>BTPP01000006.1:3000000-3442234 GCA_037102815.1 Neurospora intermedia
GCGTTCACGCTGGAATTTGGTAGAAGATGTGGACCAATGGCTAGTTTTTGCTCGGTAGCCCGAGAAAGGTTGGCTCGCTGGGCAACTTGTCGAGAGGCAGGGGCATGACTCTCGAGCCTGTGTGCGGCCTAGGCTGCCGGGCTCAGCTTGCCCTCTGCCACGCTACTATAGAGCGTTGTCGAAAGCGCGAACACGCTGCCAGCGTATATGCGCGCCTGCCCTGCATTGATGTTGCAGAGCAGAACTTGTTCGTGTGTTGCTCCTTCGAGGTTCTCCCGGTTGGGGCCGGCGCCAGGGCGCAAGTGCTTCCCACAATCCCACATGGCATCCAATACCTCTAGACAAACAACAGTCAAGAAACCTTTACCATCTCATGGGCAACCACTTCAGACAAAAACATTGCTTGCCAGAATTCCTATCTCTAGAGAGCTCACCAAACTTTGGGAAGATGATTAGTTCCGGAGAGAAGCACTACGGACTCGGGTTTTGTCGATCTCTGGTCTCTCTGGCTGGAAGAGAGTTACAACCGACAAGGAGAACCGCAACGCAACGGCCACATGAGGGCCGATTGCCGTTATGAAGCGTCCCATCCCTTCTAAAGAAACAAGGATTCCGGTTTGGGCAGTTCAAAGGACTCTAGAGAAGAAGAGAGTTCCAACTGACAAGGAAAACCGGAACGGACCGGCCACATGGGCGCCAATTGTCGTGAAGCGTGCTATTTGCTCCTTCGGGGGACAAGTTTGAGCCCAGGACGTCCCAAGTCCCGACCCGGCTTGACCAGTTCCTCTCGTGAAAGCGACACCACTTCAACCGTCACTCGCTTTCCAGCAACCCATCAAATCGACTGTGCTGAAGTCGATCATCACGTACGAGTCCGCGAAGGTCCTCTTGAAACACGATTTCAACCGGTTCGCTTGGGTGGCAGAGCCACCGCAAAAGATTGGGGCGTTTATGTTGGATCGCGCTCATACAATTGGGGCCATCTACTCTCGCATCGCCGTCCGTGGGAGGAGGAGCACGCGTAGATCCTAGGGCCATATTGCCGGAGCGGCGTGCCATGAAATACATACGAGAAAGTCTGGAAAATACAGATCCAATCGTCGGTGTGATCGCCGCCGAAAATCATTTTCCACCATTTAGCAACGCATTTAGAAAAGCGTTGGTGGCGTTGGTGGTTGGGTTGTGTAGCGCAACAACGGAGGGCGATGAACATTGTAGCGCAAATGCTCTCATGGACCATGATCATGTTTAGTTGCTTTGCATCGGTTGTGCCGGGGGACGCCAGATCACCGCGTCTGACGGCCACAACATACAACGGGAGGGTACCTAGACACATCCGCGTTCTCGATGGCACGCATTGGTGGGCATACTGGGATGCATCGGCAGTTCACTTGATGCATGTCTTGAAAATGGTGTGCATGTCGGTGAATTTGACACCATTCCAATTTTGTGGCTTGTGCGGGCGCTTCATATGGGTCAGCGGATCGAACCAATCGGCTATTGGAAGATAGTTGGCGACAGTAGGTCGGGGGACGCTGGCTTGGTCTCCTCTTATGTTCGGCCCATGATAGCAACGTCGAGGCTAGAGGAAGGCTGGGTGAACCACGGCTTGGTGAGCTTTTGGCGTTGCTTGAGCTTGTGTTAGGTTGTATAGATCTCGGGATCGGATCGATCTCTTTTCCCTCTGGCCCGCTGCCTGCTGTCGCCGAACTATTCGGCATAAAAGCTCCTGCCATCGAGGAACTCATGCTATCGCCCAGGGTGACCAGACAACTGATAGAGAACGCACATGCCATGTCACCATAAGTGATAAAAACGCCAGGCCATTAGAGAACAACTACAGCATCGACCAGTTGGCGTGTATCCTACATCTATGGTGCGAAGACCATCAGCAAGACTTGGTGCTTAGTTGCCTGATGAGTGTTGGGTTACTCAACCTCTACGATAACAACCATACATACCACGGCCGATACGGATATTGTATGGATCTACAGTTCCAATGACGGACGGGCAGCGGCGGACGAATACACCGACAACTACGAAGCTCTCCGTAGCCCGATAGTCCCAAGCTCGCCAAATAGCAAAATGTCTCTAACATCCTTGCCAAGAGCCTCAGTCTTCTCCCCATTCACCTCCGTTGCCGAGAGCTCCGCTAAGAAGTGCCATTTGTGTGGAAAAGTTCTTCTTCTCATTAGACGTAATGATGGCATGAGGGGCACTCACTTCAAGCCAAGGGCAATTTGGAGCTGACGATACCTTCTGTGCCTTCCTTCGAAATAGACCTTTGCCCCTCACCTATCTTTTCATCCCAAGTCACGTCCCAGTCTCGATATCCAAACCCCATCAGGTCAGCCCATGTACCAAGCCCTCACTAGGGGTATATGTAGTACTTCGATAGCACCCAATTCCAACACCGAGGCCTCCACAGAAGATGGGGCGGACGAGCCCGAGGGGTCTTATGGCGCAGCGGTGGTAGTGTCGCCCCCACCGGGGGGGCAGCCGGCCACCCTACCTACCGCTACCGCGTTCGAAACCGGGGCAAGTCGCTGTCTTCACCCTTTTTTTCCACATTTCTTCCCCCTTATTTTGCTGTTGAATTCTCTGTTCTAGACCTTGTCTGCTTTACACCTCGCCCGACCCTTACTTAGTACGTCGAGATCTCCCGTCGGGACGCCACCTTTTTCGGGCCCGCACGAATAATGCAAGAATTGGAAGAACTCTTTTTCCCGCGTATGACCAAGGCGCTGAAGCAACACATGGGCCATTGTACGCAATGCATCAAGTCCAGAACTGACCGTAAGGTCACTCCCGGCTGGATGAAGCCCATTAAACCTCAACCGATACCATTCCACACCGTCTACATGGACTTCGTTACCAGGCTCACCAACCAAATAAGCCGGTCAACGGTCTGGGGCGGAGAACATTACGATCCGCTCCTCTCGCTCTCCCCGCGGCGCCTGAGAACTCCTGGCGATAAAGACCACCTATCAACCAGCTTCCGCGAACCCGGTTGTCCCCGACAAGCCAACTCCCAACACTAGCGAACCGACCCAAAAAGAGACGCTGGTTCCCGTCTGTTCCCAAAGAAGACGGCTTTGGAGACGCCCAAGTATAAATGATCCCATCACGAGGCTTCACTTACTTCGTCCGTCAATATTGTCCGTTGTATACGATGAACGCTGTCGGGTTCCTGATTGGCAACCGCGATAGTTGATGCGGGTTTCTGTAGGTGTGCATAACTGCAGAACTGTATGCATGTATGCATGGGACAAAATCTCAAGCATGAGATTGTGGGTATTGAGGCCCATATATGTGAAGCTCTCCCGAGGCCAGAGGCAGATGTTATAGCCGAACAAATCGTCGAAGTAGCCATAGTGCGGGTCACGGCTCCGAAGCGACCAGAAAATGCAGTGGAAAAGTGATCACTTTGGCGATTGTAGTTTTGGAATCGACACCTTCATGTCTTGCAATTTCTGCTAGAGACTCTTTCACCTTCTGGCCTCCAAAACAATTGGCGACCAGAAAGCCGGAAGTCGCGGTTCAGGAGCCCCGTGTCGTGTGTCCCCACTCCCACTGCAGAGTCGGGTGGCCTGCCCCGCGCCAAACTGGCCCTTCCACCTTCCATGGACACTCTCCAATTCCACACGTTTAAACAAGTCCACGCAGTGAATATTATTGACAGTTGAGTTTCATTCGGTTTCAATTCGATCAGGAGCTTCTTTACCCCAAGCTAACAATTCCGCTTTTTCCAGACTTCGCCCCGCCGTGCACCCAAAACCCGAATCGCGTCTTTGCCTCTACCTCTCGTGGACACTCCGTTCTCGTCGTTCCATCACGCCGTGTTTTTGCTCCCACAACTTTGCCAGAGAAATAAAAATGCCACGGCTATATCTTTCAGCAACTGTCACGATCCCAGCCTTCGATAGCAGCCGTCACGACTCCCCACATCCCGGCTCTCCTCTGGGTCGGCTTGTCAGCCACAAGGACCAATACCACAAGATAGTCCGAACGGAGTACAACGCCAACCGAAAAAATATAAATCATGATGACCGGCAAAACTCACACGGCGCTACAACAACTTAATGCACCACTCCCGTTGGTGGGCAACCAACAAGCTCCCGTGGACCGGTCTCAGGTTCTGGAGGGGCGCTAGCCCGCCACCAACAGCAGCAGCGGCAGCAACAGTAGCAGCAACAATAGCAATAACAGCAAAAGGATCAGGAAGAGCAGCGCTGGCAGCTGGTAGTTTGACAGCCTTGTATACTAGAGGTAGCCGTCTCCAGGGACCTCGCCCCCGCCAACGCTACCCCCGCCAACGCAGCCGCTGCCCCTGAGCATCAAGAGCCCTAGTGGCGGCCTTGGATGCGGGACACGAGGACTTTGGCCCGCATCGCGCGGTTGCCCCTCTCCCTTTCTGGCGACCACCAGCACCCGTTTCCGCGTGTTGTACAGCTCGGCACACTTCCTGACTGTCCATACGAACAAACTTGACTCCCCGAGAGCCCAATACACCATGTTGACACGGTCGCTTGGCGGTATGAGATGGTTCTTGTAAGGTTTACTCCTATTAGAGTGATTCGGGTCTACTTCCATCGGAGTGATGCCGCGAGTGCTGGTAGGGTTATTGGGAGGGTTGGGTGTTGGCGTAGGTAATTTATTGGCTTCCGTCTATATATTTAATAAAGACGGTGGGATAGGCGGCGTCAACAGTAAGGTGCATGAACATATAGGATAGTCCACCGTCGAAGTTGAGTAGGATCAATTTGTTTACGGTATCAACCCCCAACGTAGCTTCATCATCACCACGCGACACTTCATTGAATACCCGGGCACGCATCTCACGGTTCCCCCTCTGCCTCTCTATAGTGTGGAGGCCCTCCAAAAGGCGGGGCCCCTGTATCGCGGTTTGGCGCCCAACCGCATCGTTCTCGAACATCAACGCTCGAGTATAGACGTTGTATAACAGGAACTGTAAAAGGCAAATGAATGTTACATGTAGATTCAGCGTAAGCTGTCCGTGTTCTGGGTGATCCGGGTAATCTCTTCGCGCCGGTAATGACTGCGAGGGTCGGGAGCAGTTGCTGGAAACGGAGGTTAATCCATTTTCCAGTAGCAGCGATATTGATGAGTGCCCAAAGCTGTAGTGGGCGCTCAATTCGTCGAGAAGTGCACCGGAACTGGGTATGGTGCTGTCCGCGAAATTGGTCATGGTTCTGTCTGACACGGATCTCCCACGCCTGCCTTGTAGAGGCAGTGACGTTGAGGTAGTGGGCAGTGGCACATGGTACCACCCTCCATTGAGGAAGGTACCAGTACCGTCAATCAAGCCTATAAAGGCTTGTTGACGAACAGCAGACTAGACAGAGTTAGTTCGACAGATCCATCAATGAGACATCATCAAGCTATGCCATTCCACGCATCACTGTCGTTTCTCGTCTTCATTCGTCCTAGCGTCGATAGTGACTGGAGAGGGAAGAAAGGAACGACAGGGGTCATCGATGATTGGGATACTTACAGTTGGGTCGGGAAGAGGATGGAATTCGGAGAAAGAGCGGAGAGGGCAGAAGGTATTTGAAAGATGGGTTGGACGGGATGTTTGCAGCCCCCCCTTAGACACACCAAGCAGCAGGAGAAGGGGATTGAAATGCGGCGGCCGCAGCGGTTTTGAGCATAGAGACGAAGGGGGTCGAATAGAGCGCCGAGAGAGTACATGGCGTCCCTTGTTTTCCTCGTACCCCCCTCCGTTGTAGAGAGGCCCTTGACCCCTTGCAACATATCCTCAATGTCAGTTGAAAATTGAACGAAAAAATGAAACGTCTGGGAAGGAGTTGGGACGCGTCGCTGGTTTGGTGTGGGAGCTATCATCACCCAAGAACCTTTGTTCTCCAAGATAACGCCAGAATTCACACTTTAATGGTAAACAAGAATTGGCCAGAAGCCACGGTAGCTGGTGTGCGGTAATGCGTCCCTGTCACAGTCCGGATCTCAACCCCATCCAGCACGTCTGGAATAAGACAATGAGGAAGAGACAACTGAGAAAAGAGTTCCTAAAGCTATATTATCTTCGTTGACAGCGAATAAGCAAAGTCATACGCTGGGTTGGGGAGATAGAGGTAGGTACTCGTCGACATCTGGAAAGAAGCCCTATTGCGATGATTTCTTTGAGGAAACACAGGGCGAGCGGGCCGACCATATGAAGCAAGAACACGACATTGAAAAGCCTTTTACGGATCTTTAATGCCTTCATTGATGTCTTGATGACTTCAACGCTAGAGGCCCTTGAAGCGGTCGGAAAAAGCAAACGCTGCGGGGCCTCGATGATGGCCAAGAACAGGGCTTGGAAAATGTCGGTTTGGTGGGGAGCTGTTGTCAACCTCCCAGCGCGCCATGCCAACATGATGATCTCCCAGTTTATCACCGCACAGCGGGAAGCGAGACCAATAGGGGGGAGTGGCTATCGGGGAAACGAACGAGCGGGTAAGCCCAGATCATGCCCACTTTGTGTTTCGCAATCTGATGCACCTTCCGAACATCGAACAGGTGTTCCTGAAGCAAGCAAAGACGGCTCGCGGGGGCAAGGGTAAAGCCAGGTAGCCTGACTCCGACTGCAAACCCCCAAAGTTCCCAGCTGACGTGATCAAAGACGTCGTGACGGCGCAGAGAGGCCGAAAGTGGTCTTTCAAAGGCACCGCGACCTTCTCAGGAGGTGAGATTAGAGACGAGCAGCGGGCATTGTGGCTCTGTGGACTCTGGGTTCTACTAGCCAGGAGATGCTTCTCTTCGCACAACGACAACAGAACACATCAATATGAAGGAGAGAACAAAATTAATTTTATTCTGGCCTATGTCCCCTCGAACACAGCCGGTAGCGCATCGGCGCCGCGACAAATCCTCATGTGCCAGGTTTGCCTTTGCCTTTGAACTTGGACTGTTCGCGCTTGGCAATAGCATCGCGTTGTCTCTTGAGCTGGGAGTTCTCCGTGGGTGACTCAATTGAGGGGAGGGCGACGACTTCCTTAACCTCGACAGCATCCTGGACTCCTTGTGAAGAAGGAAAGCGCTATGTCGGACTATCGCCCATCCCCGCGACCACGTGTGGTGCAACATCTGCGTCCGCGAGCTCTACTGCATGATGCCGATGATCTGTGGCGACCTCGAGGAGTACAACTTCGACCGTGTCTGCTGCCAGCAGGACCCCTTTCAGTCTCCGTTGGTTCCTTCATCTCGTTGTCGCATCTGACCCTTGGGTAGTCCGTCCGCGTGGTGCTTGCCGCAAGTGCAAGATCATGCCCGTCCAGCTCGCACATCGACTAAAGGCGATTTATCCGACGCTTGACGAAAAATTGTACGTCTTTGTACCGGTTTTGGGTGTGATCAATCACCCTCTTCTTGAGGTTCTCCCTTCTCTTCTTCGATCTCTTCCCAATCCCTTCTTTGCATTCGAGCCCAGCTCTCCCTTCTCTCCAGGGGCATGTCAGCGAGGCGATCATTAGTCAGCCGTCGCGGTCTGACATGACCCCAAACGAAATCTTTGATCCAAATTGCCGGTCTACCAGCGGGACTGGATCGAGTGCGCTGGAAGTAACTCGGGGGTTGTACAATTGAACCGTTCGGAAGATGATGGTAAGTCCGCTCCATCCAAGCGACTGCCCTCCTGCGCAGTTCAGGCTCGCTTAAACCCGCAGGGTCCGTAGCGTAGTCATCGTCGTTCGGAAGGTTTTCCGTTGGTGACTCAATGGAAGGGAGGACGACTTCCTCAACCTCGACTGCATCTTGAATCTCCCTGTCCTGAACTGGGTAATTGGTTCTCGATTGGACTTCGTCCTCAGGAATGGGCGGAGCATGGACTTGCTCGGAAAGACTTGCATCGGCAGTGAAGAGAGAAACTTTCTCTGGGGAATTGCGATCCACTTGATCGCCAACAGAGCGAGCAGGAACATCTTGTGCACTAGCAGCGGAATAGTCAAGAGAGTGAGCAACTTGCTCGGTGGGCTGCACGCTGTGATTGCGGTTCTGGATATGCGACATGTTTTGCCCCTGGGTTTGGTCTGCAATGATGGCTGATTAGCGGTCGATCAAGAACGAAAACGAATGTTGCATTGGACACTACAGGTCAAGAAGAACTTACATTTATAGAGTTATGCGTGTATGTCGAAGTTTGGCGTGTAGTGACTGGGTTGTGATCACTCGAGAGGCAAGTTTTTCTTGGTTGTTGGAGCAAGAATAATCAGTCGAGGAAGCAAGTCGGGAAAGTAAAAGTTGAGAAGGGGCAACGCTCGACAAAATTTCAGGCAGAAAATTCAGACGGAAATGATGAAAGGTCTAAAAGCGGTGAGGTGCTGACGCGTGAGGAAGGAGCACGAGACGTGAGTGAATGGTGGTTTGGGTCTGAGTCTAGTCTCGGAAAGGGGCACGGAGCAGGTAAACCGCCAACCTACCTCTACAGGTACTTATCCGAAACGGAAAACAGACTACCAAAAGTCCACCTTCTGCCTGTTTTGACACAGTACGACGTAGTCGAATGTCACGATGAATCCCCAACAACCACCACGCCGCCAATTTCAACCCTTGACTCGAGTTGAGCAGATAAACGAACGGTTGAAGCCGCCCGACCCAAACCGAGTGCCGAAGAACTACAAGTGCAGAGCACGTGCAGAACGAAGTGTACGTACAAAACGAAATTGAGCGCTCGCTGTCACCGGGCAGTCTACGCGAGCAAGAAACACCCAAGAGGTGGTTCATAGAGTTTGTCAAACTCCAGCATCCTTCATCTCTAGCACATGAATTCTTACCACTTGCTCACACCACTACCACCAGTGGAATACTCCGGTTCTGGCACAGGGCAACGAAAATTTGGATTCCCTGCATCCAAACCATGACGTAGGCCATCCCTTGGACGCCGAGGCACGCAATTCCTCGGTTTTCCACCCGTAAGCACCACCACAAGCTGATACCTGGCACAACCCATCGAGTCGCCTCCAGCTGTCCAACGGAAGGCTGAAACAAAAGCTGCCGCAACTCCCGAACAGAGAGAAGAACGGAAGAGAAAGGATCGCCCGAACGCGAATAGAGGGTCAACAGGAGGGCAGCAGAAACCCTCGAGCAAGTGGAGGACCTTTGGTAAACTAATGCGATTGGATTGATTTAAGCACTCGACTTCCAATTAATTGGGAGAAAACTGAGAAAGATGTGATTGGAATGGGAAAAGAATTTTTGAGTAGGTACATCCCATCTCAAATACCAGCCGTTACTGACGTGGTCAAATCGGACAAGATTCCGAAGAGAGCGAGAAACGAAACCGTCACGATATGACCTTAATTCGTTCCTCCAATACCTAGCCCAAGACTACCACGGCTTCTGCTCCAGGGCATCCACGATCCGGTTACAAAGTCTGATACCGAAGATCTAGACACCGACAGCCTCCTATCCCATGGGTTAAGATTCTCTGTAACCTTTTGTCGACGTCCTACTCCGAAACCAGCCCCGCGCTTACCAATAGCAAATGGGGCACCTCTGTCACATACGAGGGGCTGTGCTCTCACGACGCTTGGAGCGAGGGCGCCAGAAAACAAGACTGGTTCTTGCTTTAAATGCTGAGAACCACAACCTCCAGGGGCCTGTGTACAACCCGAACGCCCAGGCTGTCACTACATTTTCTCAGCACCACGTCCAGCTTCCGCTAGCTTTGGGTTATACTACCATAGACATTAATACTATTCAAACTATCATTACAGCTTCTCAGAACAACCCCAGCCTGTCCAAGCTTTGGGTTCTAATGTCATAGACATTGACACTATTACCAAAGGGATCATATCTCCCAACTAGTCGAAGAACTCGATAGCAACGAAGAGATTAGTCTTTTTGAAGATGGCCAAGATGATAATAACGATAATAGCAAAGATGGGGTCGGTCAAGACGTCTTCGCGGCCACCCGCCGACACAATGTTACTACCCAGCGATCAAGGAGGGGGATCCACAGGATGGAGTACCCAGTAACTTCAGCCTATAGAGATATTCCGGAGGAACTCGAACAAGCCCAAGGAAGCTCTATAGGGGGCTGAACGCGAGAAGGATTGAGGTCCCTTTGACGGATGTTGGGTCTGCTTGGGGTGGTGTTTGACCATGCCTGTCGTTGTGGCCGCTCGACCGCCACGATGATTGTCGTCGCTACCACCACTGCCTCGACACAAGTGACTGATAGGTTTAAAAAATGGAAGTTACCAGCGTTGAAGCAGCTGTTACCCTCGTTGTCGCCGGCAGTAGCAGCAGACATTGTGTCAGTTGGAATGCGCCGCATCGCTGCTCCACAAGATCATCGACTGATTCCCCGAGGTTCCATCGACCCCCGAGCAGAGATCTGCTAGTGATTTCTTTTCTTGTTGACTGTGGGTGTGGTATAGTTGGGTCAATAGGGGGTCAGAAAATGGACTGGATGGGATAGCGCAAGTCGGGGTGATATTGCGGAAGCGGAAAAGCCGGCCGCGCGGTGATGGTGCCCGCAGTCACTCCTGCGCCCGTGCCCGCGCCCGCGCCTACTATGGCTCCCGCTGCTTCTCCTACTTCCGCTGCTCCTGCTATGGCCCCTCCGGTCTCTCCGGCTTCCCAGACTCCGAGCGGTAGTGGCGGTGGGAACCGCAAGTTCACCAAGGCGCCCATTCACGGCGCTTCGTTTGCCTGGTACTCCCGGTGCATGGCAATGGGAGACCACGACGCCTGTGTGCCCGCCGAGGGCAAAAGTTGCTACATCTCCTGCGCTCGCTCGAAGAACTCGAGCACCTGTCGGCGGCAGCCCTCTACCCTCTGGGTGCGGTACTCCTCCTAGAGGTAGTTAGAGGAGGGCCACCCAGGCGGTACGTCGTATAGGAGGCTTGAGTTGATTCGAGAATGGGTTTTCGAGTCAAAAAGTCTCGTGTGGAGGACCGTAGACCTTCCCAAAATTCCCAACCCAAGGTACTCATCTAAAGTCCCAAGAATTTCCATAGATTCGACGCGTCTCTTCAATCATATCGGAGGATTTCCCAGGGATATGTACTTGTCCTTTCATCTTGTCTCCCTGCCAAATAATCTCTTCATCCCAAGTCATCGATACACCATCACCCCCGAGCCCGAGACTGGTAAGGCGCCACCTCCGCCATTGATACGCGTACCTTCCATCGTATTCTCCGCGAGAACAACCCTTTCCTTGAACGTATGGCGCATAGCTCAACCGCCACGCCAGCTAATAAATTACATTGACATCATATACGAGATAGAGAACCAAACGAGGATCCTTCCTGCGAGAGTCCAGGAGATAAGAGTTGCGACACCGGCCAAGGCTTCCCGTGAAGAGGCCGAGAGGATTTTCCACCAATTAATTGATCCCCTTTCAGAGAGCTCGTCAACAACTGCGGCCTAGGCCGCAGTGTCGCGTTTGCCTAGGTATTCGATGGGCTATCGTTCTCATCAAACCCAAACGCCAACGAAGACCTGGAGGAATCAACGTCTTCCTCAGTTCTCAGTATAACGTCCAGCTTGCGCTAGCTTTGGATTATACTGCCATAGACATTAATACTATTCAAACTTTCATTACAAATTCTCAGAACAACCCCCAGCCTGCCCAAACTTTGGGCTCTAATGTCATGGACATTGACACTACCCAAGCTACCGCTACAATGGACAACAGAGGCAGACAACGGTCGAGATCTCCGACACCTGAGGCGGCGGGATCAAACAAGCAGAAAAAGCGGTTTGGTCCCCTAGCTAAGGTGTTACAATGCCTAGTGTAAATTGCACCAAGTAACTTCCCTGGTCATTAGGGATGATAATAGGAGGGATGGCGTTGAAAAACTGCTTGATGGAGCGCGACCCCAACTCAACAGTATCCTTCTTTGAGCGCTTCAGAGCGCGGGTTGGGCCAGTCGGAGGGGCATGAACCGGCCTGATAAAACCGAAGTAGCTATTTGAAAGTTGCTGGCGCTGAGGGGGAGGAAAGGCACAATCAGGAATCTCGTCTTTGGTCTTTGGTGAGCGCCGTGTTGATTTCTTAACAGCGGAAGCCGGCTTTGTGGTGTTTGCTGCTCGCTTGGATGAAGGCCGAGCACCTTGACGGGCCGTAACCATCGTAACGGCTTCTAGCATACGAAGCTGCAAAGGTCGCGATGTCGCACGAGTTCAATCGCTACTCCTGGGCGGCAGCCCCCCCTCGGTGTGTTGACGATTATTATACTGTCCCGTGCGGTTTGCGGCCAGGTTCGTGACGTCCCGCAGAACCTCCTGGTTGGTACTAGGCCCCTGCTCGCAGATCGCAGAGTCTTCCGTGAGCATCGAGTGACCGTGAATGTCCTGTGCCAGGAATTGCATCAAACGAACTAGAGTCATGTTCAATGCCAGGGTCTTGTCCTCCTCGGACACCTTTGGCATAGCCAATTCATCGATTTCGTCGTCTGAGGGGTCGACTATAACGTCAAGTCCTTTAGTAGGCTATCAGTATACGTAGCGACCTCATTTTCACGGGCTTTGTGGCCCAAATGGACGGACCAAACCTTCATTGGCGGTATCTCTGCCGAGGGATAGGACATGGTGCCATTCGGGAGCGTCAGCAGGGTCGTCAAGCCGCGGTTGACAATGAGGACTTGCGTCTCTCGCATTATCTCGCCTGTACTCTCCAGCGCGATTTTCCCGCTATCTACGATGGCCGCCTACACCTCTAGGTGGAGGTACCACCATTTGTATCCCCAGGATCGGAAAATATCCTGGAGATACAGATGGATCTCACCAGACACACCGGGCTTCACAGGGCAATCTGGGTGGCCAGGTTCAAAGGAGCGGTGTTCGGATCGGCCACGCACACTCCTCCCTTATACGCCATTATTCTATGCATCAAGCAGGCTTTGAGGACAGCGAGGTCGGACAGGCCATTATCAAACATTTACCCATCTATGGACCGATGTTTGTCGACTGCGTTTTTAAGGATATTACCGACGATACTATCCTTACGGTCGACGGTCGAGCAGCTAGAGAAAGAGTCCGAGGGCGCCACCACCATTTTCAACATAGATGCCATTATCAAGTATGAATGGGAGGAGGAAGAGAGACGTGGCTTTATGACCGACCTGGCCAGCGCACCTATTGGATCTTCAAAGGAAGAACAACGGAAAAGATTGGCTACTCAGATCAAGCATCAAGTTCAACGCAGAGCTGAGAATGCCCGTGGTCGACAAAGGCCAGGTGGAACAGAAAGTACCGGTTTTCACAGCCTCACACCGTCCATGAAGAGAACTCTCAGAAATCCTGAAGCAGCCCGCCGACGTTTGGCGACTTCTTCACCTTTGTCCACTGAGACCACAGGAACTCGCTATGTCCAATGGAAAAGAGCGAGATACTTCGACGGATCCGCCACACGCATGCAGGAGGCCCAGGAACGCACGTGGGAACGCAAGTTCAGACAAGAGATGAATGACCTCGAGGAGAAGCTGGTGAGCAACCAGACGCGCTACCTGGAACATGTCAACGACCGTTTACACCGACTTGAGGGCCTCGTTGGTGAGTCCGGTGTTGATGTATTAGCCGACTGTGTCCGGGACCTTGCCCTCGTTACAAGAGGCTTGGAAGCCCAGTCTGCTCCTCGCAACGCTCCGGTAGTCGACCTTACCCGCGAAGGCAGATTCTATGTACAACTCCCAACAACTACGGCCTTTTCGCCGAATGTGTCTCAGGCGGAAAATCCATCAACAAAGGCGCTTGCACCAATTGCTACTACAAGGGCGTGCACCGACTGTTACTACAAGGGCAAAGGCTTGGCCGTAATAACAGAAGCACAATGACCAGCATTCCCTTTTCAGTCGCTGCCAAATGCTGCCGATGTGTAAACAGTGTGTGTAGTAGTGTTTTCAAGTGCGTAGTAGACGGGCAGAGCGGTGGGTGTTCCCTGCCAAAGGAAAGTGGAAGTCGGAGCCGCAGCAGGAGTGATTGACGGCAGCGGGTTGAGATCCATACGTCAGAAGGAAATTGAAGGGAAGGCAGATAGCAGTATACTGCTGGGTGCTATGTTAGATACCTACGGAGGTTCTCATTGGTAATCTCGTTGTTCTTGAGGGGGGATTGGGCTGGTGAGGTAGCTTGTTTTCTTTTCTCTCTTCATTTTTCTTTTTTTTTTCCACTGGTTTTACAGCCGCCAACACACTTAATGGGAACAAAACTCATCATCACCAAAGGGCGAGCGATCTGTGGTAAAGTGGCCAAGGTACCTAAAGGTAAGAAGAACGTGTGAAGACATTACTTCGTCAACCTGAATGTCAAAATCGAAAGGGGGTTCGTTCACTCCTTTCCCGTTCGCTCCTTTCCCGTTCGCTCCTTTCCCGTCAACTCCCAAGTAAACGCTCCAAACCATGCTCCTCCATCAAATCATCCTCCTCCTCGACCGCCCCTCCATTACTACTCACAGAAACATCCCCACATTTGTTGATTGGGGGGAGTCCTTGATCAGGCTGGTCCTCCCCAGTCCAGCACCAACGACACCACACCTCTTCTCGTCTCGTATATGATGGGGTGAATTGTAATTGGAATTGGAATTGGATCCTGGGTCGGGCCGAGATCGCGCCACTACAATGGCTTGTTCGTGCCTGTATA
Source organism: Neurospora intermedia (assembly GCA_037102815.1). Taxonomy (NCBI): domain Eukaryota; kingdom Fungi; phylum Ascomycota; class Sordariomycetes; order Sordariales; family Sordariaceae; genus Neurospora; species Neurospora intermedia. The sequence goes on from BTPP01000006.1 coordinate 3,014,608, forward strand.
TGGGGATGGCTGACACCATGCTGGGATGGTTACCTAATGCAGCGGAAGCAAGCGGCTCTGAGGTGTAGCTAAGGCTGGGGATTGCTGGAGCGTCTGAGATACAGGACTCGGGGTTGCTGGGGCGAGAGGGCTCGAGGGTGTCCCACTAGATTTCGAGGTCTGAATCGTCATGGTCGTCAGGAGAGGAGGTGTGGTTCCGGATATGGCCTGTTTCTCTCTCGGAGTACCAATAGCAACAAAATAGAGAACAAGATGGTGGTCACGGCTCGACTCGGCCCGGCTCGGCTCGGCTCTGCTTGGCTTGGTATGGCTCGATAGGTCTTGAGAGTCGATGCTGTTATGTGGGAAACAGCATATTTGGATCCCACGAGACGCTGTAAGGTCAGTAGGATCCAGTGGCCGGCACGTTGCCGGCGGGCAGAGCGATCTGGGTGGTAGGGCTACTCCTACTCCCGTAGAAGCCTTTGCCATCAGTCCAGTGAGTCATGTAAGGGATCTTAGGCTGAGCAGGTAGAGTGTCAGAAGGCGAGCGGGTTCAGTTGTCTGAGAATGGGTGGTAAATAAGCTAAACATCCCAGGGATGGATATATATACTATTATACCCCAAGAGGCTCATCGCCAGGAAAGTACTGCAATGGCCAAGGCGGAAGACCAGTCCGGCGTTTGGATAATCATGTTCGGTCTCCTCACTTCAAATAGAGCCAGAAGCGTTGTCGGCGTCGTATATTGTGAGCTCTTTTCGTGCGTGTATATAGGATGATGAGAAGGCGGCGCTACAGCCACATGTTGACCGGCTCTATTCGTACACAAGTATATCATTCGTGGAGAATGAGTGTCATGATGGGTTGGGTGTGGCAACCTTGCTTCTGTCGGAGGGCTGGACTGTTTCTGGATTAGTTTGGGAACTTGGTAAATTGGAGTGGCCCTTGTCGCAAAATCTTCAGTTAGGTTGCTTGCCCAGGTAGCGGAAATGATGGAGTTGGGGGATCATTATGTGGCAGGCCGTGGGTCTTTTATACATACCCATCCTGGCCACGAAGCATTAGTAGCGCATGGTCATTTCATCGTCAGAACATGACTGCTTCTCTCCCAGGCGACCATCGTCATCCAGCATTGCTGCCGCAAACAGCAGAAACAAGAAAAAGAGAAGGGAAGGCCAGACTCATATCGAGCCAAGTAGTATCATTGCCTTTGTGTATATCCATCTTTGTAGTATGTTCAAATATCTTTTCTACACCAATATTGGTCTCCATTGGAACCAGTTGATGGCCAACGCACCGGACGCACCTGTTTCTTGCACATTTTTATCATCATCATCATCATCACCCTTCTCTTTGATATCTTGGCAGGCTTCTAACATTGTTCGTCCGGTGCTATCTTTCACGCACCAGTATAACAATCACCATATGCCGTTCGTTGAGAGCGGAGGCTACACTCGGCACCAGACCTGTGTGACTGTCACCATCACACTGACTGTGCGCGTAGGTAGCCCGGCGATGTACAGTTTTCCTGTGACACATGTTGGGTCAGCTGGTGTTTGCCCTAATGGGGGAGAGGGGGACCTACGTCATGCCCACAAGCCCAACCTTTTCGTTGGGTACGGTGATCCCCGAGACTGAATCAACAGCTCAGGGACCGCCTTCGTTTGCAAATTTGTTTTTGTGCTCGGATTTAAAGCTCCTTCTTGCCGGTACCGGCAACCTTGGCCCTCTCGCGGTCGCGCTTGGCATAGATCTCGGCAGTGAAGGGGTTCTCGAATTGGATAGCGATGATGTAGACAAAGAGAACCCAGGCGGTCAAAAGAAGACCGGCGGGCTTGCCATACAGAAGAGCGGTGCCGAGGAAGCTCATGGTGGAGCCGTAGTACATGGGAGCGCTGGTGACGTTGAAGGGAAAGCCGGTGACGATGCCATCCATCAGAATGCCAAAGTAGTCACCAAGGAAGGTTCCCGTGATACCCAGACGCAGTGTAGAGGTGATGACGAGGAGGTTGCCGAGGGCGAGGAGAGCATAGGCGGCGTATTTGACGTAGTTGCCCTCGAGGAGTGGATGGGAGGGTTGATCACGGAGAGCGCGCTCGTAGAGGAAGTCGCGGACGAGACCGAGGCCGAAGATGGTGACGGCCAGGAAGTAGCAGGCTACCTGGGAATTACCGCCGAAAGCGCGAGTAAGGAACTTGGTGCGGTATTCTGTGGAGATGTGTTAGGAGGTCTCGTTATCGAGCGTTGGGTCGTTGGACTGGTGGATTTTGCGCGGACGAACCTCTACGAGCAACGATACTAGGGAGGGGTTAGCTGATGTCGCGATCAGGTTGAGGACACACGATACTCACTTCCAGAAGGTGGGGTTGAAGGCAATGGCAGCAGCAGAGACTGGCGCAAGGAAGTCAGCAGGATGGATCGCGGACGGGAAGTGACATGTGAATGGTGGTGGAGTCGCATACTGGCGAGGCTTGTCTTGCTGTAGTCAACAAAGTTGAACAGGTCGGCGACACCTAGGGCGACGAGAGGCATGTTGGCGATGATTTGGCGATGATTTGGGGGAGAGGTGTTCGTTTGTTCGTGATGGTTGTGCTGTTAAGAGATCGAGAGGGAAAGGAACGGAAAGTTGGAGGAGGAGGACAGACTTAAGTCGGTAACCTTTGACAAAATGTTGAGAGACCAAGCCTTCTCGGCATCATGGAAAGCATCGGATATGCTGGCTTTGGAATCGAAGTTTCCATGGACAGACAAGTTCAGTTGAGTTTCACGTGTCAATTCTAGGGCAACAATGACGCTATCGCCCAACATTTCTCCAGCTTACTGTGGAGCTCCCTCTAGGGACCTCTAGGTACCCCCCGGTTGTTACACGTTAGTGACCGCTTTAGCGCAATATTGTGGGTCCGTCGCTTGCTGACAGCGCCCCTTGGCCTATAAGAGCGCGCCAAACCCCGGCCATAGGGCCAATGGGATCCACTTCCTCGGAAGCTACCCCTCCTCGTCGCGATGGGGAAGAGCTCATTTCCACTTTGGTCCTTCGCCTGTTTCCTCATGAAACGCGATGCAACCACCACCAAGACGATGAGACCACATTGCAGCTGGCTGCTTCAGGGATACACTTTTATCAATTGTGTTTATCTTCTTCATCATGAGAGCTTCATTCGGTTCATGATTTCACTTCTTCACAATCATTGATTCATGACCGTTGACATCTGACCTCCCACATCATGCCCCCCAAAGCAACAAAAAGGGGCAAAGCCTCCAAGGCCGCCACCACCACCCCCGAAGAATCAGTACCAAAAACAACAGCAACATCAGCCCCTGACCTCCTCACCAAATCCAAAGAAGCCTACGAGCAGGAACTCAAAGACCTCGCCAAAAAGGCTCGCTCCCAAAAGGGCTACTGGGCCGGCCAGTTCGCCATCTACACCCACACCTTCATCCTGCTCGCCCTCATCGCCATCGCCTCCAATGTCTCCCAGCTCGTTCTCTCGCCCGTCTACGGCTCCATTCCCGCGGCGATATGGCACTCCAAGCTGGTCATGGCCGGCTGCTTCACCGGCTGGGCCTCCAACATCTTCTTGGATCGCGCCTTGCCCATTGAGCCTGTCGAGCTGCTGCCTCTGATCGCCATGTACATTCCGCCCGCTCAGTACCTCCTTTTCAAGGCCAGTGGGTACATGGGCGCTTACTATGGCCCATTGGTCACGGAGCTGTTGACGCTGTTCCCCTTGATCACCATCTCCTCGGCCTGTGTCGCTACGAATCTGGAGTATGCCGACTTTGGACCGCTGCCCAAGGCCATTGCTGAGGCGGTGCCTGGTCTGGGCTCGTTCGGCTTCTTCAAAGTGGCCGAAAAGTTGAGCGGGGACTTCATTGTGCAGAACATCGGCAAGAACTTTTACATGACCAGGATTGGACTGGAGGGATTGCTGGCTGCTTCCTACACGACCATTGCGCCGTCCAAGTTCTTGTTGTTGGGTGTGCCCGCGCTGTTGCACACCACGCTTTTGAACCCGCATCTGGCCTCGCCTATGGCGCTTTCTAGGTTGAACAGCGGACTGGAGAAGGAGGGATGGCATGTGCTGGATCGCCGGGATTCCATCACGGGATATATCTCGGTAGTGGACAGTCTGAATGACGGCTTCAGGGTATTGAGGTGTGATCACAGTCTGCTTGGTGGCGAGTGGGTCAAGTTTAAGGACACTCCTCGGTTCAAGGGGAACCAAGTTGCTGAGCCTATCTATGGAGTATTTGCCATGTTGGAGGCCGTGCGGTTGGCCGAAGTGCCTAACCCAGTTCCTGACAACGAGGCGAAGGCTCTTGTTATGTGAGTCCTCCCCCCTCTTCATCATTTCAAAATAGCCACTAACATATCCCAGCGGCCTCGGCATCGGCACCACCCCCGCCGCTCTCGTCGCCCACGGCATCAACACCACCGTTGTCGAAATCGACCCTGTCGTCCACGAGTTCGCCTCCAAGTACTTCCAGCTTCCATCCAACCACACCGCCGTCATCGAAGACGCCGTAAGCTACACCGACCGTCTCGTCAACGAAACCCAAGGTGTCGGTCAATATGACTACATCATCCACGACGTCTTCACCGGCGGCGCTGAGCCCGTCGCCCTCTTCACTTATGAATTTCTTCAAAACTTGCACTCCCTTCTCAAGCCAAACGGCGTTATTGCCATTGTACGTCTCCCCATACTCCTCTTTTCCCCTTACTCCCTCCCCTATTTTCCCCCTCTTTCTGTTTCTACAATCACAACTAACATCACAACGCAGAACTACGCAGGCGACTTCTCTCACCCCCCACCCCTCCTCATCACCAACACCATCCGCTCCGTTTTCGGTTCTTCCTCATGCCGCATCTTCCGCGAACACCCCCGCGACGAAGCCCAAGCCGCCGCCCACAACGGCCGCGACTTTACCAACATGGTCTTTTTCTGCACCAAGGCTTCTTCTTCTGAGGGAATCACCTTCCGCAACCCAACCCCCCGCGATTTGCTCAACAGTCCCAGCCGCGAAGCCTTCCTACTCCCCAAGTACGAGGTGACAGACGACGACCTCCTCAGGGCTGTCAATGGAGATGTAGAAGAGGCGCAAAAGCTGGGTATCCTGAGGAAAAACGAAACGGCTGTTTTGGAAAAGTGGCAGACGGAAAGCGCGCTAGGGCACTGGGAGATTATGAGGGGGGTGTTGCCTGAGGTTGTGTGGGTTAATTGGTAGTTTTTTCTACCTAAATGATTGGAGTGAGGGAGGGGGCGTTGGGAAGAAAGAACCAGAAAAGGAAAGGATGGAAGGAAGGAAGAAAGGAAGAAGGAAGGAAGAAAGAAACAAAGAAAGGAAGAAAGAAAAAAAAAAAGAACGAAAGAAGGAAAGAAAAGATCGGGATTGGAGTGTATCTCAATAGGGGGAGGACAAATGAACGTATGTTATCATTTCTTGTACAAGATATCGTGTCGCGATTGTGTATCTATGGGGTTTTCAGTTGATTTCTATTTGCCATCCTTTTAGACATTACAGTAAACGGTTGGATAGGTACTGTGTGAATTGGGCCTGTGATTCACTATTTGGTATTTTCCCCGAGTCATTGCGACGTTCTTCTTGATCCCCAGGCTCCTATGTAAAGAGCTTAGACTTAGGTACCTAGGTACCTATACTCACCTTCCCAGACAAGACAAGCACATAAGTTAACGGCTGATAGCCAGGTCTATCAGGACGAAAGGTGCATACCTGTAGGTTATGATAAGAATAGGAGACATGCATGGGTTCGTATAAGATGACTGATTGCCCAGTGTGTGTTTACTTGACTATACCTACCTACTCTCCTTATGAATTCCTGAGTCAGGTCACCTAGCTAGATACCGACGCCGTACCTACCTACCTAGGCACGAAAGTTCTGTTAACAATGCTTTTCGCTGCTCCCTCATCTCTTCATGTTTATTTCCTACACATTTCACAGACATTCACAAACAAACTCGAAGATATGGTGGTATTTCTATGATATAGAGAAATGGAGTGGAGATTAGTGAGAAAAAAAAAAAAAGTCTACCTAGAGCCGCCGTACTCTGTCAAGTCCTGCGACGCCCCATCAAACTGATAAGTCCAACTCACTCACTTCTTTCCCTCCTTATCATTCTCAAGCGGCGTGTTCAACCCCAAGCGCTCGCGCGTCGTGTACTGCACAATGCCGCCGTTGCGGTCTACCTCGGTGACGAGCTCCTTGCGGCTGGTGTCCACGAGAAGCCGAATCAGGTCCGGCCGCATGTAGTGTCCAGCAAAGTCGGCCAGCGCCTTGGTCAAGTGGCATTCGTTGAGGTCGATCTGTACAAAGGTATCAATGTTAGTATCTCTTTTTTTGCTTCAAAACAAAACAAGTGAATGGAGTGAATGAAAACGTACATCGACAAACAACAGTCCGTCAAAGTCCTTGTCCGGCTGGACGACAAGAGAGCCGTCCGGCCTGTAAATGCGCGCATGGCCGTTATACGTCGACGGGTCCGTCTCGGGCTCGACACCCTCGGGCGTGTTCTTCTTCAGACCCTCCGCGCTCAACCGCTGGAAGGGCGCCAGGGTCCAGGTGCCCGTCTCGATGGCATAAGCAGGCGTCACGAGGTCGGACGCCGGGTCGGCCACGTTGGTCGCAGGGTCGGGGTACTTGAGCGTTTCCTTGCCGGGATAGACGGGCCACGCGGCGACGTGGACCTGCTCGCCCATCGAGACGTTGAGCGACTTGAGGAAGGGGTTCATGTTCTCCCAGCAGTTGAGCTGGCCGAGGCGGCCGAGCTCGGTCGGGGTGACCGACATGAACGTGTCACCCGCGCCGTCGCCGTAGACGAGCTTCTCGACGTGGGTGGGCTTGATCTTGCGGCGGTGGTTGATGACCTCGCCGCTGGGATCAATGAGAGCTTGCGCCAGGTAAAGGGTGGCGTGGTCGATTTCGGCAAAGCCGAGCGAGACATAACTGTGCAAGTGCTCTGTTAGCACTCAATCATCGAGGTTGGGGCTGGTGACCGGATAACACATACATTTGGTTGTCCCTAGCAGCCCTTCTGATGCGACGGAACTCGTCCGAGTCAACGGCCATGGCGTTCTCGCGGTACTTCTTCAGCATAGGCAGCGACTGCTGGTAGGTGACCTTCCACATCCAGTATGGATAGCCGGGGATCCATACTTCGGGAAAGGCGACGAGCTTGCAGCCGGCCTGACCCGCTTCGTTGATGAAGTCGATCGTCTTGCGAACGCCTCCCTCGAGATCGAACCAGCAGGGCTCGGAAGTAACCTATTTTGGCGTCAGAATAGATAGTCGACTGAGGCATTCTTGCTTTGACATACCGCTGCGGCCTTGTACTTGGTAAGGACCATGTTGGGCGATTGATGGAGTTGGATTGACGGAATGGTTGTTGGTGAGTGAGGACTTGAGGATGTGTGATCGATGATGATTGAATCTCTTGAGGAATCGCGCCCCTTTATATACCCAGATGGTATGTCTGTGTTGCCCGGCTCATCCATCATGGCACAGTTTCAGTGGGTCGCGTTCGTAGAGTGAATTCCTGTTCGTATTGCACAGACACACACCGAGGGGCCGGAGCTGATTCGGAATGTTCGAGTAGTTTGTCTGACGTTTTCTTCGCTTGTTATAGACCCGTCTAGACATAACCCCCGTACTCCGGATGTTCCCGAGCTGTGGATGAGGTGAGGCCCAAAAAACGTTGAGAGTTGGGAATGGCATCGTTCGGATAGCAGCTACACTTGGCACACCGGCAAAGTCACCAATTGGCCGACCGTAGACCGCTCAGATTCTTTCCTTCACCTGGTTGTGGCGAGTGTCCGACCACACCCGACATTTGAAACGCTCCCCGGCCTTCCCCCCCCGGCTCCGCACCGGCCCCACCCCGACAGCCTCCGAGTGCCCAGCCGGCACAATCTGCTTCTCACGAGCCTTGCAAACCCGCCTTTGGGTATCACCGTTGCATTGAGCCGGAGACCTTGGAAGGTAACTGTCCGTTGGGTACAGGTTGTAGCTGCAGCCAGAGCATCAAGGTGCACAGACCTTCACAACTCGCCATGGCATCGATCCAAGCGCCAAGCAAGCACCTCTCCATTGACTCAGTAGTAGCAACCCATTGGCACACCTTGAACATAGGACGAGAGCCGTCTGATCTTTTTCCCTTTGTGCAATGAAATGTCTCTCAAGTCCTTGCTATGTTGGTAGGATGACTGAGAGATGGAGCATGCCCGTCTTTGTAAAGAGCAGAAAGCTGCTCCGTTTCTCTCCCCAAAAAGAGGCAAACCATTGAAGGAATGAAGATGATGTACTTTGAAGTGATCCTCCCATTCCTTGTCCCAAACGAAGGTCGGGCAAAGGAACCCCATGTACAAGTAACCTCTGCTCGATCACTTCGATCTTGCCCTCGTCATATTCTCTGTTTGGGTAGCATTGCGACGACGAGCACGACCCACATGAAGAATTAATACCGGATGTCTTGTTGGGAACTTCATTCTCAATATCTGGGTTCGAGACCGTCAAATTGTCGTGGACGTGTGTGGTAATATCCTTGTAAAGTCCTCTACCATAAACTCCTGATATCTTGCCATAGTAATGTGTGGATAATGACCGCTCGACGGTCTGGAGAAATCCACACGTTAGTCCCAGAACGAAGCTGTGTGATTGTTGTTCGAAGAATTTCATTCGTTGAACCTCCAAGTTCCGGCATTCATCCAAGGGTTTGGTGGAATTGAGGAGTAATGGCCTTTTTCCGAACTTGCATCCAGATGCAGTTTCACTCGGAAGGAAGCAATTCCGTCAGTCCAAACTCGCGCCACTTCCATCTTTGGTGGAGTCGGCTCCTCTTTGTTGACATGTTTGCACATCAAAGAGCGTAGCATCCCGAGGAGTGTCTTTTTCCAAGGAATCGCCCCGATCCTGGTACAAGTGGGTAGCAATGGTACGGCCCTGGAGTGCAAACTGGCAGTGTCCCCAGATACCTTTATGCCTCATCGGCGCTGATTTTGTGGTACCGGGATGGCCTTTGATCTAAAGGACTCCATTATGTTTTGGTTGCTCGTATAGTAGAAAGAAGCCCGGTGAGAAAGTAAGACGTTGACAGAATGGAATAAGGAGAGGAATGGTATTGTCCAACTGGTTAGCTAACCGAACGTCCAAAGGGGTAGTGTCACCAAACCTCTGGTACCTTACCCAAAAGACTGATTCCCAACCAAAGGCAATCTCGTGGCTGCAAGACTTGCATGTCGGACATGTCAGGGAGATGTGCACATTTGCTACTTCATTCGTCGATACTTTCCAGAGTAGCGCAGGTGTATCCTGTGATGCTCAATGAACACTACCGGTGAATGCCCATAGTCGAGTGTGGCTTGGCTACCATCCACTTGCGCCATTGGTAGGTAGTATGACGATGACCTCCGAGGAAAGCTGGATGCAGCCCAAGCTGCAAGTGAAATGTCACTCACCCAAATCGAAGTCAATGTTCCTTCGAAGAAGGTCCTAATCAAATTGGGCCAATAGGAAGACTCGACAGGAAGACTGCGTATCGAAGATGGAGGCATTGTCTGGTCTGTATGCCCTCCATATTTCCCATCATAGTGGGCGGAAGTATGTAAGACCACCAATTTGACAACGCGAACGGCACAATGCACACGCTTGGAGCAAAGATTGACAGAGCTGGGTTTTAGCCTAAGTACCTTTGTCAACCTTGGCCATTGCCTCTACCATCCCGAGTAAACGTTAGAATCGCAAGCACCTTCTCTGGTTCTTGGTTTATCTTTGCAAGTTGACACAGTGTTGTTCGTCGCGGATAGGCGTATTCGATGTCAACATTTGCCCACATGAATCTCTCACATGACACTTCTCGGTACCCGGTCGCTCACCGCTGCGGTCGGAATGCTAAGGACCCCACAACAATGGAAGTACCACTACCCGGCGACCATGCCGAATACCACGTGGGGCGTATAGGCCGGCATCTCGTCGTGAGGGCCGGGTGTCCCCGCATCGGGATCGACTGGAACCAGCCGCCGGCCCACCACGGCTCTCGGGCCGACATGCGCCGCTCATATTTCAACACCAAGCATGTCGCGGTAGTCGGCATATCTGGTAGGGCGCCCGGTTAGGTATGATCCGGATTTGGTCCGGATTTGCAGGAACCAATCGTCTTAAGCAACGTCGTCGTCGTCGGCGTCCCCCGGACCTCTGGGGGTATGACTTATTGCGAGCTTGGCGCGTGGCAGGGCGGCAAAGAAATGACGGTCGAGGGACATACGCTTCATCCGTTTGCTGCTCTTGTCACCACGGGGAACAATTTGCGTAGCGCGCATGTGCTGGTGGCAGGAAACAGCATTCCGTAGTACCTGCATGAGATGCGCATGGGCTTGAATAGACGAGCACAAATAAGACTGAATTTCGAGTGAGGCACAACTGCATCTGTCCTGAGATGACAGTGGCCGGCGTGATAAGGGACTACCAAGGGTTGGTGAACCGGGGATTGAAATTCGCGACTATGCGGACTCACACAAGGAGAAGAAGTGGCAAAAATATGCTGCGGCAATCGCGGCGGCATTCGCAGAGGAGCTTATTTTACTGCCCCTGTCAGGTGAATAAATATACGGTCGGCGGAGTTATCTGCTTCCGGAAACAGGAATGGCAACTCTCCGTGTAGAAACTGATGGGAGTCGGATTGGTGAACTCCAAGACAGGATCGAAGGATTGGGAAAAACACCAATGCCGCCGGCAACAAGTATGATATGACATTCGGGCATCCATCTGCCTTCCCGGAAGGGTTTACTAGGTACTATCAGGGGAAGATGATGTCAATCGGGTGTCGGGGGTTCAAGAGTGACTGTCGAATAAACATAAAAAGTACAGAGAAATGAAATTATGTCACCATATTGATCAGAAATCCATCCAAGAACGTCGTACTGTGAAGTCCATGCTCATCATCAGTAATAGGCACCGGCATTGGCTCATTGGTAAGCCGACTGGTGAATCCGGACGATCGTAGCAGACCCAAACCCTGCGAGTCTGATTCTCCGGAGCTGATCATCAGATAAGCCGCCGACCTCCCCTTTGAATCTCTTCCGGAAGCTGTCCCGCAAAACGTGGTAATTTCGTAGCGCCTCCACCCATGGCGCAAACGAAGCTGCCCAGCCAAACCCTAAAGTGAATGCAAGTTGAGCTCGAACGGACGTACTCCAGCTTCCGCCCAGTCAATATCGTCGACAAGGTGACAGATGGCTTCGTCAACTTTGATGTTGCAAGAGCCTAAGCCTTGACGGAGGAAGGATGACCATGCGCAGGGCTAGATGTTGTTTATTGCGTGGATGCAAGTCTGTATGATGGGTCGTGATCGAGAAGGGAGTGCATTGTTCAGGAGTTCGAGGTTGATGGCCGTGTAGAGATAGCGTAGGTTTCTCGTAACCTCCTATTAGGGCAGTCTGGACTGACTGACTGACTGACTGAGGACTTTCCACGATAGGGCTTTGAAGATTGAGGCCGTGAGTTAGTCTCAGGACCACTAGATAACTTGAACGGCTGGAGACCTACTGCGCGATGTGTTCCTGTTTGCAAATCTCTCCAGATGTCGCAGAGTGTGACAACCTCTCCGCTGACAACAAACCGACTCCCTTGTTTTTGCGTCGCAGGCTTTGCGGCTGGCAAAGTCTAGATTGGTGAAGAAATCCTAAATGTCGAAATTGACGTGATAGCTTTCAAGTTTTGTTGTCGCGCGCCAGGACTCGAGGCGGCGATGGTGATTTCGAACGGGTTTTGCTTTCCATGGCGTATTTGGCCGGGTGTGAATGAATGACGGAGAAGAAGAAGATGACGATGGTGTTGAAAGGGAAGGGGAGACCTACTGTGTATGTAAAATCAGTGGTGCCGGACGCGGGGTATGGCATGTTTTACACCCTTCTTTGCCGATGTGGGCAGTTGTCTGTTCGTCATCGAATGATGTTTGGTGGTAGTTACTAGTTCCTTCCGTGACGTGTTTGACGCATGGGAATTGACCCCTCCAGAGACATGCGATTTCCATTGTTCCCGGCAATCTGCATACATTCTTTGGTTGCTGATTTATTTTGCTGGAAGACAGGTCCCTTTTTCATACCACCAAGCAGCTTTCGATTAGGCCGCCTTCGTGACAATAACCTCCCCATTCACAATCCCCAACGTCGCATCCCCCCTCTCCATCCACTCCCGCCACCCCTTCACCATCTCCTCTATGCTTTCCTCCGTCGTCAACCCCGACTCAATCCCTCGTTGCCTCATCTGCCCCGTCCTCAGCCTCTCAATCATCGCCTCCCCCCACGCCTTTCTATCCCCCGGCTCACTATAACACCACGTCCCGAACCCAGCCTCAATATCCTTTCGGTCAACCCCAGCTTCCATAATCCACGACACCAACTTCCTCCCGCCCTTGTCTTGCCCACCATTCGCCAACATGACATTGACTATCAGCTCATGAAACTTTAGTAGCGAAGGAAGTTCAGGCCAGAAACACCACATGTGCATATCCGACTCGCGGAAAGAGATCAGTCCGCCCGGTTTGCAAACCCTCAGCATCTCCTTGACAGCGGCTACGGGGTCGTCAAGATGGCAGAGTACTTGGTGGGCATGCACAATGTCGAACTCGTTGTCGGGGAAGGATAGTTCGTAAACGGATTCCTTCTGGAATGAAATGTTCTCCGGGACCGAGAGGCCTTGCGAGATCGCGTGTTCCTTGGCTCGCGCGAGGACGTCATCAGCGATGTCGGTTGCGAGGACGTGGCCGGAGGGGAGGAGATGTTGGGCCAGAGAGGCTGAGATGGTGCCGGGCCCGCAGCCAATATCGAGGAGTTTGAGGTTGGGGTTGGATGAGAGGGCCTTTGGGAGATGTGGGAGGAGGTGGGGGGCGCTGTTGGCGGCGGTGCGCCATTCGTGGTGTTTGGTGTGAGAGGGCGCGTGGCCGATAACGTAGGGGGTGTGTTGGGTGGTCATTGTGGGGGTTCTGTATATTGATGTCGATGTCGTTGTGAAATCGTGCAGTGTCCTGACATCGGAGGTGTTGTTGATTTAAGTTTGTAAGTTCGGAGCCGAATCGGGAGGGTGATGTCACTAGCTGCTTCTAAAAATAGCAAAGTCGGATGCCACCGGCTGCAATATCCCCGTAATGTCCTTTTTATATCCGCAACATGACCGTTCAGCATCGTCACCGCTTCCTCCAACCCCTTCAGGATCCCATAACTGGTAATTGAATCCCTCAACACTTGCCTGATACGAGCCTAACGTATGGTGAGCCACGCGTAGGTTATCCAATATCGGCCTGATCGTCTCTACCGCCTTTTTTTGAGTACCCTACGAGCTCATATATTCAACCGCTTGGGCGATCGTCATCAAACATCCCATCAACTTCTGAGTAAACAGCAAGGACTGGTTTGCATTGCCTCGCGTTGAAGTTACGTGAGCGGTGTGGAAGGAGGTGAGATTGGGGGAGAAGAGGGGAGGTAGGGGTTGGAAGATTCGGGACCGGCGAAGACGGCGAGATCAAAGCACGGGGGAAATTGATGGATCCCTTTGCAGATGGTGAGATGAGGTCGACAAATTCGGATTCGGATTCGGTTCGCAGGCGCTTGAGGGCGTGGATCGGTGTGACGATCCGTTGTGGTGTTGTTGGTTGGTAATGTGGTGGGATTGTTGTTGTTGTTCGGGGATAGAGGAGGAAAAAGAAATAATCCAAGTCGAGTCAAGAGCTGAACTTCTGGATCTGGATGCGCCCCATGGTTTACCCGCTTGGAAGCCGAACTTTCCTCTTCGCAGATGAGGAACGGCGACGAGGAAACTTCCTGTGGAGCGGTTGAACGGAGGGTCTGGGAAAGGACTTGGGTAAGCAACCAGGTGAAGGTTTGAGGTTTCTGGGAACGGTGTAAACGTTGCTGGCAGCCCCAAGCAACGGGCTTGGCTGCCTGTCGTGGGATTACTTGTGAGAGAGCTGGCTGGCTTTCGTAACCAATTTCGGCCATTGACCACTTTTAGCTCGGTCAGTGTTTGAGCCTGCTTCAAGTGGGCTTTGGTCGATAACATACACACACAACCACGACGATGGACGCCAGAAACTTTTTGGTGCATCGATAGGAAAGGAGAAGAGAAAACGACATAAACAGTGACTTCGGTCATATTACTAAATATCGACCCACGGACAATTGCAGCGACTTCCATTTGAAGGGGAAATAATCAATACCATAGAAGAGGGAGAGAGAGGAAAGAAAGTAAAGGAACAACCTAAGGTCTGATCCGGAGTCGCAAGCTTCTTCACCGGATGTTGAAGGTTCATTATCGAAACTCGACGTTTTTCCTATTCTCAATTGCTGGTTTCGGTGTACTAGACAAGAAGATAGATGTGAGGAAGATGCGAGCTGTAAGCTCTTGCCTTCAAGGCTTCTGTTCTCGCTGGTAGTGTGGACATCGTTTTGTGGGAGCTGCGTTTCCAAAAGACATGCTGGCGTCCAGAAGAAGAACCAGCAAGCGTCAGCATTCAAACACAGCGGACCCTCGAGAAGTCTGAGAATTCCTGTGCTACTTCGGACTCGAATTCTCATAGCATTTCAACTTCGTTTGGCTTTGGTCTATTTGAGAAAGATGAGGTTGAGATTCCTGGATCCTAGGTTATCTGTTCCGTCACATCGCAGCCAGGCTGAGCCACGTCACCCCTCACGCATGCCAAGACTTTTCGATAGACAGTGGTCATCCTCATCTCGGGCTGAGTGACCATTCATAATCCAATCAAAGGACTTGAAAAACTACCTCTACTACCTGCCTGACAGGATCGAGAACCGGCCATGGCTGTGGTTGGGTGGCAGGGCTAATAGGTTGGGCTGAGTCTCGACAGGTAGGTAGGTCCACGATACGTGGAGGTCTCCGACCAGATACGCTCTTTCCTCATGAACATTTTCTCGTCATTTGGGGTTCTCCTTCCGTCCGTCATTTTGATTCATTATCTACCTGACAGTTGATGTGGAAGGAACAACGAAGCGCGAACGACACAAGACGGGACCGAGTTTCTTCCATTCGCTGTCTGCAAACCCACTTTATCGGACGCAGGGACATCGACGGCAACGGCTACTCCAATCCGGACAACTCACTTCCCAGTCCAAAAAACAGTCAGACGTCGCCAACAATGTTTACCTATAGCCCTTTGAGCCGCGAAAAGCGCGAGACTCGTGTCTTCCGATTCACTCCTCCCCGCCAGTCAGGCTCCGACCGCATCAGTCTTGAACTTCGCCATGCCTCTCTTGACGATGACGCCCTCCAATATCGGGCGCTTTCATACGTCTGGGGAGATACCAAGGACAAAGAGGATATCGAAGTCAACGGCGAACGGTTTTCTGTCGGCGCCAATCTACATGCTCTGCTGCAGAGGCTTCAACACCACGACGTGCAATCCTGGCTCTGGGCCGACGCCATATGTATCCACCAATCCGACGATGATGAAAAGAGTTGGCATGTCCAGAGCATGTATGATATCTTCAAGACCGCCGAGTTTGTTTACTCTTGGCTGGGTCCCAGCTCTGAGGCAACTGATGTGGCTATGAACTTCTTTTCGGACTGGGGCCCTCGTGCGTTGGAGGTTGGTGTGATGGAAAAATTGTGGTCGATGGACATCCACAAGGAATACCGATTCGGTTCAGACCCCTCAGTATGGAGAAATGTGTACTACCTCACACAGTACTTTCACTCGGAGCCCATATTTGAGAGGGGAAGCACGAGTAAGGATGCTTTGATGATGAATCATGAGGTGTATGACTTAGCGAGGTTTTTCTACGACTTGCTTCATGTTGAAGGGCTACGTGGGACTGATGGGAAATCCGTCCTGAGTGATCTGGAAACCGGTATCACTCATCTGTTGACAAACGAGTACTGGCACCGGATATGGATATTTCAGGAGGTGGCCCTGGCCCGAGAACTCCTTCTTATGTGCGGAGAAAAGTTCATACCGATTTCACACTTCGAAGCGGTGCTAGAAGCCCTCTGGAAATTTTGCGATGGATTTCCTTTGTTCTTTGAAGACATTCGACTGCGGAACGGCTTCTGTGAACGGTTCCCTTCTTATCTTTACCCAAACAAGGCTATACTCGTTCGTCAATTACTCTGCCGCGGAAGGAAAGTGAGCTTGGCTACCATTCTTCTGGCTTTCTCTGACAAAACCGAGCGTCCATGGTATCGCGCGACTGACCCACGCGATATCGTCTACGGTATACTTGGCCTCCTTTCCAACGATGACCGCCGTCCGTTTGGTCATGTCGACTACAAAAACACCACATGGGTAGATCTGTTTACTCGGGTCACGCGATATTTGATCAAGCCACCTCTCACATCACAGCTATATGAAGGCGAACGAATGTACACTATCGGGCACTGTCTGCCTCGTCCAAGAGACCAAGCAAGCGAGCTGCCAAGCTGGGTCCCCGACTGGCGGGATGTAGGCGTAAAAGGGCTTCCGCAAAGCTTAGTAGACTCGGGTTCCTCATCATATAACGCCAGCGCTAGAGGGGTTTTCCCTGACCTTATTATCTCTGGACATGAGAATCCGTCGGCCATCCAGCTGCCCGGGTATCGCGTTGATTTTGTCACCGATGTCATGCAATATGACTACGACGCTGGAAATGTTCGTGAAAGGGATCGACCAAGCGACTGGCTGGCACTCATTCGTGAATTCGTGGAGTTGCCAGAGAGCTCGGATATCTGGAGCTTGGAGCTAGAAGACGACGTCTGGCGCCTGGTCATGAACTGCCACGACGCAGATTTTGCTTCACTCGAGAGCCTGCCTGGGTTTGCTTGCTTTATCCGTAGGCTCATGCGCCAGGACTATCCCAATCCCGAGTCACTCCCAGAGTTCTTGGTCGAGTACATACCAAACTCCGAAGAGTTGAAGGCATCATCTGATATCAGGAGCTCGAAACACATGGATGATTCCCCGGTATCAAAAGTTTCCAACTGGAATGATGATACCTCCCGTGATGCGACTATAGTTATCGACGGGCAGGCGCAGACGAAAAGCAAAACAGTTGATCCGGAGTGTCTACCAGATAACAATAGCATTAGCGAAAGAGATGTGAGACTCTTTATGGACGCAAAAATAAGAGGGATATTTTGCCAAGCCAGGTCAAGAAATTCCACGTTATTCAAGACGGCTAAAGGAATGCTGGGCAGCGGTATTGGGGATGTTAGACCTGGAGACATGGTTGTAATTCTGCAGAATGCACATACCCCCTTTATCCTGCGTCCACGCCCGCAAGACGGGGATGGGATTGCGACCAAGACCGGAGACAGTGGAAGCACCTTCACTTTTGGAGGAGAGGCATATGTGGACGGCATTATGTATGGGGGGTTCATGAGGACTAACCCAAAGGAGGAGGTATTTGATATCTATTGATGCATACTGGCATATCTCGTTTTATTTCTTTACTCTTGAGTATCATACCGTCCTTTTACTACCAACATGAACATGTCAGCATTATGAGGTACGAGATTCATGTTTTTGCTTTATGATCTCAATGTGCCAAACAGAATTATGAGCAACGGAAGAACCAGGACAAAAAATGGCAGATTGAAGGACGGATTCGCCAAAAACCAAACATCATCAAGTAAGGCAATGAGTCAGCCGTCTCCATGAACACACACCCAAAGTCGTAGGCGCCATATCTCGATCTCCAAAAGCAGAGCCAAAGTTTCCAGTTGGTCACGATGAAGGGTATCACGTGCCTTCCGTCAGGTCTGTACAAGCAGATATCTGCCTACCGATAAGACACAACAGGACATCCCACGTCCTTCATGCCTGCCGCTGTTCGTTCAGCATCGATCGTACCTGCATTTCCATGACAGAAAATACCCTCTTCGCAATTTCACTTTGTTCCTACTCCAATTTTCTTCGTCTTTTCTTAGTCCGCACTTCTTTGTTCAGTTTCCGTTCAACAACCAGTCGCTGTTGCCATACGCACAACACTAGCCATCGTCACCATTTTTGACAATCGTCATTTCACCAATCTTTAATTTACAATACAGGCAAGAACACACGGCTTAAAGTTTTGAAAGGTGCCGGTAGTGGCTGTGATCATCCACCCTTTCCCCAATTGGGTGGTAACTGCCCGGTTTCTGGGGTTATCGGGTGTACGGAGGATGTGGGGGGTGGGAGTGTCCATGCCAGTGAGTGCATGCGTTGGATGTAGGGATATCGGGATGGGAGAGACGCGGAGAGTGGGAGAGTGGGGGCGTGGAAGGTGACAGGCGGGATTCCATGAAATGACGGCGGCTTGTGAGGCAGAGGAAGCACTCTCACTCTCATCAATCACGACGCAACCTTGCTAACTGAACTCCCGCCTACCCATCACCAATCCACTCGCCAACCAGTGTCCCAATCAAATTTCATCCTGCGCGAAGCCATAATCATACGCCTCCTGGAACCTGGGTGCCAGATAAACCGTCATGTACGGCCCCGTCCGATCCGAATAGGAGAATGACACCCAAGTATGTGTCCCCGGAGCCTTCTTGGAATCGACATGCGGACTGTTTTTCTCCTTAGTTAGCAACCACTTTTCTCATCTCCAAATCTCTCTCACCTTCCACATTCCATGCAGCTCATATCTGAAGAAGACGGGACAAATAGTACTCACAAAGCCTCCCTAATCGCCTCCCCATACCCTCCCTTCCCCAACTCTCCCCATCCAAACCCCCTCCACACCTCTTCCAGTCCCTCAATTATCGCTTCCTCCGTCTTGAAAATCTGCATCAGTGGCACATACACCTTCACCTCCGGCTCTCCCTTCCCTGGACGCATCTCATAACTTGTGAACCCCTTCCAGTAGCTATTACTCTTACTCTCCAACCGGCAGGGCTTGCTCATGTTTTCCGTTGCGTCATTTATCGGTGACCGGTCCCCGCGCAAGAGGTGGTAGATGCCCCTCAGAATCTCTACGCCGCGCAATGTTTCCGGGGATGTCAAGCGGCCACCCAGAGTCATCGCGTCGCGCATCACGCTAAAGGCGTTGCTGGGTACGAGGGTGTAAAGTTTCACTCGCGCGCCTTGGTCGGGAGAGACGGCGTCGATGCCGATGCAATTGGGCATCATCATCGCCTTTCTAGAAGCGACGTAGTCCTCGACTAGATCAATAGCGAGTTTCAATTCCTCGGCCTTCGTCCGGATCGCCCTCAGCGCACAAAAGAGAACTTGATGAGGGGACAACCCCGTCACCATACTTTTCGGCCCTGCAAAAAAGTAGGGTTTCAACACCCTCTTTTCCCCTATGCACCCGATGGCGATGGCTGCGTGCTCTGGCGGTAGTTGACTATCTCTAGAGACAAGCTTCGACTGGAATACCGCCTGTTCTGATGGGGTCAGGTACATGTGCTCTTTGACTTCGTCGTACCAGGTTAAATCCGCTTTGGTCTCGCCCTTTCCATGACACTCCCTGGCCAGCAATGGAAACAACCGCTTATACTCCTCTTGGTTTGTCGGGTCTTCTTTGGTGGTTCCAGTGGCAGGTATTGGGTCGAAACTGAACCTCAGCGTCCCTACCACCGAGGATGACGACGGAGACCCGGCGGGGGCAGAGCAAAAGTTCCAGGTTGCTCGGTAGGGAGAGCCTTCGTAGTTGAGGGGAGAACGGAGGCGATAGGAAGATGAGGGACGCGGACCGAGGTTGGGGATGACGTTGTTGCGGAACCAAGATATGTGGAGGGATTGTTGGGAGGGGGTGTAGGAGTGGGAGTGGCGGAGGATGGAGGTGATGGAGGAAGCGCAGGCTGTCCACCAGTAGCGGTGGTTGGGGTTGTTGTTGTCATATTGGGAAATCGGAAGATTGCTGGTGGATGAGTTATGACGGGCCTGGATCGGGGTTCGGGTTTTCGGTGGTGATCGAGTTGATAGGCATGTTGGTCTTGTCAGGGGGCTGATCCGGATGGTTGTGTGCGAGGAAAGTTGTCTCATTGTCGGGACTCTTTGGATCAACGGAGGGAAGAAAGAAGTGAGATGAAAAGTGCCTGTATCATAGATGACGCGTTTGGTAAGTAAAAGAAAAGATGTACAACAGACGTTCAGACGCGATTGTGACATGAATGGGAAAAGGATGAGTGGACGTTGAAATAAACACGTGGACCCGATCAGAGTCCCGCTCCGGTGCATGGCCTGACCAGGGTGTATCCCCACCTACTTGAACGAAGATCGGCCACCATCAAGCGAAAGTCTCAATGCCGTATGCTGATGGTGGCAGTTTGTCTTCTCCCTTTCAAAAAGAAAAATATGCAAAATCATTCGTTAACCATCATCCACAACCTACCTCTACCTACGTACCTCCCCTTTCCCCTACTCACCCTCCCCCTTCTTACCCTTCCCCTCCTCCTTCACAGCCTCATACGCCTCCCTCCTCCGTTCCTCATTCCCCTCCACCCTCCAACTCTCCAAATACCCCGGCACCTCCTCCACCTGATTATACCCTCCCGCCACCGGCTCCCCAAACTGCGTCCAAGCAGGCACCACGCCCACCCACGTCTTTTCTCTTATTTCTTGGTTGCCCAAATCCCCCCGCTCATCATGCGGCTCTCCACTTCTAATCTTTGCACTGCCCGCCTTGATTTTGACTTTGAGTATACTCGTGCTTTGCATCTCGGCGTTATTCGGCGGAGTGCGCGTGTTTTGGTACCGAGATGGAACGACGCTGTTGGTTACGAGTTCCATTGCCCAGAGCTTTTCGGCCGGGTCGATGACGGGGGTTGCGTGTCCGAAGAGAATGGCGGAGCGGTAGTTGTAGGAATGGGAGTTGGGAGTGAGGGAGAGGACGTAGCCGTCTAGGAGGGTGGCGGAGATGGTTAGGGGTGTTCCTTCCTCGCCGTCTGGCGAGGTTCGAGCTAGATTCATGAGGCGGGAGGAGACGTAGCTGGGGATGGTTAGTTTTGGGTGGGGGTATGGTGAGAGGAGGTGGTAATAAGAGGGAGGGGGAGGAGGGGTGGGGGGGGGGGGGGGGGGGGGGGGGGGGGGGGAGATAAAAGGGAGGAAGGGGACGAACCCGTGCAGGTACAAGTCGAGAACGTCGCCTAGGTCGGCGGAAGGACGCGAAAAGGAACCCATTTGGCCGATCATGGGGAGGACGGCGGGGAAGGGGGAGGAAGAGTCTTGGAAGGCGACATTGAGGAAGGGAGAGGAGTTGATGATGCCGTGAATGGTTTCGAGGGAGTAGCGGGCTGGGTTGGGAAATCAGTTAGCGATGAAGTGGGTGAGGGTACCTGGGGGTTAAAGCGGTGTTACCTCTGTCATTGAGTCGCTTGACCGTGCTGTACGGCTGTTTGGGGTATTCTAGTTCGCGAGAAGGCATTTCGACGGATAGTGAGATGAGGACTGGAGTGTTGACGTGTCACGACGAGGGCATGTTATAGCGAAACAACAGTTTGTTTATGTATCGGTCTTAGATCAATTGTTGAAAGGCTCTGTACTATGTATGACACATTACATTCGTGACTCACGGCACATGGTCTCTCTGAGTCCGACCATGAGAAGGAAGGTATAAGGACATCAACAACCCAATATGGAAAGTGATGATAAGCAACGGAGCGGGGAGATGAGGAGTACCTAGTAAGTAGCGTCAGCGAACCGGGCACGCCATCTCGGATGCGGCCCGATGCTAGGTCCGGCTTGGATCGGCTTCCGGAACATGGATGGATTCAGTTGGATCGACAATGACGACAATGGATGGGTACCCCGAATACGCCCTTTGGATGACATGGTACACTATCAACTTGATGCCAATGAATAGAAAACAGTCGTCAGACAATCATCTCATCCATTGGTAATGGCAACACCATTTTGGCGTATACCATCCGTACTTGTGCTTCCCTACCGGGAGACCGTCCTTGTTGATGATACGGCTTCATTATGGACTTCCAACATCCATGCTCGACGCCAAGATGAGGTCGAGGAAACGGATAACCCGACATTCAGGATGGAAGGACTAGCGTGTTTGGTGTTGCGCCAGAATGGGTCGTTTCTTCTCAGCAAGGCAAGCTATATCAGAGTCCCTTATATTCACATGATGTGGCGCGGTCGGATGGTGAACGGAAAGGAAAAGGAATTGAAGGAGCTGGAGAAGGGCGAAATTGAACAATGACCAAGCCAGACGAAAGAGGGGCCCGGGCTCCCCCACAGCGCACAGAGGCTGACCCCACCATGTTACCCCACTAAGCAGAAAATGCCCCGCGTTGATTGGCCAGTGCGCACTTCCCCTTGAAGTCGTCCAGTCCCTTTTGCAAAGTCACTTTGTCTCACCAACTTCCACTTCCACTTCCACTTCCACTTCCGCTTCCAATTTGTCATCTTGTGGTGTCGCGACTGAAGCTCAACGTCGTCCTACCGTCACCACACTCGAGATACGAGAACCATTTATTGAGGCGCTTCCATGACATCGCTCACCTTTGCACTTCTCTCGGATCTTGCCGAGCTCAATTGGTCCAAACCATGTCCCGGCCTCGGATCGCGGCGTCGCTCTCACGTCCCGTTATGTCGGAAAATTGATAATGTCCCGACAGTAGCATCTCCGATGGATACAAACAATGTCCCGGAAATGCTGCCGAGATGGCGGCCGTGCTATACCCCGACGACCTAAGACCCGCAAACCGTTGGGAGTTCACGGTGCTCTTGCGGGCGAAATCTTGGACCACACCCCGCAGTCATTGCTCCAACCTTACCGCCACTGCCACCACCATCAAGGAAAAGCACGATCCATTATTTCCAAAAATGCGCGCGAGTCCCGTTTCCTTTCTAGATGAAAGAAACTTCAGTCCCGGCGGCTCAGATCCAGAACCCCTTCCTTGCAAGTGCCAGAGCGTAATGGAACGTCTTGGGTTTCGACTGAAACACCGCCAAGGGGTAATCCAGGAGGCGTTACCACCATTACCACAGCTCTGATATCATCAGCCTCGTCTCCCCCAGCCAATCACCCTCCAGGCCTTGTTCCAGCATAAAGATCATTACGCCACTCCTGGTGCATTCCCCTGGGACGGCTTGTGTTTGAGCCTGTGCTCCCGTAAGTGATCCCCGGCCGACGAACTCGTGATGCTGGGATCCCGGGGTTGGGGCCGATACTAGACATAGTATATCCGAGTCCATGTTGATAGCAGCCAGCCTGTCCTTGGCAGCTGCCCCAACACCGGTTCGTTGGTAGTCAGTCTGACACACAGACACACTCAAAGAAAACTGTTTTGCTCTCCTTTCTCTCTCTCCTTTTCCTCTCTTACCTTGAACTGGCGTTTGGCAACTCTGTACATGGCTTGAACCCCCCCAAGCATGTCATTGCCGCTATTCACAACTTAATCTTCACACACACAGACGCAAGGCACGTCGACATGATACATTCTTTTTGACTAATATTTTTCCATCAAGCGTGTTCTTCTTTTTTTTGGTTGTGACACCCCCATTGACTGGGGTTCCCTTCTCTCCGCCCGTTGAATATTCCATCTTGCCAACTGACCATATCCACTCTTGTTCACCACCATGGCCGTCAAAGGTGCCACCGAGGCCCTCGTTGCGGCTTTCACTTTGTCAGTTCATCCATGGTCAGTAAACAATAACATCTCAAAGCTAATATGTTAACAGTGGTCTTGTGTTGTACGCCGCAACCGCGGCTCTCGCTCTCTACGCAAAGGGTCATGGCATCGCGATACTCCGGGACGGCCAGAGGCTGGTCCTCGTCGGTTTTCTATCCACCGCTGCCCTGTGGGCACTTAGCGATTTTATTTCTATTCTTCTCCAAGTCGACACCTCGTCGACATCTTGCCAGGTCGGCATAATATTCGCTACCGTCTTCGACCAACTTGCCCGATTCTCCATTGAACAATACCTTCACTGGGCGCAAAACACAGGGGAGAAGGTATCCGCGGTGCAGATTGTCTCCCAACTCCTAATACTCAGTCGACTCGTTATTGGAGTAGTGTTTGTTGGATTCACTCGACCTCAAACCGATTCTTTCTGCGTCGCTGCCTCTTCCGAACTTCCCGTTTCGATCATCGTTATCTCCATGGATGCCGCCATTCTTCTTTGTCTCATCTCACGCGCCTTGACCCAGAACACTCAGCTCAACACCGAATCTCAGGACGCTAGGCGGAAGGCACTGTTTTGGGTCATGGCTGGTCTGGCTGTTTGGATTGCGTCCAGCGTAACCTTGCACCTTGGTTTCCGTTATATTGCCCTGGCGGTCAGAACTGCTCTGCCTGCCATTGGCCTGACCATTTTAATCAGTAAGTGTTATTGTTGTGGTAATTGATCTCACTGGCTGACTAGGTACAGCCATTCTTACTCTCTGCTCTGGCAGCCTCGGGTCGGCTAGCATACTGCGATCCAAATCTCCTGAAGCGCTCTCTCCTCGCCGTGTCGAAATCAGCCGCGATATTTCCACGTCCAATACCTACTTTCCCAGCGGTAACTACCAAGATGTCAAGGACGCTGCCATTAGGTCCGAGACAGCATTCATCAACCCTAGGGAGGCACCATCGACAAAGAACCAACCTACTCAGGGACTCCCGACTATCTCACTGCCCATCACTGGAGTGGTTGGCATGGGCGGAGTTCCCATTGAAGGACAGCTGTTTCCGCCTATCCGAGCAAATACCGCCCCAACGATCGCAAGAACCAGGTCGGTTAAGGCTGCTGTTGGTCTTCATAAAAAGGGGGCTTCGGCAGGTGGGAGGTTACAGATTAGCAATCCCGTTCTCCAGAACACCGGGAACAGCTCGCTCGACAAGATTCCCACCGTGGATTTGCAGGAAGCCATGAGGGCAGAGCGGGAGCGAAGGGAGAAGTTGCTCAGGCAAACGAGCCAGGCCAAAAGGGAGATGAATACGCAGCCGTCGGTAATGGATCCCAGGGAGCAGATCAACAGAGGTGCGAGCTTGAAGAGAAAGGAGGTTGGGTCACCAGTTTCGTCCGACTCTTCTCTTCGTCCAGAAAATATGGGGAAGACTTCTTCGACAGAACTGTCGCCAGGAATGAGTGGAATCAGGCAACGATCTCCGCGCCAATCACCAGAACCATCAGAGGCCTCGAGACAGTCTGTTTTCCCGTCTCGATCCGTGTCCCCTCCCAAGGAGGACTTCGAACAAGCACTGCCGAATCTCGATATCCGTCCTTCGAGACAATTGCCTCCCTCGCCTCCCACGCCGCCACAGGAAAGGCCCTTGACCATGCTTCAAAGGCGACCCACTACTGGCTTGCCATCAAACCCCAAAGCTCGCGCATTGAAGCTCGAACAGGATGCACCCGGCGCAGAACGTCAGCAGACTGTTCTTTTCCTCAATAATGTCATCTTTGACGACCCCGCCTTTGCACATGACATTCTGCTGGGTTCTGATGATATGACCGTCAACAAACCTCGATCTCCCGGGACCCCTGAATCGGTCGTGCACCGTCCTCGGCCCATTCCGAGAAAGGTGGCTGATCCTAATCCTTTTGCCATTCCGGGTGCCGGGCATAGGAGGAGCAAATCTAGCGGCTCGTTGATGAAGAAGTCCATGTATATGTCCGAAGATGTGCCGCTGCCCCTCGCACCTCTGAAAAGTGCAGGTGCAGGAACTCGCCCGCAGCCGAATCGGACGAGGAGCATGACGGTCACCGAGAAAATTGAGCGCATGTACCCTGGTGAGATGCAAAGTAAAATGCCACCAGTTCCCGAGGTTCCTGCTGTTGCCAGTTCTTACCTCCAATCTCCCTCTTCAGTGGATTCCGACGAGGTGCGACAACCCAGCCAATCAAGGAAAAATTCCACGACCAAGACCGCGAGTAGTACTACCGTCGTCGAGGAACCGACAAGGGCTACCGAAAGCAAGTACGAGACAGATACGGCGGCGAAGCGGGCGTCATCCCCAATTATTCCTGTTAATCCACCACGAGAGTTGATGAATGATGGGGGTTTGGAGTCACCAGAGGCCGATACACCCCGGAGCTCCGTCCGCTATACTCAAGTCAGTGTCGGTCTTGCTGTAGCTCAACCTATGCCTCGGCCAGTGGTAAATCCCATGCGTGAGGAGAGCGAAACCAGGATTCAACCTGAGGAAGAAAAGAAGCGCCCAGAAATCAATACTGCGGTCCAGAACAAACCTGCACCCAAGCAAAGCTCTCCAGTGCAAGCTTGGCGGGTCGGTGACAAGTGTCCCGTGTTCTCTGACAGAAAGTCAAGAATCAGGATGCCACCTCCCTCGCCTCTGCCGCTGAACGGTCCACGCAGGAACAAGGTTATGGTTCAAGCCGAGCCTTCGCCCCTTGAGTCCCCGGAACATGCCTTCCGCCAAATTCAGGAACAGCTCAAGAAGTTCGAAGAGCCCGGGACCGAGGCTTATTCGAAGGACCACACTGAGCGCCTCGCCTTACTTGAGGATTTGGAGAAGGAGATGGGTATCCACGAGAATCACTGGCAGGAACTGAAACATGATATGGGTCGTGATTCGTTGAGCAGCATGCAGACCAACTCTCCAGCTAACAGGAACTCAAGAACCGAGTCAACTATTGGCAGCATCGTAATCGGCCGCGGCTCGGCTGTTGGAGTTATGGCTGCTGAGCGCAGAGCTTCTCGTCAGACCATGTTGCGAAACAGTGGCAGCTACAATCCCAACAGGCTCTCGAGGGATGCTGTCAAGTCACACATGAGCATTTGGCAGAAGCGGATGACGGAGGCGAACATCGACTATATGGAGACGGCCGCAGAGAGACTTCGTCAACCCAGCGACAACTTCTTGTCTTTGCCGATGCCTAATGTCCAGCTTGGTAGCCCCACTCCTCCTGATTCTGATGCCTCTGATGATGAAGCTTCGGTTCTGTCAGCACAGTTAGATGCTGTATCGAATTGGCTGTCCAAGAAGGCGGTCAAGACTGCGTCTCTGTGGGCTCCTGGATCCAGGCAATCTACTGTCGCTGCAAACCTTTTATGGACGCCCGTGCCCAAGGCTTCACCTACGTCCACGGTGGCGTCTTTGGAGGTTGAGACTTTTGTCCGCCCCGCAGCTCGTAAGGACCTACCTCCCCTTGAAATCACCAGCACGCAGTTGTGGTCCAAGCCAGCGGTGAATGTGAACAAGGTCCCTTCACTCTGGACGCCTCCTGCACTTACACAGATTCCAGAGTCAAATGCACTGTGGGTGCACATCCCCAAGGTTGCCGAACAGTGCATGACGCCCCTACCAGAGGCTGATGCATTTGTCCGCCCTGCGACGCGAAAGGTTCTGGCTCCTCTTGAGATCACGAGCACTCAGCTGTGGGCGAAGGCTGAACCTAAAGAGAGGCCTTCACTCTGGACCCCGCCACCCAAGGCTTCAACCGACAAGACGAACCTTTTGTGGTCGCCCCCTCTCAAGGTTCTCGAGGCCCCTTCATTGGCACTTGATCTGCCCTATGTATTTACCCGCCCTGCGGCTCGAAAAAATCTTTCTCCCCTCCAAATCTCTTCCAAGCACCTCTGGCGAAAACCATACACCAGCACCAAGGACACCACCGGACTTTGGCGACCTTCCTGGGCTTCTGTCGCCCCTCCTGCTGACTTCAAGCGTCTTTCTTTGCAAGAAACTCCCCAACCCCGACCTCAAAAGGCTCCGCGACCCGTAACCCAACGACCTCCTCGTCGCAACAAGCGTGTTAGCGCTCTTCCCGACATCCTCGAAAACCCCGAGCCTCTCCCTGACAAGCGCGGCACCCTTGGTATCTTCCAGTTCCCCTGGGGTGAAAAGTCCGACACTGCGACCATCCCTGTACCGCGTCCATTCGGTCGCTCCATGCCCGGCACCATGAGCTCCGGCATCCCTCCATTTAGGGCGTCGTATACTCCCGACTACTCGACCTCTTTCTTCGACGAATATGACGAGGAAGACCCCGAGTCCGACTACGAGCGCCAGGAAAGCGACGACGAAGAAGATGACGACTTTGACGAAACGACTCTCTGGGAAATCGCCAGCCTCCTGAACTCGGACGCTATCCCCTCAAGGAACAGCCTCTTCCTTTCGGCCACTCCTGTCTACAACGTCGACGAGTACTACGGCGGCGGCGGCAGCAGCAGCAGCCATCAAGAGCCAAGTGCCTCTGCGTCGGCTACCGACATTGACGATGATGATGACGACGCTTCCAGCGAGCATTCAATCCTGATCGGCCTCGCCGAGGATGCCCAGGATGACAAAGAACATGTTGCTGAGCAATATGACGACCAAGGATTTTTGATGCACGGCATTGCTCTCAATTCCACTCCTTCAATCCTGGGGCAGGGAGTCCAGGACGTCATGGCTACCCGCACCGCATTGATTGATGACTCGGCACCCGCACCGGCTCCGCCCCGAGTGGAGACTAGCGAGAACCAAGCCGTGGAGCCGCGCCTGCAAATCTCGACCGGCCTATGGAGCCGCTCTGAATCATCCGAAACTAAGACTTTGTCTTCACCTCACTCGGTAGCAACAAAAGGTCTCTTTGTCCCGGGCCGTAAGTCGACACTTGACACCCGCACTACCGAGCAGGAGCCGGCCGCCATCAACATGCACCGCACACCCCGGACTTCAGCTGCCGAATCATGGAGGCCGTTGGATAGGCTCATGTCCGACAGCCTCTGGACACCCGAAGCCGCAGCCGCTAAGGGTGTTAGCAGGCAGGTGTACCAACACTGGATCACTCTGAGCTTGGCCGCTAAGGCTCAGGTCGATAAGGCTGAGACTGCTCCTTCAGCCACTCGTCTGCCCCGCCTTCAGGCTACCCCCGAAGAATGGGAGGCTGCTCTCAAGGAGGCTCTCATCGCCAGTGGTTACCCCATCGACGTCAAGCGCCGCACTGAGACCGGCCGCATCACCGCCACCCCTGCCGACTGGGCTGCTGCCCTTGAGGAGGCCATCCAGGCTTCCATCATCAAGTCTGTCGCCCCTGTCTTCAACTCGGCCGTCCGTCACCCCGTCTTTGCCGGCTCTTCCCTCATCACCACCTCTGAGTGGTTCCACCCCGCCGCCATTGGCTACACCTACGATGTCGCCCGTGTCCATCCCGTCTTCTTTGGCTCTCTCGCCATCACCTGCCCCGAAGAGTCCGTCCACCCGGCCATGTCCGCCTACGCTCACAAGAAGCTTCGTCGTCATCAGCGCTCGGCCTCGTCTGCTTCCAGGTCTCACTCCCGCAAGAACAGCCGCAGCCACTCCAGTAGCAGCGGCAAGAAGCGCAGGGAGTCCATCCTTGCTCAGATCCATGCCATTGAGGCGGAGATGGGTTTGAGTCCTGAGAAATCTGCCGTCGTGCCTGACGTTCCGGAGGTCCCCTCACTTGACGAAATCGAAGCCTCTCGCAAGGCCAAGATTCAAGCCCAGATCGAGGCTCTCGAGCAAGAGAAGCTGTTCGCTGCCCAAGTCGCCCAGGAGAGTTCCGCGACTAGGCGCCGCGGTAGCTCCAGCGTGTCTCATGCCACCACAGCCAGCAGCACCACCGTCAACTCGGAAGACGACGGTCCCGCTTCCATGGACTCCTTCCGTCCCTCCACTGCCACTAGCATTGACTTGGAGCATGATCAGGAGGAAGAGAAGCCTGTCAACCCCGACTTCAACAAGCAAAACTTCCTCTGGACTGCCCCCTCCCCCCTTCCCCAACCTACCCTTAGCCCCATCCCCACCCTCTGGACTCCTCTTCCCTCCCCTGCTTCCTCCTTCTCAACATACGAGGAAGCGTTGCCTAGCCCTAAGCTGCTTTGGCAACCCAAGCCCGGCAAACCCGAAATCATCGCTAAGACCGATGAGGATCGTGAGGCGCATGAGCGCAGGGCTATGGGACGTAAGGGACTATTGACCCAGCAGAGGAAGGCGGAGGTTTTGGAGCAGATTTCTGGTGTGAAGGGACTTTGGGAGAAGTCTGAGGTGGTGGTCAAGGCTGAGAGGAACTGGTTGGCCACGTACGTTAGTGCTGAGCTATCGTCACCTTAGTGCTGTGATGGCTGTGATGGCTGCGTGATGACTCTGGAATGATTGGCTGGCTTGGTTTGTTGATTTGGTGTTGACACCGGATTTCGGTTGTGGGATTTAATGGAAAAAGGACAGGAGGGAAGCGAAATATGGCAGGGAACGGAAGGAGAGGAAAGGGGAAAGCAAGGGAATATGGTAAACAACAGGAAGGGTGTTTTAAGGAAGGGAATATGGACTGGAATTCGCGAGTATGGGAATGTTTTCGGTCGGTTTGCGTCTTCAGACCAGTGACCAGGTGGAAGAAGGAACGAAAAGGAAGAAATACCTGTGGGTTCGGGCTCCAGTTCAGTTGATGTATCGTACCCAGGTTAAGCTACTTACCGTACGACTTCGGTGAGAAGCGCAGTAGTTAAAAGATGATATGTATCTCAGAGTCGACTGGTCTTGATTCCGTGGCATGTTATGTGTGATGTACAAATGGACGGCGAAAAGTCAGGAGACAATAAATCACTCAAGTTCCGTTAGAAAACGGAAATCCAGGAAAATGGTAAACGCAGAGGCAGACAGCCATCTCTCTTCTATACCTAGGGCTTGGAATGCTCCACCACAGCAAATGAGTTGTCTTTGGTGGCGTTGAACTTTTTCATGGATTTCCTCATCTTCAGTAACGGTTGCCAAGCCACACCCGTCTGTGAATATGTAGTCTCCAACTTCAATGTCTGGGATATCCTGAACCCGGTCCGTGGCAATATCAATGACCGCCTGTGCAACGGAAAAGAGCAGACCGATCCTTTTCGTCTTTTTACCCACTGTCTTCATGGTGCTGAAGTCGCCCATTGCCTCGATGTTCCGCGACACTTCCTCCTTAGAGCCAGCATAGAGAAAGCAACTCGGTGACTTGAGCTGAGAGTTGCTGTGCCCAAAGAAGTTGTAGGCTACACCTTGTAAGGTTATTCCAGCACGAAGAAACCGGATAGCATAGTCGGTGCAGTCTTTGAAGGTGGCTAGCTGCAGGCCTGTGAGCTCACTGCTACCATCTTCTGGTCGGATGGGGCGAAAGTCCTCAAGCGAGACGAGCACGTTGCTGTGGCCTTGCCTTTGGGTAGCATGGTTGACGGTGCTGATGAAGATTACACGCTGGACCGCAATTGATTACGTCTAGTGTGTCATGTGATATAATCATTGGGAATGCTCGAAGTGTGTTCTAGTTCTGGTCTTGATGGCGGAGGTCTTGCCCTGCACCGGGAAGATATTGGTCGTTCCTGCCAGCAGATGTCACAAGGTACTGTGAACCGGCCTCCCGCATTAGCTTGAGCATACAGCCAATAATATTGTGACAGATCACCACCCACCGACTGCCTCACTCACCGTGTTACACAACAGGATGGTATCAGTCATTACTACTGCAAAACAAAGGATTGCTGGACCATCCTCCCGAATTTGCCATGATCGCCTTCCATCTCAGCACATGCACGACCACCCACACTAAGCAGAACTGGTGCAAGATGTCAAACGCCTTCCGCAAGTCAGGCAATTGTTCCACGCCTTTAACCTTACCAAACATTTACATCGTTGGCGCCCAATGCACAGGCAAGACAACTATCATCAACAGACTAAAGACCAGTCTCTCAGACATATATCCGAGCCTAGGTATCGGTCCCCCTGTCTTCATCACTGAAGTCGCCAGAACAGTAATCAAGCAAAACCCGATTCCGACAGAGGAGATCCGGTCGTCGCCAGCAAAGAGCCTCACTCTTCAACAACTCATTCTTTCCGCCCAAGTTCAAAGCGAAAGGGAAGCCCTCAGGAATGGTACTTGGTACGTCTCAGACCGCTCAGCCATCGATCCGATCGTCTACGCTACGAAGTATGTCGGGAAAGAGGCAGCACGCCGCATGCTGGACACATCTGAGTGGACCGAGGCAAGGGAGAGGATGGCTAGGTCTCTGGTAGTTGTATGTGAGGCCGGCGTCACTTGGTTGAGGGATGACGGGGTTCGGCTTATGCCTACTGGCGAGGAGGACTGGATGGGCATGCACACATTGTTTTGTCAGACGCTGGATGAAGTCAACATTGAGTATTATATACTCCCACGGACAGTGATCAATCTAGAGGAGAGGGTTCGGTTTCTGAGAGCGAAGTGGGAAGGGATGAAGTATTTCCACTAGTAGAATGGCGGATGGAGGAACCGTAAGTTCCGTAGGGTGTGAATCCACTCAGTCTGAAACCCTAGGATTCTCACAGCCCTCCCACAAGCCCATTTCGCAATAATATCGATTATGACCACACCACACAAGATTTTCTTAAAAGGCTCATCACATTCGTGTCAACACGGGAATCGGCGCCTACATACGCGAGGCCATAGATTGTCAGAAGGCGACGCCATCAGCGCAGTGACCGCACCAGGCACAATCTTTATCACAGAGACTCCAGTCCTCGTCCCCAAGACCTAACTCGTATAGCTTCCCATACTCGGTAACCCTCGACTGTGGCATTCCCGAACCGGTCCCGCTGCCCGTTTTCTTCGTCCGGGTTCGCTCTTTTTGCTTCCTATTATCTCCGATCGACTCTCCGGCCTTCACAAATTGGATTGGCGGATAACGAGAAGAAGACGGCACGGGGCCGGAAATAGACGACTGCTCAAGTATGATGATGGTTAGCAACAATGAATCGTGCCCGTGTGGAATGGTTCTGGCTGTTACATGACTAACGAGGCCTCTGGTTACGGTCGGATTGTCTGATCCGGCACTATCTCCGCCAGGCTCAACGCTTTGTCGATGTCTTGGCGAGTCCCGTTTGTGCTGGGCCAGGGCGTTCTCGCCTTTGACGGCCTTCCCACACTCGCAGGCTACTTTAGCCATCGTGCAGTTCAAGGCTGTGGTGTACAGACAGGAGCGGGGTCGCTTGAAGCCTGATTCTCACGAGGGAAGACCAAAAGCAGGGCGGCGATGTTTTTCTTGACCATGGCCTTGGACACAGCCAAAGTCTGGAATAGGGGTCTGGTCATTTATGGTGTTCGAGGGGGCGAATCAGGATCTACCTCTATACAGCCCGCGGAGTTCCACTCAATGGATAATGGGCGATCATGACAGGGTGGGGGAAGGTCACGCACACTGTAAGTTACCCCGCGTATCAAGGTTAACTCCGGGGACCGGCTGATGCCAAGTTTCTGAGCTTCCATTGTTTCAATGTTTCATGTTTTTGTAGCATCCCTTGGTTCCTGCGTCGAGGTTGGTTTAAGCCAGAGACAGAACAGTCGTCGATGTAGGTAGACACTATCCTCAATCCAAATCCAAATCAGGACAATCCTTCGGATCAGCATAAAAGACACCCCCGACTTTCTCGATAGCCCTACACCGTTCCTCCATATTATACGCATTGTGTATGATACCTACACCTCTCCCGCGAGCATCACCCTTCGTCGTCTTCAGTATCCAAACTCCTCCCGTCGCCGGCCACCCGGTCGTGACGAAGGGATCGTCTCCTCTCCAGATGTCCCCCCCTATCAACATCATGTCATAATCGTACCTGGCCTTCCACCAGATTGCGCCTAGTTGTCGTACTGATCCCACCGGTTCGTCAGTCATTACCCGGCTGAAAAGAAAGAGTGATAAAGGGAACGGATAAGGAAAACATACGCTTGTAACACCACGCATCCTCATCGGCCTCCTCTTCAGCAGGGTCAGAAAATGACTTTCGTGGCGTAGGGTGGAAACGGTCCAGGCCCAGGAAGTCAAGCTCCACGCCCAGGACGCCTTCTAGCACGTAGACGCCGCCTTTCTTCGACGGGTAGCCGAACAGCGTCGCGCCGGGACCGAGACCGAAGTCGACTCTGAAGCGTTCGACAGGCTCATGGGGACAACCCCTGGATCCAGTACCTGCACTTATTGCTTCTCTACTCGGAGGATGCGATGCAGAACCCGTGAAGACGTTATACATCATGAAGTTAGTGCCATAGGCGAGCAGGAGAATTCCGGCAAGTGACAAGTAGAGGCATGTAGATAAGATCGCCATTGAGTTCATCACGGCTCATGGTTCTGCATTTGCTGAGGAAGGGCTGAATTGAGGAGGCATGTAAATAGTTCAAGCTTGGAGGGGGCGAAGAGGCCTCGAATTGAAATTAAGCGAGCCATGTCTGCATACCTACTTGCATACCTTATCTATAGACCTAATCGAACGAGACGAGGTGGTAGACCCAGAACTACATCTATCACAGTAGCGTAGCATTATATCCCTATAAATACCACAGGGTTACCATTCTCGTCCCTACCTTCCTCTCTGGCTCAATAAACCGAGGCTTCCGTCTGCACAGCACGATAGTCAGGGTCTTTCCTGTCGCAATTGTAACCGCCTACGGACCGCGGCCCACGGACCGCCCGGAAGGGTCCAGCCGATGTATCTTTCATGTTCCCAGTCGTGTTTGCGCATTCATGGAACAATCACGACAACGGAGGAAAGCGCGACCCAACTTCAGCGGACTTTTACCCAGACCCGGTTTTGGACTGGAGGGCAGGTGCGAATGTCATGCGTATCTGCCTGCATGATGGCAGCGAGGCGGCATCTCCAATCGCTGCACGTCCGCATCACCATTTGCACCTCTTTCACTGCGCCGTACACTATGAAACATCCATCGTCCGCGGGCTCCCTCGATTCTAATCAATTTCCCTTAGTTGTTTCTTGTTTCCAGGCTTCAACTACCTTGACTTGAACAACATCAACTGCCGCGAAACTTGGTAGACTCCACTCCCTCGCCCACTCATCCACTTCCTTGTCCGCCCCCATTGGCAATTCCAACAAGCTCCCTTCAATTAGAATGCTGTATCAGGACCCCGAGTTCCATAATCGCTCCTTCATCATTAGCCGGACAATCAGCGATGTGTTTATCATAGCACTAAAGGCGAAAAGACGCTTTGAAGCGGCCGCTATCCTGACCGCTTTCCAGAAGTTAGCACATCACGGACACTCGTCAATTCCAATGCCGACAATGAGGTACGGCGCAAGAACAAGACCCCATGTGTGTCACATGATGCTGAAATAACACAGCTCTCCATGTTAGTGGACTACGCTTTCTCTCAATCCTCAATTCTTTTCCCCCAAAGGCACCGTATCCTCATGGCATTTGCCGCAATGGAGAGCACACTTCTTCACACTTGGAGAACTAGGTAAGCTTCCTTGGACAAATGTGCATCAACAAGCTAACATTTCGTGGAGACACTGGACAGAAAGATAACAAACCAACGACCAACCTATTTACCACGAAGCTTTTGCCCAATGCCCACGACGGATTTGTTGGTTTTGCCATAGCAGCGTAACCAATAAAGTCTGAGCGCGGTAACGACAACCATGAGGGTCCAACGGTCGCCCATCTCCCCTGAAGCAGCCGCCCCCTTTAGCTCCAACACGAACAAGTGGTTCACGGACATTACATTGCAAAACGTGAGGTCGGCAAGTATCTCGATTTCCTCTTGTGTCGAAGAAGAGGATGCAGCCGAGGTGGACGAGGGTGGTGGCCGAATGAGAATAAACCTGGCGTGCTGGGTGTTGGTTTTGTCCTTCCCGGTCAACTTCCTCCACTCAAATTCCTCGCGACTTTTCATCTTAAGGCCGACCTCAATGGAGAATCGGAACGATACGGTACCGTCGCTGGTCTTTTTGGCGTACATGATTTCGGTAACCAAGTCGCGGGGGTTCTTGACCTCGACGTCCGGTGGCGGTGGCAGCATGATGAGACTCTTTACGCTAAAGGTCGACATCAAAATGGGTTCTCGATCTTCGTCGCCGGCGGCCGCCAGGATAGGGGCCTTGGTCACCGTCCCGTTCCGGAGGTAGAGGCCCGGCCTAAAATGGAGCGGTCCTCTGGGGGTAAGGCCGTGGTGGATCTCGACGACGTATAAGAAATCGCTCTTGTCCGCACCACAGAGCTTCAAGGTGGTCACTGCGTCGATGACACCAGAAAAGTTGCCGTAGAGATTGATGACCGGAGGGAACGGGCGATATCCCGAAAACCATGCTGCAGGCATCCTACTCGATGTCGGACGAACGTCGTCGTCGTCGTCGTCTAGCGATGTTTCGCTCTCGGTGCTATGCATGACGTGGATCCCAAGCGATTATTGACTGGAAAAGGTTCAATGTTCGTTGAGCAGAACATGAAGCGAGCCAAAATGCCAAAGGCCGTCCCGCGCTGGCTCTATCGTCGAGGGCACACAGTCAAACGGGTAACGCCATGGCGCCAACGGCTAAAGAGACACTGAGCAGCTGATGTACACGATACCGTATTTCCGCTGCAACTATGAACCAACAGTCAGTTCTGGGGAGATCAGGGTAACATCAGAAAACTCGTCTGCCTAATTCTGGAGCCTTTGAACCGACAAATCACTGCCGCGGATTGGACCCCGTCTGAGGCATTTTTGCAATGAAGAAGTCGGACCACGTCGCGAGGAAATATGTGAATCCATCCGGTTGGGTCACCAACAGAGTCATACCACCTTTAGCGGAGCAGATTATACGAGCTTCAGTTCTTGTTTTCCAACCTACCCCTACTAATTGCTGGGATGCTGCCTTCTGGCAGTTGAGTCTGTGTATTGATGGATGCTCCTAAGTATCCTCCCCCCTATTACCACTATGCCTGAAAATACCATTACATGTACCGAACTCGGTACTACCAGAGGTGTCCCACCGCCATCTTTCCACCCCCTTCTCCGTTCCCCTTCCAACCCCAATGATTCATTCGCCAAATTCTCTTCAAGAGGCCCGGTCATGTTTTTCTTCTCCGAAGCTCCATGGTATCACAATGCTGATAAGCTCCATGTACCCGTCTTTTAGGTGCACGCTGGGAACCTGCGCCTTCGCCTCAAATATCACAATGTACAGTCAACTGAGTGTCTAGTCCTCCGCGATAGCTATACAAGACTTCTATTTACCAAAATCAGCTGGCTGGTACCGCGGGGAGAATGCTCCACAAGTGATCCTTGGTCCCATTGTCCTCAAACTGCACGATATTCGCGCTATTGGCAGTCGACATGCCATCCACGCCAGCAAAGAGACCGCTATTCTTGTTCTTCAGCAAGAAAAGGCCGTTCCCTTGGGAGACGACTCGCCAAAGATGGTCACTGGTGCCGTTATCTTCATACTGCTGAAGCAAAGCGCTATTGGCGGTCGACGCGCCCTGCACGCCCAGCAAGAGACCACTATTGAGGTTCCTGATCTTGAACCAGCCGCCCGGGGCGTGCACAAACTCCCACAGGTGGTCGCGCGTGCTGTTGTCGTCGTACTGCTGGATATTGGCGCTGTTGGCCGTCGATATGCCGGCGACCCCCATGAGCTTGCCGCTGTTCTCGTTGCGCAGCTGGAACACGGCCAGGGTCCAGACTTCAAACTCGGACAGTCCCCAGCCGTTGCCGGCGCCCGGATTGGGTGCGACCACACGCAGCTGCGAGGTGACGACGGTCGGAAAGGTGATCTTGGTCTGGCTGTTCAATGTGGGAGCGGGCCTGCTGCGTTGCTGTTTGGGCACCGTGACCCAGGCGTCGCCGGTCCAATACTGGAGATCGTAACTGGCTGGCCACCGAACGCCACCGCCGTCGTCGTAAAAATACAACCGGACGTCCGACACGGCCTGAGGTCGCCGGAGGTTGAGGGCAAAGTAGTCTTGCGCATTGGGACTACCATAGGAGGTCCAACGGCTGTTCTCCGGGATTCCGGTGCGCCAGACAATGCCGTCGATGGCTCGCCAGACATCATCGTAAGGAGAGGTGTACGAGGCAGAGGGCATGGTGCCCTGGGGGAATCTTTGGCCATTGGGGGCGATGTTGACTTGGGCCGGGATCGTCTGCGTCACAACGGGCCCGACGTTGACTGTCAGAGACCCCAAAGTACTACGGCTGCCGACAGGACTACCGTCGACATATACCCGCAGGCCTTGGCCCTTGCCATAGTAAGACCCGGTGCGATCCCACAGAACGGTCACGCTATGGCCGTGGTAGGCAGCGTTCTCGAGTGCGAAATGGTCCCATGAGGAAGGCGCCAATGGGTTCACCACCAAGGTGTCGTCGCTCTGAGCACGCAGGCCGATGAGGCCGGCGACAATGTTGTCCACAAAGGTGGAATGATTGTAGTCCTCGCTATGGTCAGGGGTGTCATACATCCAGGCATCTGCATCGGGGTCATGCGCCTCGGCCACATAGGGCTGCCCGTTTTTGTATTGGGTCGCAGCGTACCCTTTCAACAAGCTGAAGTAGTCTGCCGCGGAAAAGTACGTCTGCGCGGAATAGTCGTTCAGCAGGTTCTCCACCGCCGTCAGTGTCTGCGAGGTGGCAAAAGGCCACGAGGGACCGTCCCACCGGCAGCACGTAGCGGCTTCGTGCATATACCACCTGCTGCGGCGCTCAGTCGTCGTGGGTCCATATCTGGCGGAAAAGCCCTGGGAGTCCTTCAGCTGCGCAAAGGCTGCCGAGTGACTGGCGGCCGTGGGCAAGTAGAACATCCACGGCAAATAACCCATGATCTCGCGCGTCGTCAGCAGCGCTCCAGACGGATTGTTGTCGCGGGCCCGGTGCTTGTAGAATTGGGCGTCCGTGTCCCACAATGTCTGCTGCACCGCCTTCTGTAACGCATCAGCGCGCTGTGTGTACTCAGTATTGAGGACCCGATCGCCGGCTAGGGCGGCGATGGCGGCAATAGCGCGCGCATCACCATACTGGTACGAGTTGATGGTCGGTCGATAGCCAGCGCCGCCATGGTACGGGTCGCTCGACTCGTACGACGCAGCCGTGTACTCGGTCGCGTCCCAGACCGGA
Source organism: Neurospora intermedia (assembly GCA_037102815.1). NCBI lineage: Eukaryota > Fungi > Ascomycota > Sordariomycetes > Sordariales > Sordariaceae > Neurospora > Neurospora intermedia. Next base: position 3,053,310 of record BTPP01000006.1, read on the forward strand.
ACCTGCCAGTACAGACCAAGGGAACTGTTGAAGTGGCTGTCCCAGGCGCGGTACTGCCTGACCAGGTTTTCCAGCTGGCCCACGACAAAGTCTCGATTGCCTGTGGTCAGATACTGACGCCAAAGGGCACTGGCAGCCCAGAAACTGTACTCATGGGCCCAGTCGCGAGTATCGGCGTTTACATTATCTGTGTTTGGCTTGGAAAACGTGCCGGGGCCGGCTAACCAGTAGTTGGCGACGTCCTGGCCGTACTGGTGGTTGCGCAGCCAACGGCCCTCGGTTATGTGATGGCCGGCAGCGGCTACCACGCCGCCGTAGGGGGCGCCGTAGTCGACTGGGTGCAGGAACTCGCTGGCCATGTACCCGTACTGGGCACCGGTGTAGACGAGATGCTCTTTGTATGTTTGGCAACGGTAGTAGTACACTGCTTGGATTTGGGCGTCAGGGACGTCGAGAAAGGGAATGTTTTCTTCGAACCAGGATGGATCTTCAAGGCCGGTTAATAGCGAGGTGTGGTTGAGGAAGTTGGTTCCCAACGCCGCCGCCGCCGCTGCTATTGGCTGAGAGAATAGTGTCAGGGCAAAGACGACACTCATGCCCACGCCCACGCCGCTTGGGCCATGCATGGTAGGTATGAGAATTACTTTCTGTGATTTTTGATGAAGTGGAAGATGTCTGATGGAACGAAGACAAAGATAAGCGAAAGAATTTGTGAGATTGGAGATAGGAAGAAGGGAACAAGGGAGTGAATAAAATTCACGAGGTTATGAACATGTCCTATGTGGGAAACGATAGGATGTCGACAAGTCTGGATGATAGCCGCGCTCAACTTCAACAGATGCCGTGGCTGAAATACGGAGATGAAGAAATTGCGCAGACATTTAGAGGTACATACGTGTAGCAAGAGAGGTCGACAAAGACATACTGGAATTGAAAAAGACATTATAGGTACGGGGGATAGAAGAGGCCAGGAGGTTCGTACCTCTATGGTCAGAATCGAAGAGGGACCCCAAGCTAACGGGAGTCCACCTCAGCATGAGATTGATCTACCCCATCTCGCCACGGCGGACATGGCCACAACATTGATCCCCAGAGGTAGTGGTAATGATCATCACCTTTCAATGTCGGAGGTAGCAGGTGTACCTACTTAACTCCAGGCGGTCGGTTTCCTCGGTTTCAGTCGCCAGTGAGATTCGCTGCAGGAGTTGCATGTTGGAGGCAGAGGTGAGATCAGGGTGCCCTTGAAATCCTCCAAATGAGCCGGCAGCCCCTGTTCTTTCCCCGGACTTGTCCAGATCCATGCCGCTTACGGAGACTAGAGGTACATACCCTACATGCAACGTTAAGTACGAACGAAGTTTGCCTCGAACTCTGCCTCGAACTTGGAGCCTACCTTTACGTACTGACACCTATTTCCCTCCTTCCCAAAGAGTAGGTAGTAATTCGTGCGATCAAGTCGGTCGATATACGCCCTTCCTTTGAATCGCTAGAATACCTAACAGCTAACATCCCCCTCAAGGTAGTGATAGAGGTAGCCACAAAGCCTTAGATATGACGTTGAGATCTCCGGAGAAGCCAGAGGTATTGACATCTGTGGGGTTGTGAGAGCAATGGGCATATAATGTACTCGGATTTGAAAACACTCTAAGCACCAGGTAGTATTGTCGGTCCCCTACCAGGTATTGTGGAGAACTGGCCCTCCACAGAGGTCATCATCTGCAGAGTTCTTTGTCCTCAATCTGGGGCATTTGGACCTGCGCTGGGGGCTCGCACGGCTTCCGCTGCATAATTTATTGGTGGCCTTCACGATGTATGGGGTATATCTCGAGGTAGAGGTGCCTAGGCATCTTGCTCAGCTCCCATCGATGCAATGGACTTGGCGACATAGGGTAACCACTAACTCGTACCAGGCGAGCAGATACCTCTAAGCATGTTTGGGGAGGAGGACTGCTCAATTCAACAGCGAACGCCCTTCGAATGACTACCTACCTCTAGGTAGGACCGTTGGCTGCCCAGAGCCTTACGTTATATTCCTGTCGTAGCCATTTGTAGCTGCATACCTGTCGTTGTATGAGTGCGACCCTACTCCTGCAAATACCTACCTCTATCATGTGATTGAGTGCCTGCCATGATTCAGTCCGCGTCTTCTCGCCGCCACTCGTGGTTTGGAGCCTCATTCAGACTCCTCACCAATCCTTTTGGCACGGGCTTAGGCGCTATTCTCATGGGCTGAAAGGATCAAGCGAAGAGGGGAAGGAATGAAACCATGTCATCCGTGATTTCAAAGCACAAGATGATAATGATTACCAAGCCAGAGACTTGACCGGCGATACAGTTGTTCCTGCGAGACGATGGTGAGAGGGGCATGGAGTTCAGAAGACGCGGAGATGAAGGTATAAAGGGGAGGACGACAACACTCTTCCACGATTCCCTCTTGCTCTCCAGCGACATCAGCCCTCAGCTCATCTCTTCATCCATCCATCCATCACTCTCAACGAGCACGCCTCAACATCAGTTTCGCACCATACCTACCTTTTAAACCCTGAATCTACTTACTCCCTACGCCATCAAAATGCAGCTCTCCTCCACTCTCGCCCTCCTCGCCTCCTACTTCGGCCTCACCACCGCCCTCCACCTCCCCGACGGCGTCTGGGAAGGCACCATCCTCTCCAACGGCACCTACTCCATCAAAGCCGCCGGCGCTCCCGACAGCGACTCCTTCCTCGTTGAGCCAACCACCAGCAGCACCACCACCGGCACGCAAAAGCGGTCCGGGCCCATCGCCAAGCGCTACGTCGGGTGCTTCGGCTACCAACTCGATGCGAGCGGCATCGACGCCGCCGTGGTGGGCTTGAAGAATTGGGCAGGTAGTGGCCACACGCTGACGAGCGGCGACAAGAACACGTTTTTGGCGGTGTCGGCTGAGGGCATGATTGTGTACTACTGCATTGATGCGCCAAGGAGCAGTGGTAATCTTGATGTTGATGATGTCAATTATGCGTTGGCGCAGATGGATGCTACTTGTCGGAGGTATGAGGCGAGTTACTTCAAGTGGGATGGTAGCGTGGAGATTGTTGGCAAGGGACGCGCTGGGGATAATGTTTGTGTTTGAGAAGGGGGTTGGTGGTCACCTGCTTATCGCAACTTGGGGTTCAGAAGGGAACGAAGTGATGTAGCGGATTTTTTTGGGAGTCGGTCGTTATAGTTTGAGGAGCTTTGTCGGAATGGGAACGGTCGTTACCTGTGCTGTTTGATGTTTGGCGGAATTGGGAGGGTCGGGTGTTAGTTTGTTTGAACTCCCAGGTCGTCTGGTTCATTCACTCTTTCCTACCGTTTCTTTGAAAGAATAAAGAAGAAAAGAATTACCACTTGATCTGCCTCAACTTCACAAACATTGCTTTCCCGTGACCTTGAATAGGTACTCCCCGTAGTTCCTTCTCGGAAAGACGCTCGTCGTGGAAGTATCTTTAGACCTCGAAGAAGGCCTTGATGTTGTTCGGGCGAGTAGTAAGCAACTTACTATGGTAGACATCAACTCTCTTACACTGCCTGCTAACCAACTTAAAGGCCGCGGCTATGCACGACGGCTCGGCCCTCTTGAGCGCCACTCAGCTCGGGAGGATTCAACCTGCCGGAGGTCGATTTCTTCATCATTTCACAGCTTGGCGATCCCGACATCACCTCCCGCTTCTCCTCCTTCCTCACCCGTCAATAATACAGCTTGTATCCCTCTCTTCAAATGTTCTCACCCAGCGCAAAAGAAAGCTATGCCCTAGATGACGAACCATTCGGAATGCAAAGGCTTCACCTCCAAATTCACCCCCGACAAGGCTCGTCGAGGTAGGCGCTCCGAACAACAATGGAAAGGCGACACTTACACGACCGCGCATCTTCCATTCCCATCGCAACTTCTCAAACACCGGCCACGATCCCACATCCCACTCACTCCCTCACTCATAGGCCTTGGCCAAATCATTTTTGACGTTTGAATCCCAATTGCGTCGCTTCTCTTCTTCCTGTTACGTACTTGATCCTTTTGCTCTTCAAAGTCCCCTAACCACAATCGGATCTGAACCATGGTCCACGTCTTGTTGGACCTTGCCGGTCTTGATGAATCACATTTCCCAATCAACACAGCTCAGGTGGATATTGTGGTTGAGCAACCAATAGCAGCTGTTATTGTCATTGGGTCGTGCACGAGCCACAAAAGAGAAAACGCACAGACACACCCAGAAACTGAAGGCTGCCTTGCCAGCGCGAAGGCACGTGACCTCGGATTGTGATTAGGGAATCGTTCTCCCTTCGGATCCCGTCTCCACCATCACATCATCCACCACGTCAATCCCATCGCATCAATCGCGTCGATACCATCAATCGCTCTCGGAGATGGCCGACTCTAGGCCCCATTCACCACTATCATCTACTCAATCTTTTGACTTGCGCGACGATGGAGCACTAGAACCACCACCACCGGCTCAATTGCCCGACCACGACGAGTATCGCAATGACAACATCCGCGACGACGAACATGATGCATCAACTCAACTGCCTTCGTCCCTATTGTGAGTTATCCGTTAGTACACCAATTATTTGGCTTCAAACGTGCACCGCCTCCCGCCCCCTTCTTCCATGTCCCGTCTTCCGTCTCCCTCTAGCGACAGACAAGCTAATCATCGCCATGCACCTGTTGCAGTACTGCCTGATTATGATAGTTAGCGGTCGATTGTGACTGGCATACGGTTTTCTTTATCACAACGATACACACACACACTATACATTTGCTCTCTGCTCTCTTCCTTCCTATCTTTACCCACACTCCGGCTTCCTGTCTCTCCATCCCCTCCCCTCTTCTCCTACCTCCCCTTCCATCCGTCACCTCCTCTACCTTCCCGTCACCGCTCAGTGAGCAGCCACCCTTCCCCCCGGCGATACCATGTGCTCAAAGTACGCCTTCCACACCGGTCAGGGGCCGTTATAAAATGCCAACTCCTACCCAGCAGGTACGCCTGTTGGAAGGACTGGGGCACTTGGTTAGTGTGGAAGTAGTTCTGGGGGATATTTTGTCTCGCTGGGGCAGCTGTAGGATGATGCCCGGGCTAGCGCTCGGTACTCCCAAATACACAGCTACTCCGTTTCTTGCTGGCGACAGGCTTGAAGCACATAACCACATCGGTCAGGGGCCGTTATAAAATGCCAACTCCTACCCAGCAGGTACGCCTGTTGGAAGGACTGGGGCCCTTGGTTTGTGTGGGAGCAATTCTGAGAGCGGTGTTGCTATGCAAGGACGGTGGGATAATCACCAGAGCCAGTAGGCTCAGTCATACAGGTATTGCGTTTCTTGCGGACGATGAACCCGGAGCACATAACCACATCGGTCAGGGGCCGTTATAAAATGCCAACTCCTACCCAGCAGGTACGCCTGTTGGAAGGACTGGGGCCCTTGGTCTGTTTGGGGATGTTGCTGGGAGAGTATGCGACCATATCGGTCAGGGGTCGTTATAAAATGCCAACTCCTACCCACCAGGTACGCCTGGTGGAAGGACTGGGACCCTTGATTTGTATGGGAGCGTCATTGATAGATACGTATACTGATAAGTTTGTAGTTCAAACGAGCGTTATGAGGACTATGGAGAAAACCTCGACACCGAGTTGATCGAAAGTCCCGGGAGACATGACAACGGAGACCTATCGACCGCCACTGGCTCGCGCGATGATGAAAGTCACTGCATGATCGATTTACGCAATCGTAGCGGGATGGTGATTTGGGAGGATGCCAACCATCAGGAGCAGCAAACATCAGACTTGCGCATCGACCTATCCGTGGATACCGCAAAGCGAGAAGCTGTTTTTGCCCTCCATGGCTTCTTCTATTCCAAAAGCGGTGGTCACAAAGCCTATCTTTCCCTACTCGTTTATCCGGAAAAAGTCGAGTCTATTGAATTCGAACGCGCCCGTTTTGTGCCCGATTCTATAACGAACACTATTCCCGATGACAGCACTGTTTCTCTGCGTTTCACTATGACACAACCGCCAAACCTCATGGTACCCAAGGATCGGCGTGTTGAGCCGAAGCCGCGGTACCAAACTGTTGTTGATAATATCGCCTCTTTGGGCTCGGTTAATCGATTCACCATTTACCTAAGTGACCTAACACCGGAGATCCAACAAGAACTGGCTTTGCTGCCCTCCGTCTTCTCGTCTGTCCGTCCATTCGGACACTTACAGGCGGACGAGAAGTGGGCGCCCCCAAGCTCATTGTATCAGTACACATTTGCTCAGGTCATTGACTTGACCAGTGCTGCCCCTGTCTTTAACGGTGATTCCACCAAGGAATTGGAGGAGTTGGGAAATCCAGTTGAGGAAGGAGCCGCCGTACCCCCGCCATACTCACCAGGGGACTCCCAGCGTTCGGTACAAAGTATTGGTCCCTCAAGCAGGAAGCGAAGGGCCAGTGAACCCTTGCTTGCTCACAACACGGAAAAGTCCGGCGATTCAGACTCCAGCATACTGGGATACGGAACACCAGGAAAAGGGCCCCAACCACCATACACTAGGAATGACAGTCTCGCAAGTCCTGTACACTTCTCAACCCCATCTGGTACGTTCTGTATCCACGATTGATATCCTGCCCCTTTCTAACAATTTCCGTCGCAGACCGTAAACGTCAACGTACCGCACAACTTCTTTCCCCTGTAACCAACGCCGATATAGTTTCAGCATTGCGCCAAGTTCTCACGTACAACACCTCCCTCTCCAACCGTATTTCACAGCTCGAAACCCGCCTCGATCACTGTTCCTCTCGACTCGACTCGTTAATAACCGAGTTCGTCGCCGCTACCGATCGCACCCGGACTCCCTGCCGTTATGACACGGAAGAAGCAGAGCACGTTTTCAGTCAGATCGACCAGCGCATCGAGGACGGCATTCATGACATACGCCACGAGCTCGAAGACACGATCAAGGTCGAGGCGGAGGAGCGGGTCACTGAAGAAGTGAGGCTGCAACATGAGGAACTTCGTGACAAAGTCGAAGCGGACTGGACCGAGGACGTGAGGAAGGGGATTGCTGAGCAAATTGCCTCGGAGGTAGAGGAGAAGACAACGCGCGAGGTGCTGAAGGGGATTGCGGAGGTTTTGATGGGTGCTTATCAGGCCAGTCAGGACGGAATATCCAGCTTGTTCCCAGGCAACAACCGATTCGGTGCGACTGCAGCTCTACCTGGCGAAGCGGCCCTCCGTGCGGCGGTGGAGGATATCCAGAGCAAGTATAAGGATGAGTTGACGGGAGAGGAAATGATTGGGGTGTTGGATCTCCTCGAGGAAAACCCGCTAAGTGCGGTCAAGTACAATGCGTGTGGTGAGGAGACGAGAAGGGTGTATGTGATGAAGTGGAAGGCGGACATATCAGGACGGGGTATATTCAAATCGACATGGTATAAGCGATAATAGTAGCGATGGATATCGGCAATACTGTCTGGTGGAGGGATTTCTGATGCGCGCACATACGATGACGGATTATGACGGGGATGATTGATTGCATGATATTTACTCTCCTGAATGAACAAAGGGCGATCGATCTTCAGCCCCTTTCTACTACCTCACTGAGTACGAGACTCTGACACTTGATTATGCCACCATTTTCGTCCCCCAAGATGAACGTTGTGCTCTTTGGTCTGATGGATTTGCGGTACCAAAGTCGAAGAAGGTAGGACAAGTTCTGTGAAATGAGGAAACGGTATGTATGTATGACAAGTAGCAAAAAGAAAAAAAGAAGAAGAAAAAGGAAATCGACGATCCGCACCGGAGTCGAACCGGTAACTTCCCTCGTACTGAAAGAAGGTCCGAAGACACGACTAGCAGGCGGTTAGGCTGTGTTGCCCATTACACCAACGGACCATCTGGTAGGAAGGGCGGGAGGTGCCGGCTTATGTACTTGGTCCCGTCTCAAGGCTCAAGCAAGTAAGCAAGCATGGGGATTCTGAGGCTGTGGGATGAATACCCGGGTTGGGACGATGGTCGTTTCGTCCAGATACTCTTGTATGACTTTTTGCCTTCTTTATTGCACCGGCGGAACGAACATCGAGTCATTTCCATATTCACATGATCCATATTGGATGTTGATTTACGTGGTCGTAAGTTATCAGGAAGCATATTGTGTTTTTCTGATGGTTTTTGTCAACCAAAGCAAGCGGTATTCGACGGACTGTCTATGGTTTGAGTTCTTCTGATGATTAGTCTTGGTGGACAACCGTACATGGCTGGGTGTTTCGGCTTTGATTTTGGAAGGGTGGTGGAGAAGATGGGAGGACGGTTGAGTTGGCGTTTGATACTTCATTGAATGGGTGAATCTTAGGTATTTTCAAGGAACGCACATGATGGAAGTTTGGTGAAAGTCCACGCCAAGACACGAGGCTCTCATTGCCCGCTAAAAAGCCCGCCAAGATACACCGCTCCACAGCGCACTTCAGCACCGGGTACCGCTTCTAGGCACAAGTGCTCACCTGACCCCGCGTATGCTGACCGCGTCGGGCATCGAAGCTCAGGCCGCGGTAAACGCGAATCTCGGCTGCCAACTTCCACTTTGCACGACACTCACCACCACCTCTGACCTCGACATTCTCCCTGCGATGAACACACACGCAAAGGACGGTTAGGATCTAGATTTGTCGAGGCGAGCAGTGCCGTTGCGCGACTCGCATTCCACTCAACATGCCATGACCGACCCCGGGGCCCAGGGTCAGCCACCTCCCGAGCTCTACCCCCAGTACTGCTTTCACCTCTCGCCCACCATCAACAAGTGGTGTCATCTACGAGCAGCCGATATTGTCGCCCTGTCGAGTCATCCGGGGTTTCAAGGTACACCGATCCTATCCAACGTCATATGTTCCTTCGAAACGATGTCTAACAAACGGATCGTGTCCAGGCCAAGACCTCTACTTCCACCTCAACCACCCCATCAAATGGGTTCGTATCTGCGGTATCGTCGTCGCCGTCGACGTCTACGGTGACTCTTCTTCACGAAGCAAGGGGCAGATACAAGTAATTACCATCGATGACAGTAGTGGGCATACCATCGAATGCGTTATCCCGCTTCCTCCACCTTCTGCTCCTTCAGTCCCTCCTTTAGGTAAACAACAACAACAACAACAACAACAACAACAACAACAACAACAACAACAACCACCCCAATCATTACCCCTCATCGATTCCCCAATCGACATTGGCCACATCCTAGATATCAAAGGCTCCTTGCGCACTTTTCGCGAGCAGCGACAAGTCAAAGTCGAGAAAATCGTCCATCTGAAAACCACAGAGCAGGAAGTAGCCTTTTGGGAAAGGGTGGTGCAGTTGCGAAAAGAGATCTTGGATAAGCCGTGGAAGCTGGAGGATAAAGTGGTAAGGAGGTTAAGAAGGGAGGCGATGGGGGTGGATGAGCGAGATGCGAAGAGGGAAAGGGAGAAGGAGGAAGCGAGGAGGGAGAGAAAGAGGAGGAGAAGGTTGGAGGAGGAGAGGAGGAGGTTGGAAATAGAGAGGACGGTAGAGGGGGAGAAGAAGGCCACCTTCACCTCTAACTCTGTGGGAGCAGCAAAGACGCAGGCACTACAAGTGGTGGTTCCAACGAGGGCCCGGAAGAACGTCACGGGTTTGGAAAGAAAGGTCATGTCGAGGCCGCCGATACCAACGAGACCCAAGGAGCCTACGGGTCTGGAAAGAAAAACCAAGTCGGTCAGTAGTGACAGGGTGGTTCCTGTAACTGGCAAGTACACGGCTCTTGGTCTGTGACAGGACCATTGGAAGGAAGGAAGGTTGGATATATCCTTTCAGAAATCACTGCCAGGAGCATTTTATCCCCGAGTGGCACCATAACATGGGCAAGGTCAAATGCAGTCCATAAGTATTCCTTGTTGACCCTTCTGTTTTCCCCGCTCAATCATCCAATCTGTTTCACTTACATCACCAGACTCAGTGGCACGCAGTCTTCCACCCAACATCACATTTCATAAACCGTCTATCGTCAACGCACTACTGCCATTCTTCCGAATACATTATCCCTAGTCCCCACCCGAGCAGCGTCGTCGCGTACCAAGCCTGCTTGCCTCACTGCCTGTCCTACCCGACTTCGATAATCCACGATGTCCGGCAATCAACAAGGCCAGTGGCCGCCATTCGTCGGCTACCAAGTACCCAACATGTCTGGCAATCAACAAGGCGACTTACCGCAATTCGAAGTCAATCAAGTGCCTATGATATCTGGTGCTCAGCCAGGCGAGGAACCCAAGTTTGGCGACGACGAGACGCCTACCGGTGACACGTATGAGAGTCAGCAAGGCCAGTTACCGCAATTCGACCCTAACGAATTGCCTGTCTGGTATGAAAATCAACAAGGGGAGTTACAGCAATTCGACGTCAACCAAGCGCCCATGCTGTTCGGCGATCAACATGGCCAGCTACAGCAGTTTGACGCCAACCAGATGCCTACCGGTAGCATGTATGAGAGTCAGCAAGGCCAGTTACCGCAATTCGACCCTAACGAAATGCCTGGCCTGTATGAAAATCAGCCTGGAGAGTTACAGCACTTCGACGTCAACCAAGCGCCCATGTTGTTTGGCGATCAACAAGGCGTGCTACTACAGCAGTTTGACGCCAACCAGATGCCTACCGGTAGCATGTATGAAAGTCAGCAAGGCGAGTTACAGCAGTTCGACGCCAACCAAGCGCTCGTGTTGTTTGGCGATCAACAAGGCCAGCTACAGCAGTTTGACGCCAACCAGATGCCTACCGGTAGCATGTATGAAAGTCAGCAAGGCGAGTTACAGCAATTCGACGCCAACCAAGCGCTCGTGTTATTTTACGATCAACAAGGCCAGCTACAGCAGTTTGACGCCAACCAGATGCCTACCGGTAGCATGCATGGAAGTCAACAAGGCGAGTCGCCTCTTTCCCCTGCCAACCAGGTGCCTACGACGTCTGGTAATCAGCAAGGCGAGTCGTCTCTTTCCCCTACCAACCAGGTGCCCATGATGTTTGGCAATCAGCAAGGCGAGTTGCCACAGGTCAACGTCAATCAAAGGCCCATGATGTTTGGCAATCAGCAAGGCGAGTTGTCGCTTTCCCCTGCCAACCAGATGCCCACGATGTCTAGCAATCAACAAGGTGAGTTGCCACAGGTCAACGCCAGTCAAATGCCCATGATGTTTAGCAATCAGCAAGGCGAGTTGTCGCTTTCCCCTGCCAACCAGGTGCCCACGATGTCCAGCAATCAGCAAGGCGAGTTGCCACAGGTCAACGCCAGTCAAGTGCCCATGATGTTTAGCAATCAGCAAGGCGAGTTGCCACAGGTCAACGCCAATCAAAGGTCCATGATGTTTGGCAGTCAACAAGGCGAGTCGTCGCTTTCCCCTGCCAACCAAGCACCCCTCGGAGCTACCTCTGCTCAAGGCGGTCAAGGAGCGAAACAGTCAGCGACCATCGAATGGATGATGGCTACCTTGACACGCCTGGCGGCAAAATGCGAAGGTATAGAGACCACCTTGCCCATGGACGTCTATCGTCAGGTGCAAAGAGATTACAAGGGCTTGGTTTCCACAGTGCAGGCGAAAATAGACCTTTCTCGAGAACCTGTGCCTCAACCGATATTGGAAGCTTCTATACGCATAGAATCAAGGGTAAGCCAATGCAGCTGTGTACCTTCCATTTCGCTCTGGACTGAGATAGCCTTTTAGTTATTCCAGCTCATGCATCACACACCTGTCGACGATGTCGTCGCCAGCCCGGTTCTTGGGCGACTAGCCGCCCCGCCGTGTCAGCTAGAGAGCAGGAAGTCGGTAGCCATGGCACAAACAGTCGCAACGCTGAACCAGGCCTTTCCATTGCCATGTCGTAGTTGCGCGGGTACAGGCACTGCATGCCAGAGGTCCTTCATTGACGAAAAATGCGCCTTCTGTAAAGGCTCCAACCAAAAGTGTCTAACCAACTATCCCGTGAACATAGTCAGTGGCGGTTCTGCGGGTCCGGCTGCGAACACGCAAAGAGTTATGGCCAACCTCTTCCAAGAACATCGCAAGGGGGTTCTCGATGTTGTCCAATCGAGGGTGAGGGACACCACGAGACTATCGTACGTGCAAAATCAACTATCCTCACTTCGTCCGACGCTGGAGGGGTATGATGATATTGCTCTTTGGAATGATTGGATAGGGGGAATGAAAGAAGTAAGTGGTTCCAATCGTCTTGTTCCTGAAAGATTCAGGCCTACAGGTTGCGTTTTCCATTAGGGGCAGCTGTTTACTTGAATATCGCTTCCTTCCAGACATGGCTCCATTGCAGCATTGAGATGGACCTCGCTCAAAACCCGCCGGCATGGATGGAGGCAAGGATGAAGGCAAGCAGAGGGTGGGCTGTGCGCGAATGTATCCAAGGACGACTTAGTCGGACGAAGTTAATGGCTCGAGACACCCCCAGAATCTTTTCATCCAGAATGGGTGAATTCGGACTATTTCGACACTCAATCGCACGCAACCTGTTTTAGTTGGACACGTACTGGTTGGCAGGAGATTGTCCAGAGCAGCGTCTAGAAATCAGGAATACGGTACTTATTCCTTTGCCCCAAATTGAGTCTCTTTCATCCTCCCTTACTAATTCTTTCTTCGCACTTCAGCTAGTGACTTTACTGTCCTTCTGTAACATCAACGCCGGATATATATGCTCGGCACAGTCTTATCTCGCGTTGGCCCACCGAGAGTTCCTGTGCGAGTTCCTGCGCGCCAATGATCACGTGGTCGATCAAGGGTTTGTCAAGATCTAGAAGACACTGGAACCTTTTTATGAGCAGAACCTATACATTGACATTGTCATGCATCTGTGTCGGTTTGCCGGACCAGAGAAACCATATCACCAACAACAGCAGCGATTCAGCATGAAGCACAAGGCGCTCGCGAGTCTCTGGCAGTTCGCGTCCCAGTTGATGACGGATCAGTTGAAGAAAAGGAAGGAGCTGGAGATGTTTTGTGACACCATGTTGGCTTCGAAGACGGGAGATCTTGGTCCGACGACGAGGACGCGGGACGCGAAGGCGAAAGTGATCAATGAGAGGTGGGGTGAGTTGAAGGAGTGGTTGGATGTGTACCCTGGCAAGGTTCGTCGGTTTCCCCCTCCCTGGTGTTTCTTTGAGTTTCTGTTTGGTACAGCAATGTAGTTTTGAGTGCTAACAGACTGTCTTGGGTGTTTTAAGTGGATAAAAAGAAATGAGTGGATGCTGGCTACGATTGAAGCTTTGGGTATCAAGGATTTGATTCCTCCTCCTTCTTCTGGACGGACGGCTCCGGGTTCAACAACGACTGCCGCTGGTCCGTCGGGTTCGGTCCCTCCTTCGGGAATGGTTCCAGGTTCGATGCCTGGTCCGTCCTCATGATGTTTTGCGTGCGTTTCGAGTTACGGCTGGTAGGGATGGCGGTTGGGAGGGCGATTTGGGTCATGGTTGGGGATGGAAATCATATGGGTTGGAGTTTTGAATAGCGTCATGAGCTTGAGTTGGGGAATAACGCCATTGTGTACGAGTTAAACTTGTAGCTTTGCACAAGAAGAAGAACAGCGTATGAATATTGATATGTGACGGTGCCCTTCATCTCTTCATCCCGACGATGGACTGCGGTACTTGATATGGGCGATCAAGGGTAATAAGCACCTCCAAGGAGACAGTCATCGAAGTCAGTATCTTTGAAATGACGGAAAAGCAAAGTTTACTCGTTGATGAAAGTGCAAGTTGGTTTTTATGATCCTGAGAGAACGTCGAATTTCAACATTGATTGTCAACAATTTGAAAGATATTTCGTCCAGTGCACCAGGATTGGAATGCACTTACTTGGTGTTAGTGTAAGGAACTCGGCAGTCTAGCGAGCTGTTAGTGCCTCCCTTGGTATTTGGTGTCAGATATGCTATATCATTAACAGAACAAGCCCGGCCTCATCGCCGTGCCGTGCCGGCTAGATAAGATAAGAAAGAGCTTCTTGTTGGTCAACTACCCCGCGACCATCAATGTTATTTCTTTCATTCACAAATTAAACATCTTCATAATCATCACTTCTCTGCTGAGCTGCCCTCTTATGGACAGCGTCTGTCATGTCGCTGCGGTTTCTTCTTTTTGATTTTGCCATTTCACGCCCCTCAGCGATATTTACGTCGGGAACGCATGGAAGGGGATGACTGTACTTGAATATGCGGCGTCCCAGCACTCGGAGCTGGAGGAAGGAAGAAGCGGCACCATCGAGTGGTGAAAGACGAGCTATGCCTACCTTACTTGGACGGGAGGTACCTTGGGTTCCATATTAAAATGAGCTCGAAGCAAGCGTTGTGGACTCCGCGAGAAAGGTCGAGTGCCAGAAGGGAGTCATGTCCCAGCTCTCCAGCCCTCCAGCTTGATGTCGAAGTTTGGAGGTTCTCGAAGCTTATTTCCTTGCTTGTCACTGCATTACCTCTAGAGCCCGGGACCCTTAACGACACGCACATACGTTCTCCTTTTCCTAGGTATCTTTATATCTCTTGTGCCCTTCATTGCCCTTTTATTTTGTTTTGTTTTCATTATATGAATAAAGATTGGATCCCCTCCAGAGATCACAATACCAATCCGCCGGTCAAAGAGCGCATCGACACTCGAACCTACTACATACCTAATTACACCTAATAACCCTGCTCGACCCCTGAGCCCGAGCGCACGATACTTTGCCCACTTTTTGTTTCGAAACATCGCTCTTCCAGATTGGGTTGAAACTCGAAACAAACCGCCACCGCACGTTCATTGTTTCTGTTTCCACACTTGGTTGTCGAAGCCTTCTAGAAGCTTTTACTGGAGCGCCACTCTGAACAAGCACTGGGACCTGACTGTCGCGTGGCGATTGAAATTCTGGACTGTGAAAAGGCTAGCGATACTTGACAAAGCTGACTAGGTGAGTGAACGGAGTGAACATTCCTGGTGTGGTGACTTGGAAATATGCGGGCCGGGGTAGTTCTGCACCGAGTTGGTTGAGACAAGACAAGACAAGGAAATACATTCCAACGTCATGCACGGTCCGGTGCATGTTTACATGAGGAACCGGGAAAAGCTTGAAATATTTGCGACTTCGCGGTATTCTTGGAAGTCGAAGCACGCACATGCCCGAATACCGACAGGAACCGCCGCGCCCACGGTGAAGGCAAAGAATCAAGTCAAACATGGGGAACATCTTGACTGACTAACTCGAACCCCCGGATTGGACAACACCTACATAAACAACATGATGTCCTTCCTGCAGAGATTCCATGCCCTCCTTTCGCTCTTCCATCCCTTGTTTCTCTAATTTTGATCATCTTACTCGTTGATGAACGATATCCAATATGATTGGATTCATCAACACCGAGAGACGACGGCACAGCACGCCGGTAGCATGGAGCTTGTTGCTGTGGCTAACAACATTACTACAGATCCAACAAGCAGCCTGCTTGGCGATAATACCAGAGTCAATACGTGCCGGCAGACGATATTACTATCCTTTCGCACCGAATTGGCGAGGATCGTTGAACCAAGAGGAGACGACTCCAGAAAGTTCGGGTGCAGGCGCCGAAGCAAGTACCAACGTCCAAGCGGCGACGACATCAGACGACGCTGTCAATCTCCCACTCCGCAACCCTGACGAGCTGGTCAAGACCTCTCCAAGACCTATCAGCGAAATCAGCTCCAAAATGGCTGTCACCACACCGACGGTGGCCCCATCGTCTTCCAATTCTTGCCCGTCGTGCAAGGGCACCGGGAGTAAGCCTTCTCCCGTTTCCTCCTCTTCTTCTTCATCACCGTTTCCCTCCAAGGGATACAGCCAGCAATCACCACCCAAAAACAAAAGAAACTACAATAACTCCAATTCGAGACGTTCCGACGGCGACCTCTTCTCCACCCCCATCAGCCCCGACCTCTCTATCCCGCAATCCATTCCCTCGCAACCAAACCACCCCGCCCCCCGCAAGGGCATCACGCAGTCTCAAGAGGGCAGCGGTACCGCAATCCCGACCAACAAATTCCACGCCAACTTCTTTCTCGGCTCGCAATCCTCTTCAGTCTGGACGCACCCATACTCGCTGCAGTGGGCCAAGGGGCAAGGAAGTTCCGGCGCCTGGGGTCTGGCTATTTCCCATGCCGATGCGAGCCAGCGCGTCTTTGGCGAGCAAGATCCTAATGGGAGCGGAGCGGCTCGGTGGTTCGGGAGTCCCGTGGGACGAGCGGACGTGGTTCTCTCTGAACAAGGACTGGAAAAGGGGAATGCGACGGGCGGTGTGGAGCTCATGACGCAGGATGTCAAGGAGCAGAGCGTCCGTGTGCAGCTGGTTGTGGGCGGAGATGTGAAGTTGGAGGCGCCCGTGGTGCAGGGCATGGGGATGGTGACTGCGTTGTATAAGCAGGGCACGCCGGTGATCAAGTCGGGGATTGGGTGGAAGATGGTGACGCAGGCGATGGGCGTGGTGAAGACGGGTGTGGTCAAGTATCGGCTGGTGATGGAGGATGGCAACACTTGGTTGCTTTATGCGACGGGTGGGGATGTGAGTGCTATCAAAAGGGGAGAACCGGGAGGATTGGAGTTGGACGTGCAGGGTAATAACGTGGCTGTTGCCAAGGGCAGTTTCACGGGTATGGTGCAGGTTGCGAAGTTGCCTGGTGGTGCCAATGGGACTGAGGAAGTAACTGATGCCGAGAAGCTGTACGATGCTGCTTGTGGTACGTACGCTACTGGTGTTGAGCTCTCCGGATCTGTCGACGGTCAAACGGGTCGGTATACCTTCAACTTTCAAAAGGAAGGACTTTCCACCAACTCTAGCCTCGTCATGTTCGCTTTGCCTCACCACCAGGCATCCTTCAGCGCCGACACGACCTCCAAGGTAGTCCCCTCTGTCAAGCTCGATACCACCACCAAGGGGGTTGCAGTTGCTGTGGTTGGTGATCAATGGACTATGGAAGAAGACGTCAGCAAGCCCATGAGCATGGGGTTCGTCCCTTGGACGCCTGAGGCGGGCTCTGTCAAGACCATTAGCGACTCGGCAAAGGAGTACATCAAGACTGTTGCTCAAAAGGAACTGCTGGGCACGTCGCAGGGCCAAGACATTCTCAACCAGACGGACCAGCCGAGTATGTACTTTGGTGGCAAGGCGTTGGCCAAGTTTGCGGCGATCTTGGTGGCTGTCAATGATGTGCTGGGTGAGACGGACATGGCGAAGAAGGGGTTGGAGAAGTTAAAGGTTGCGTTTGCAAGGTATTCGGAGAATCAGCAGCAGTATCCGTTGGTTTATGATCGTGGGTTTTCCTTTTTTCTTCCATTTTCTTAGTCCCCTTTGAATAATTGTCTAACAAAGACGAGCAGAATCCTGGGGCGGCATCGTCTCCTCGGCCTCCTACACCACCGGCGACGCGGGCGTCGACTTCGGCAACACCTACTACAACGACCACCACTTCCACTACGGCTACTTCATCTACACGGGCGCCGTGCTCGCCCACCTGGACCCCACCTGGGCTTCTTCGGCATCCAACCTCGCCTACGTCAACTCGCTCGTTCGCGACGTCGCCAACCCTTCCTCCTCGCTCGACCCTCACTTCCCCTCCTTCCGCACCTTCGACTGGTACCACGGCCACTCGTGGGCCCACGGCCTCTTCGAATCCAGCGACGGCAAAGACCAGGAATCCTCCTCGGAAGACTCCATGCACGTCTACGCCCTGCTCATGTGGGCCCAAGCCACCAACAACCAAGCGCTCTACCAGCGCTCTGCCCTGCAACTCTCTCTCCTCTCACGGTCGCTCAACTCTTACTACCTCTACTCCTCTTCCAACCCTTCGTCTAACATCCAACCAAAGGAGTTTGTGGGTAACAAGGTAGCAGGTATTTTGTTTGAGAACAAAGTCGACCATGTCACCTTCTTTGGCACCAAGCAGGAGTATATCCAGGGCATTCACATGTTGCCCTTGATGCCGCATACCTTGTTTGTGCGCAACAGGGAGTTTGTCAAGGAAGAGTGGGAGGCTTTCTTTGCTGGTGGGGCGGCAGATAAGGCGGAAGGCGGGTGGAAGGGGGTTTTGTATGGGAATTACGCGACGATTGATCCCAGGGGGGCGTGGGAGGTGTTTACGGGCGGTGCTGCTGATGGGGTGTCGACGGGCGGAAGTCAGCTTGTTGAGACTCCTGGGGGTGGTAGTGGGAATGGGAATGGTACGACCGGGACGGGAACGGGAACGGGAACGGGAACGGGAACGGGAACGGTAGAGTCGACGGCGAGTACTGCGAGTACCGCGAGTGCGACGACGACGCCGGGTTCCAGTACTCCTACTTCTACCGCTACTGCTACCCCTACGTCAACCTCCGTCCCTACTACTCCTAGTGCGGTGTCATCGAAGATGGTGAGGAGGACGATCAGGAGGGCGTTGGAGAAGGGCAAGGAGAAGATGGGTATGCCCTCTATTCGTGCTACCCAGCCAAAGGCGAAGAAAGATGGGTTCGGCCCCGAGAACATTGATGGTGGCGCGAGTTTGACTTGGTACCTGACTTGGTGTGCTGGTAGGTTATCATTTCTTTCCCCCTTGTGGTTGTTGTAACGGGATGATTGCTAACTTTGGATATAGCTCTTGGTGGTCTTTAACTCCAAGCGTGAGCAGGCGCAAACCCTCTCCGTTTGGCTATACTTTTCACTTCTTATTCTCTCTTTTATGAACCCCTTTTTTTGCCTTTCATTTGCATTGCAACGGAGTTATGGAGTACACTACTTGGCGTTATGGGAATGATGGAATGAAAGAGGATATCGTTGACGAAAGAGATGGATGACCTTAAAGGTCAATTAGCGCTCTGGTTTGCAATAATACATGATAGAGTCAGGAACTAGACTTAGACGGACCGGATTGTGGACTTGGAGTTGAACTTGGAGTTGGATAGATACCCCGTATACTATGGCGCCCTGGATGGAGCAAAAGGAAGTTGGGTTTTGTTGAGCAGTTTTAGATGTTAGCTTGTTAGACAACATGTAGTATCAGTACAGGGTTAGCTTATTGTGCGAATCAATCACATTCCTGTTGACATTGACTCGTCCTTTTTCCAGCTCTCTCTAGGTATGTGAGGTCTCTCTCTGTCAATAGAGGTAACCCACAACATCCGCCGTTTCTTGACGAACGAAGAGTATCGTATCTGATTCGTACACCTCAGCTTTGTTCTGCTCTGATTAGAGTGAGAGTGGCCAGCATTAACCATTTTTCCCATGCATGTGTGATCCTTCGTTCCCTTGGTGACTGTCCAAAGTATGGAATTCACCTACTGCCTACCTACCTAGGCTACAATGCCGCAATTACCTCCACCTCTACCTCTACCTCTACCCCTACCTCTACCTCTACCTCTATTTCTACGTCTACGTCCACCTCAGAACTACCTACCTCTTTCTTGACGGCGGAATGAATATGAAAAGCGGGGAGATACCACCCCCTAGACGTAGCTCACAGCTACCTACCTCTAGGTACCTTTATCCAAGGTAAAGAGGACAGGGCGCCCACCACCGTAGATGTATATATGTCAGGAGTCTAGCTGTTGGGCTGAATTAATTGTTAATCAGATGATCAGCTGGAATGGACCGTTCCAGTTGTCGTGGTATAGTTGTTGGACTCGATCTGAATGTGCACATTAAGTAGGTTACGTTCGAGTGCACGGTTTTCGATGAGCAGAATTGAGTTCCATTGGAAGGTTTTTGGCACTGAGATGGTTATACCTAGGTAGGTGCCTAGGTACTAACGAAATGGATCCCTACTCCGGGAGAGTGTCACTTTTTATTTCGGGGCAATGTTTCTTTGAGATGGTCACTTCGCGGCCTTGTTTCCGCAGAGTGATAGATGCTTTCTTTTTCTTTAAAATCCCCCCTTTCCCCCTAGATATCGCTCACTGTCTACTATCCCGTTCTCGAACTTCGTACTGAGCATCCCAATACACCTCTACCAGTACCTACCTACCCTCTGAATTACTCCCTACACTATCATCCAGGATTTGTCGACCAACAACAACAACAACAACAACAACAACAAAAGTACCTCTAGGTAGGTATGGAACGATACACTTACAAGCCCCTCCTCCCTCTTTCTCCCTTCCTCCTTCTCCCATCCGCCTGCCTGCTTACCTACACTTTCTAGGTATCAATAACATTGACCAGTCAGTCATCAGCCACCATGCGCGGCCTCGTTTCTTCTCGGTCAAGCAAAAGAATTAAATCTATTGACTTACTTACCCCTCCTCGTATGTCTGGGGTACAGCAGCTTTCAACAACCCTTATAAACCGTTATAGAAACACCACCTCACTCTATATTTCACTCCCACGCTCGGCGAGCTGGTGAAGTCTAGTCAATACAAAAAGTGAGTGGCGGCTCAACCCCCACTACTTCGCGATATATAGATATGTACGAGACCTGCTCGCTTGCTTTTGACAACCCTCTCTTGCTGAAATGACTGAGCATGCCCGGAATTTGTTCCTAGGTAAGCTCTGTCCAATGTGAATCCAACTTCTCCACGAGACAAGGATAAAAGCAAGAAAAAAAAAAAGGAAAAAAAAAGAGAAGCTGAGAGTGTCATTGTTTCGTTAATGGTCTCCGGTCCCCGGTCGAAGATTCGAAGGCTTGAAGCAGCGAGAGATGGAGACTTCCGTCGAGACATTAAAGTGCTGTCGCTTCGATGCCAAGCCACCTCCACAAGCAGAAGCCGCACTAACAACTAACAGCCCTATAGCGCAAAAAAGTTAGTACCACCCTCCTAACTCGGCACCATACAAGCTGAGTACTAACAGCCAGTTAGTGCACGTGCAGCTCCTCAGCCCCTGCCCCCCTCATGACACTAACAGCTTAACTTCTGGGATAGAAAAGAAAGAAAAAAAAGCCAAAGGATGCGTCCCGAAGGTTGGTTCTCCAAGAGCAAACACAACGCCAACACCAACATACCTACTTCTATGCGGGGCTGGCTTTATTAGGAGATTACGATCGAACAAATTACCTACCTTGTTCCGGGGAAGGAGAATGCTAGAGTTTACTGCCAGAAACTCCCATCGGGACACGGAATAAGGTCAGCCAGGTTAGTGCACTGGCTGTGCTAGATCTCATCATATTTCCAACAAATGGAGCCGAAAGCCATAACGCCAGTTTTACCTACCTACCAGGACTAGTTAAAGTATGTAGTATAGCAAGTGTACAACGTATAATAAATTTTGATTGATTTGTTTGCGAATAGCTTTCCAAATCCCATGCTGCTTCTGCTCTGCACCAGCCTCTCTTCTCTCGTGTGGCCAATCTCTGGCCGCTTTTCAGTTCATTTTTCCAACAACACTTGGGTATCCTCCCTTCTCCCTTTCCCCACAGCTATGCTCGCTTTTGAGAACGTCCTGGCGGAAAACCTCCCAATGTGAAAAACGTATTCGTGACATGGAAAATAATGTTCGTGTAAAAATACACAAAGAAATGGATGTAGTAGGTAGGTAGTAAAACAACCAAGAAGAAAAAAAATGCCGTCAAGGTCTCCCTCCGGTAGGGAACACCTGTGATTTCGCATTTAGAAAATGGTGGAAAGTTTTTGAAGAGCATCAGCCGGGCTCGCCCAGAACGCAAGGGCAATGATGACGTAAAGTCCCATAAGCTATTACACCTCGTTAGCATTTCTTCCTTTCCCACTGCATCAAATCCAGAGGGAGAAAAACTCACCATAGCACCCTCCAAGTAGTTACTCTTCCCGTCCTGCACCGTATACGTAACCACCATGACCGACAGGGCAAACGCAATCGTCTCGAACGTCTCGAAGTGCAGCGACATGGGCTGTCCAATCGCCCAACCCAGCAACACCAACGACGGGGTAACCAACAACGCAATCTGAATGCTGCTGCCAATCGCCACGCCCATGGCCAAATCCATCTTATTCTTGACTGCCACCACACAAGCCGTTACATGCTCGGCCGCGTTGCCGACAATGGGAATCAAAATCAGACCGATAAACGTTTTGCTCATGGCGCCCGTGGCAGCAATGTCGTCAATCGAGTCGACCATGTAATCCGCCGCGTACGAGATAATGACCGTCGTGACAATCAGGACCAGGGCGGCCGACCAGGGCGACAAGACGGGATCCTCCTTGGGCTCGGTAACCACGTCGCCGACGGCTTGGGCCTCGGGCTCAAACAACTCCTTGTGGGTGCGCAGGACAAAGACGAGGTAGGCGCAGTAGAGGAGCAGGAGAATGACGGCGGTACCGCGCGAGAGCATCAAGATACTGTCTTGCTTCTCTTGGCTGTCCGAGTGGTTGAGCATCGTGTACAGCGCCGCGGGGATGATGAGGGAGGCTGAGGCGAGCGTCATCATGGAGCAAGTGGTTTGGGCGGTCCCAGAGGCAAAGGTCTGCTCGATTCCGACACCGTTGGAGTCGCGCATGTTGAAGATGCCGCCGAGGAGGAAGCACATTCCCAGCACCAACAACAGGTTAGAGAGGATGGAGCCCAACATCGAGGCTTGGACCACTTCGATTTCGCCGGCGCGGAGAGCAACGATACTGACCTGGAAGTGCGGAATGGTTAGTCCTATGAAGATGAAAAAAAAGGGCTGGTCAGAACTTGGGTGTGAAAAAGGCATACAATTAGTTCCACAGCATTACCAAATGTCGCGTTAACTAGACCGCCGAGGGTTTCTCCCAGTCTATGGGCGATCTCCTCGGTTGCGAAGGAGAGGACCGCAGCCAGAGGGATGATGGCGAGGAAGTTGAGAGTGAACACTGCAGGCGCACCCCAACCTCGCTCGCCGGCGATGATGCCTAGGGGCACGAAGATGAGGAGGATGTTGATCCATGCTAGGGATATATATTAGCCATGCGCTCTATGGAGTGGGAGAGGAATGGAATACATACAGCTCAGAAGAGTGACTTTGGTAACATTCCATACTCGGGTAGGGTACTTGACGAAGGGATTGGGATGGTTGGTGCCCGGGGTTTTCGTGGTATCAAGGAAGAAGTCGCGCCATGAAAAGTCCGAGTGGGACTCGGTGGTCCAGCGGCCGCCGTTGCTGGTTCCGTTGGCGAGGAGCGGGCGGCGTTCCGAGTCCATGGTGGTGTATCCGTTGGTATGCCCGTTGATGTGACCGTTAAGGTGTCCGTTGGTGCTTGGGTTGGTACCGTTAATGTGGGTATAACCGTTTCCGTTGGAGATGCCGTTGGGATGGTCGCCTTGATGTTTGGGCACAACGATACTGGACGCGCGACGAATTTGGGCGCGGAAGGGAACCGTGACTGTGGATATGAGGTTTGTTAAAGGGTTGCCCATGGTTTTGCGACGAAGCGAATTATAAGACGAAAAGGGCGAGGATGTGATGGTGGTGTCCTGTCCGACGCCAACGGGATGTACTTCTTTGTTTGCAAGCAGTCCGCCGCACCAGCGCAATCTTGGAGAATGCGCGTTGGGAAACGGATACTAGCGATATCACAATCCCGTCGTCGCGAACAGATGGAAAACACGCGTAGATGGGTATGTAGTTTGGAGAAGGACGGGAATCCAACAATTCGCCTTTTTCTTCTTCTTCTTTTTCTTGAAACAATCAATGGAGTGGGGTAGGGGAAGGGGGTGAAATATGGGGTATGGTATATTGAAGGAGAGGGATGGGATGGGATGGGATGGCATGTATATGGATTGTAACGATAAGAGTCTCTGTTAACTTACACCAGGACATGTTTACTGCAGGATATATCAAGGGACTGCTGTTTCGCAATAGTAGGGTCCCCTGTTCAGATTGGGTAGGTAATTACCGGTTGCCTATGCGCCGCAAGGACCTGTGTCTTTTGCCGGTATGTGCGGATGCCCAAAACCGTCGAATACTCGCTCGATCCAGGCGTTGACAGGGCTTCCGTTGGGGCAGCGGATGGGCAGACGGGTGGGGTGTTTTTTGTGTATCGCCCCTCTGAAAAGAGTATTTGCCCAGACAAGGCGTGTTCCTGGGCGTTCACCTTCACTTTGGCCTGCCGAATAGATGAAGGGCGAGTTCAAAGGGCCACGCTCAGGCAGTGTTGGGTCGAGAAGTGCTGCCAAGGGCAAGCCAAGGGGATAATCTGGGTTGGTTAGTCCAGTCTAGATGGTGCTTGTTGGGCAAAGCCACAATGAGGATGCGCGGAAAGGCAATGGTTGGCGGGAGGTGACGAGATGGATAAATGGTTCCAAAGGGCTGATGGGAGATCTGATGATGTTGGCAGTGTAGTGTAGTGTAGTGTAGTGTAGTAGGACAGAAAAAGGAATGCTGAGGGAAGCTTCGTTGAGGAAAAGAATTGATGAAAACTCGGGGCAGAGATGCGGGTTTGTCCCTTCAGTTGTGGATTGGAATCCGGATCGTTCCTGCTTGGAGAGGTCTCCAACGTCACTGATCGATGTTGAGATGGCATATCGATCCGTGCGCACCAAGGAACCCGGGCGTTCTTCAGTTTTCAGCCCATCTCTGGCAGGAAGCTCAACCACCGCCCAGGAGCTACACACACTAGGTCGGGTACTTACCCCAAGTGTTTTTCTTGTGTGTCCCTGATCAATCAATCTAGACCCAACGCGGGAACGGTTGGGTGATGCAGGCATATTGCCAAGAAACAGCTAACTTACACAATGGTATTGTAAATCCGGTGGCGCGGTGTGCGCAGGTACGTAAGGACTTGTGGTGTCAGATGTCGTTTTGGCGAATTGTGTAAGTAGTCTCTGACTTTTCTACAATTCAGGAGCATGAGACACAGAGCACACAAGGGGGATACAGGTCTTGTTGGCAACAAACATAAATACCCTGAACCTCCTTGACCTCCCTGACCTCCCTGACCTGACCTGCCCTACCCTTTGTCCGTGCCGTTCCGCTAGGCGCCGGCATTGCGTCGGATCCGTTTGATGTTTCCTTCCCGTGGGGATACAGTACATGGTATTCTCGGAAGACCAGGGAAACGGAAACAGGACTAGGTCTGTATGTATGTGTGTGTTACATTGTGGAATGTGGACATGTTGTATCACGAACAAGTATAAAAAGGGCAGGATGACCCTTCCCCAAAACTTGTCGCGAGCAATGATTGTCTTCCCGATCGACTGGACAATAATGGTAGTGATGACGAGATGATGCAGGGGAACATGTTTATCTCCAGGAGAATGGATCATGTTTGGGGGAGTGAGTGAGTGTCGAGGTTCCCGAAGACGCCGACACCACCAATTTGGTATTTGTTGCTCGATAGAAATCGCCGAAAAGGGTAAAGCTCCATCTGGATCCATGACATTATCGCTCGAGAGAGTGGGACTATACGTCACCGGCAGGCCAGTCAAGTGTCGCCAAAGATGGACTTGGTAACGAACAAGCTTTTTAGTTCCAGAAAGTTTCTTTGCACAGCCCCTTTGCCAAGAGCCCCCCTTGTCGACGAATCCCAGTCGAGCTGATGGACGACGACCTGTCTTTATTGAAAATTGACCCAGTTCAGCCGGGCATGTTTCCCTCAACTCAACGGACTCCCGAGACCGACGGACCACAGGAAGAGGAGCAGTAGCCGCGGAGGCAGCTGGGACTGGAACTGGAACTGATATCGGGAGACGAGAAAGAACTGGCGCGAGTCAAGGACCATGTCGTGGACTACTACATTGTCGCACCACCGAAACCAGAAACGCGGACAAGAGTCATGACAGTGCAGTCGGTGCGCCAGAGAAAAAAAGGGTCACAAGACATACTCGAGTCTATTTGACGCTCCATGTCTCAGCATCTGGTACACTACAACGTTGAGCACATGGTGGAAAAAAAGTAAAGAGAGGAGGACGTTGAAGAGAAGAAGTCTAGACGCCTGACGTCTGAATTCTGGTGGGAATGCCTCTCCGCAGGCTTCTTCACTTCTGCGCTGCCTCCTGCGCTGTACATAATGCCATGCGCATGTCATGTGTGGTTATATGTTCCTACAGTCTCCACCTGCATATGTCCTGATGCGGGGAAGGAATGGCAAGGCAGCACAGGACAACACCACCTCCAATCCACCCACCGAAACAAAATATTCTGAATGGTATTCCGATAATTCCTCAGAATGCTTCATTAATACAAACCACCAGTCGCGGATGGATGCCGACAACAATACGACACTACTGGAACAGGTCGAGTGCATCTCTGGGCGGCATAAAGTGGGGATCTTTGAGGCCTCCGCCCATAATCAGCCAATAACGAGAACCAGGTTCAAATGCCGTTTGTGTGCCTTGAAGTGTGCATCACCACTGCATTTCTGATTAACCGCGTGCCAGCTAACGGTTGGGCACTGAACTTCCATTGGCACGCGGATAAAAGAAAAGACGAACTGTGTGTGGTCAAAAATTATCACCAAACAAACCGTCTTCCCCGCATTAGGTACCTCCGAGTGGCCGGGGCTGGACTACCGGATTTGTGGGTCACCCGTCCCGGTAATCGGAATCAGTAACCCGGATGTCTGGTTCACGACAGGAAGTTGCACCATAGTGGGCTTGATATCTCGATGGAAGACGACTTGTGATATTGCAACAACCGGTCGGCGATAGCAACAAACTAACAATGTAACAAACCCGAAACTCCATCGCTATGCATTCTTCGTTCAGTCCTTACATGTATCCAAACCACAAGCACAAAAAGGGGTATCAATAACACAAAATCACTCAAACCCAAACCTCCTCCCCTTATCCAACTCACCCTCAACCTCCCTCGCCCCCTTCTTCGACAACCCATGTCGACTATTCAAATGATCCCAAAAGTCTCCTCGCGTATCAAACCCTTTATCTCCTTCTCCTTCCTCATCTCCCTCTTCCCCTACTTCCTCTTCTTTTTTTCCCTTCATGTCATTTCCATCTTCCTTCCCATCCCCATCTTTCCCCCTCCCCCCACCACGTACCTTCCCCTTATGACTCTCAGAAGGATTCCTCTCACACCCCTCCACCCAACAAAAGTACCTAACCCCCAACGCAAACGTTTCCCACCTCGTCGTCGCGCTCCTCGCCCGTCGTTTACGCACCAATACCTCTGCATACTTTTTGAGCAGTCTTCGTTGTTCCCCGTTATTGGCGTAGAGCCACCGTTCCGTGGCTTGTTCGATTTCGTCGAGGTGGTGGTTATTGTTGGTGGTTCGATGACGACGGAAGGGAACATGTAAAGAAGAAAAGGAAAAAGGAAAAGGAAAAGGGGAGAGGGAGAGCGGGGAGACTTGGAAGCGGTGGTAGTGCGTGTAGAGGTGGCCTTTGGATTGGCGGAGTTCTTCCGAGGCGGGGGATTGGGGGGTCGAGGGGGAGGTGGTGGTGGAGGGAGGTGAGGGAGAGTTGGAATTGGTGGAGGGGGACATGGAGGAGGAATAATCGGACGGGGAAGATGAAGAGAAAGGATGAACGAGCTTCTCGTAAAACCAAGCGTTGTGTTCATCCGTTCCCAAGCTCAAAAGTAAATCGATGGGCGGATTGGAGGTGTCTGGAACATGAGCAGAAGGACCGGAAGGGTCGACGCCTAACAGGGAAGAAATCTCTTTGAGGACTGGTAGCGTTGGGTCGCGGATTTCCTTGCTGCCGTCGACGAATTGGCCAATGGCGGGGAGCTTGAAAGGCTTGAATTGTGAAGAGTCCGACGGGGTGGTGATGGCTTTGGCGACCTCGGGGATCGAAGGGACTTTGCCTTCTTCGTCGGAACCGTCAGCCACGAGGACTTCTTCGTACGTGCAGAACGCGTAGGGGTGTCGTTTGGTGGGAGTGACCGAGTCGATCTCGCTGCACCAGGCCATGGTCTGGCATTGAAAAGATGTTTTCTTGAAAGAAATCGGCGAGGTCGTAGTGCTTGAGCAACTGGAGGCGACAGTGTTGTTTGTATCCGCCCGTTTGGTCGTCGGCGAGATATCCTCGCTGTCGCTAACGATTGCTCGCGAGGCAACGATATTGCTCCCAGTCCCAGCACCAGTCAAGTCCGTACTGGTGACACTGAACTTGGCGAATGTGTCAAACCACGCTCTGCTTTTCTTCGTCGGCCACGTCGTCCTCCTCTTATCCTTCCCCCCAGAGTTATCCGCACCACCATGAAACCCCGGCAGCGGAATCTCAAAAGTGCCGCGCAAACCCGGGAAACTAATCACCCTCCGTCTTCTTTCCGCCCTGCTGCTGCTTTCCACCTCCCTCTTTCGACTTTGACTCCCTCCATCGCCTACATCAACCTGCTCCTCCTCCTCCTCCGCTGCTGCAGCTGCATCCTCCATCTCCAAAAACAACACCGGCAACCCCATCCCATCCCTTCTACTACTCCTCCCTTCTCCATTCCTAAACTCCTCCAAACACCCTTCCACCGTCCGTCCCATCACCCCCAACATAATCGCAATCAATCCCCCCACCGACGTCCCAGCAATATAATCGAAATAATGACTAGGCAGGTACTCCCCCTTTCTCATTGTCCCGGGTGGAACATCGATCTTCAAATCACCCACTTTGACTTTCCTTTTCCCCCTCATGTCTCGTAACTTCCCCGCCCTTATCTCGCAGTCCAGCATCTCCATCTCCGTTCCGACACCACCATAAAAGTGATGATCCTCTGCGTCAGACGCAGTAAAGTAGTAATTGCCGTTTCCCGTCGGGTCAGCAGAGCAAAAAGCCGGTGGACTGAGGGATTGCTCGAGAGCAGCGATTTCTTGCATTAAAGTGCGCAAGAGGATCAAAGAGGAGTACCCTTTTATACCGCCGCCGTCGAGGGTGAGGATGTTGCGGGTGGCCCAGGGCGTGGTGGTCACGTGCAGCTGCAGGCGGGAGGAGAGGGTGGAGTGTAGGGTTTGGGCGATCTTGAGGGTGGAGGCGGTGTGGACGATGGGGTTTGCGGCGAGGTTGCTAGGTGGAGGTTGGGTGGCATCGTCTGTTGCTGGATCTGGAGTTTTCAAGACGGAGGATGTGATGGTTTCTGCTTCGAGTTGGGTTTCGAAATCGGACTTGGGCTCGGGCTCGGCGATGGACACGCGGTTGGATATTCGTCGGACGTTGGGCGGGCGGTTGATGGAGCGGAGAGCGGAGTGGCTGGTTTTGAGAGCGGGAGGGCGGGGACGTTCTCGTAATGGTGAGTCTGAGGAGGAGGAGGAGGAGGGTTGTTGCTGGCGGCGTGGATTGAGGACTTCTGTCATTTTGACCAGACTGTTTCGGGTCACCGAGGTGATCACTACTGGTTTGAACGGTACGCGCGGTCTTGTCTGGCGATTGTTTGCGCATTCGCCAGTGACGATTCCAACAAGTTGATGGTGGTGGTTTCAAGTGCTCACCGAGCAAGAGAAATCGCGATGGACTTTTGTGGCTGAATTGATCGCCAACCTTGGAATGAAGAAGGAAAGTTAACGACCAGAAGTCCAGCCTTATAGTATTCTCCCCTTACTGGTCACATTGTCGCTCGTCCCATCATTCATCAACCCGTTTGAGGCGTCAAGGTGTTAGACTCACTGATTGACTGAACTCAGAGGAACCCCCGATTGGGCGGATTTTGTGTAACTTGGTCCGGCCCCCTAATTCTCGTGCAACCATTGGCCTCCTGTTCGCTGACCACACCAGGCGACAGAGGCCCTCTGTATTGTTCAGCATCACCAGCCGCTTTTCAGTGATCATAGGTGGCTGAAGCTGTCACACGTCCAGTGAAACGGATGTTGACGAGCTTCGCTGGGAATTGTCCCTGAACGGGAGTATCTCTAGTTCGAGTGGCGAGTGTTCCAGGCCGTCGGGATTGCGCGAAACATCTGACAAAACACCCCACGATGAAGACCGTGGCGATCGATGTCTTCTATTCCTGTCTTGCCATAAAGAACGATCCCATAAAAGGAAAGGTGTCTGCACGACGGCAGGCGACCGAGGCTGTGATGTGCCTAATCGACCTCTACTACCAGAACAAAGCTAATGGAGTTGAAGCTCTACCACTGCGATATCTCCGATAGCACCTGCTGGAGGAACTATTTGACTTCCCCTCGCCATATTCGCAAGGCGAAAGAGGGCCGAATGGCCGTGGGCCATGGTGTCTCATCTGCCACCGAGGGTGGGTAGAGGTATAAATACCTGTGTGACCTCAAGACACACTGTGTCCAAGCGAGACTGCCACTGCAGCCAGGAGGCCGCTCTTGCGGCACGCCTGATGTTCTGAACATCTTCGAATTGCTCGTTTCTTTGGTGGGTTTGGAGGATTTTGGAACTCAAACTACCTACCTCATAATCAACGATCATATCGACACTGACATTCTGGTCCTTTACGTTGACAGGCAGACATCTTGGTTGCTTGCTGTTTCCGTGTGGAACCTTCTGTTTGTAAGCTTTCCATTGCATGACTTTCACTGGAAACAGTGATGGATGCGCGGCTGTGCTGCTGTGATGCCGTCATGAGGCAGTCTTGAACTAACTTCGGTTCAGAGAGTCAAGTCAGCTGCCATCTCTTCTCGCGACATGGACGATATCATCGAGTCTGGGATCTCACACTCTGACAAAGGTGAGCCTCATCCGTGTATTATAAAAAAAAAAAAAAAAAAAAAAAAAAAAAAAAAAAAAAAAAAAAAAAAGGAATGGAATGGGTAAGGCTAGTTTCCGATGGCTATGCTGAGGACTGGTGTAGCACCCGTTACCGAGAAAGGTGAAGCTATCAGCGAGCTGACGTGCATCTGACAATTGCCTGTCCCTGATGTCCACGAGGAGGAGGAGGGGTCTGCGGGAGGCCTGAAGATCAACCGCCCAAGCTCACAATGATTGGTCGTTCGGGTAGCGTTATGCTTGGGCTGAGAGTGAAACGCCAAACAGAGGGGTAATTCTGAGTCTCCCGTCAGGCAAGACGATGGATGGGACCTTCAGCCCTAGGCAATGTGCTAGGTAGGCACTGATGTCTGCCTGTTTGCTTGAAAGCTTCACTTTTCCATCTGACAACAATTCCGTGAAAGAAGCTCTTTTGGGCAGTTCAGCATTTGAGTTGCTTTGCTTCACCGTGGTGAATATCACGACCGGGTCTTGGCGCTGACACTCATCGAGCTCACCTTCAGTCCGTTGGACACCAAGTTGACCGAATGCAGCAGAAAATAGCTGAACAAAACACCAAAAGACGGGCCGTGAGATTGATCGTACTCACCCTTCATCATGGACCCCCTATCAGCGTTTGAACTTGCCCAAGTGGTCCTCGATAACACTGTCCGACGTATTTCACCCTTCTCTTCCCTTTATTTACTCCACCCATAGGTACTAATGCTAACACAGTCTTCAAATTCGTCTCGGCCCTCGTTGAATACCCCGAAGAGTGCGAGAAATACCGATTACAGCTCATCATCGAATATAATCGAGTTCTCGCCTGGGCCAAAGCCGCCGGACTCATTGAAGTCACTCCCGGCTCTTCACTAGCCTCCACCCTGGGGACAAATGCCACCGAGCTGATCACGATTCTGGCTCGGATCCAATGGCTTTTGGCCGAGTTTAGGGATTTGAACGCCAGATATGGGAATGAACTTGTTCCATCCGATATCTCTCCTGCAAAAGATAAAGGGAAGGAGAAGGATGGTAAAGAGAGTAAGGACGCCAAGGGTAGTAGCAAGGACGTTAAAGGCAGCAGTAAGGACAGCGGAGGCAACGATCCCAAAGCTGCTAGTATCTCCCCGTCCAAAGAAAAGTCAACCTCTTCAGAACCAAAGCCAGCAACCGACGAAGCCCTCCTCTCCCAAATCTCCTCTCTGGCCTTGTCTTACGACCAATCCCAAAAAGAACAAAAACTCAAGGTCGAAAAGGAAGAGGATACCGAACATCGACGCGGAACCAACCACATCCGCCGCTTCTTTCGCACGACTAAAGATGTAGTTACCCACCCCTCGCGCGTGCGATGGGTGATGGTCGACAAGGAAGCCTTTGAGGCTCTGCTTTTGGACTTGCATTCCCTGACGGAGAGGCTGGACGAGCTGATGCGGGGGTATCAGCAGTCCAAGATGGACGATATCATTGGCAAGACTTACCGGGAGATGATCCTGGCGAGAGATGGGATTGGGGAGCTGAGGGATATGGTGGATGTGCTGGGAAAGATGGTGGAAGGGATGGTGGCGGCTGATGGAGAAGGAGGGAGAGAAGGGAGGAAGAGGAAGATGGTGAATGATGTGCAGGATTTGATCAGGCTGAAGAAGATGGCGAGGGTATCCGAGGAGTTGCTTTCCAGGCTTCATCAAGGGCAAGATCCGACGGCGGCGTCGAGACTCGAGGCGAGCGATACCAAGATCACTGTTGCGCAGTTTGGCGACCCATGGAAGGGCCAGAAAGATTTTCTGGAGGTCTTTTATATGCACGATGGCGATCGAGATTTCGACGGCGAATGGGACTTTGGTAGCCTCGTTCGCTTCAAACGGCCACGGGGTTACCTAACCGTGGCAGAAGGCGTGGATGAATTCCCGGTCTGGATTGAGTGGAAGCCCATGGGAGACCACACAGAAGGCTCGGTCGAAGAGAAAGTGGCCGATGTGCGTACACTGACCCTCGCGGAGATGCTACACCTTCCCAAGCCTGATTCCCTTCATGTCCCAGAATGTGTCGGCTACTTCGATGCGCGGGATGTGTTCGGGGTGGACATGTACGGTTTCATCTTCAGGGCGCGGAAAGAAAGAGTTTGTTGGGGTCATAGAATTGTCTCCCTCTACGATTTGTTGGGCACCGAGATGTTCAAGCCGAGTCTGTCGCAACGGTTTGACTTGGCCTTGAAGCTTTGCACCACCGTCCTGAACCTGCACGCTGTCAACTGGCTGCACAAGGGAATCTTTAGTGACAACGTCATCTTCTACTTCGACTGGGGTAACGGGCTCAATAAGGCAATGAAGCAGGTTTACGATCCCCAGAAACCTTATCTCTGCGGGTTTGGGTATTCCCGACCCGAAAAGAGCAAAACTACCGCACGCAGTCTCGATTCATCGTGGGATCTCTACCGCTGGCCGGCCATCCAGCGCGAGCATCCGACCGATCACAATTCTCGCAAGACGTATGACTTGTACAGCCTTGGACTGGTGTTGCTTGAGATTGGACACTGGAAGCCGCTCGATGAAATTCTGGGCCTAAAGGAGTCGGAACCTTCCCCCTCGATTAATCAAACAGTGGTGCCTGAGAGGGATCAAACGGTGGTGCCTGAAAGGAAGCCGCCGTCGGTAAGCCTTTCCGACTCCAAGAAGGCGAGGGATTGGCTGCTTGGTACGCTGTTTGACGCCCCCTTCATTAAGGCTAAGAAACTCAACCCCCTGGGGGAGCTTCGGAACCTCATGGGAGACAAGTACACCAGGGCCGTGGAAAGGTGTCTGTGGGCTCACGGCGAGAAGGGATTCGGGGTGGAGGACCTTCCGGATCAATCGAGGGATTCGGGGGTTGGGATCCGATTGCAGGAGGCGTTCACCAAGTATGTGATTGAGGAGCTTCAAGGCGTAAATGTTTGATGAGGATATGCCCCGAGGTATAGTGATTCATGATGTTACGATCCACTGTTGATGATGGTGGGTGTGTTGTTTTTGGACAAATGAAAGAAGGAAATGTTCGTGGTGAAGATGATGATGCCTTGAAATGCCAAGATTACAGAACCCCAATGAGCACTGTGAATCCCCACATTTACGGTATTTACACCACACAACCCCCTGTTCCGTTCCCGCAGCGCCGAGCCGTAACTGTCCCCGCCCATTACGGCATCGGCCGGCCGAAGTCCGAATTTCACTCAATATCGGTGCCCGTGAAATTTCAACCTCACCTCACCTCGGGTCTCACAGCGTTTGGTGTCACAACTCTGACCCGGCCCACCTCATATCACATCATCTCGGGTCTCACAACGTCCGGGACCGATCTCAAGTCTCACAACTCCGTTGTTCCGGTGCGGCAGTCAGTGAGCACTGCAGTCCACCACGATGACCGGCAACATCACCGCCGCCCTAGAGCGCCACGCCAGCACCGTCACCCGCCTCTCCTCCCAAATCTCCTCCTACTACGCCGCCCGCCTGCCCTACCGCATCTTCCACGGCTCCACCAACTCGACCCGTCCCCCCACGCAAAAAGGCACCAACACCAAATTCGTCGACATTTCCTCCCTGAACAATGTCCTCTCCGTCGACCGCGCCACCAAGACCGCGCTCGTCGAACCCAACGTGCCCATGGACAAGCTCGTTGAAGCCACGCTGCCTCATGGTCTTGTCCCGCCTATCGTCATGGAATTTCCCGGTATCACTGCCGGCGGTGGGTTCGCCGGCACAGCAGGGGAGTCTAGTTCGTTTCGCCATGGTTTCTTCGACGATACCGTGCGGGAAGTGGAGATGGTTTTGGGTAATGGGGAGGTGGTCAAAGTGAAGAATCCTGATCTGTCTCTTCGAGAGGCATCATCATCGACTGGGACAGCGACAGCGACTGAAAAAGGGGATCTCTTCCGCGGAGCAGCCGGCGCAGTCGGTACCTTGGGCACGACGACGCTCCTAGAAGTCCAACTAATGGACGCCAAAAAGTTTGTCAAGACCGAATACAAGCGCGCCAACAGCGTAGCGGAAGCCATCCGCATGGTGCGCGAGGAAACCCAAAATGCGGAGAACGACTACGTGGACGGGATCCTCTTCAGCAAAGACCACGGCGTCATCGTCACAGGCAAACTCGTCAACGAGATACCTCCCCCTTCTTCTTCTTCTTCTTCTTCCTCTCCAATCAAACCCCAAACCTTCAGCGGACCATGGGACCCCTGGTTCTACCTGCACTGCCAATCCCAAACCCTTTCTCCCTCCACCACAGCGTCCCCTCCGACAGACTACGTCCCCCTAGCCGAATACCTCTTCCGCTACGACCGGGGTGGATTCTGGGTGGGCGCCGCCGCCTTCCAATACTTCAGCTGGGTTCCCTTCAATCGCTTCACTCGCTGGTTCCTCGACGACTTCTTGCACACACGCATGATGTACCGCGCTTTACACGGGTCCGGCGAGTCCGCCCGTTTCGTCGTGCAAGACATCGCCATGCCGTTCGAGACCTCCGAGGAATTCATCAACTACACCTCCTCCTCCCTAGGAATCTGGCCACTATGGCTTTGCCCTTTAAAACGCCGCGCCCCACCGACTTTTCATCCGCATACTACCCGTCCTGGCACTGCTCCTTCTGACGAAAGCAAACAAGATGACATGATGCTCAACATTGGCGTCTGGGGATGGGGTCCCGACCAACCACAGGAGTTCGTAGCCAAGAACATTGAGCTGGAGAACAAGGTACACGAGTTGGGCGGTATGAAGTGGTTTTATGCGCATACGTATTACGAGCAGGAGAAATTCTGGAAGATGTATGGGGGGCGGGAGTGGTATGATCAGCTGAGAAAAAAGTATGGTGCGGAGCACTTGCCGACGGTGTGGGACAAGATCCATGTGGATGCGGATAAGGCGGGCAAGAAGCAGCGGCATTGGTTGTTGGCCAAGAAGCCGATTGGCGGGTTTTATGGCATTTGGAAGAGTATTCAGAGCAAGGATTACTTTTTGCATAGGAAGGCGCAGTGGAAGTGGAAGGGGGAGTAAAGAAAGTATGGGGTTGGTAGGATGAGCGTGGTGTTTAGGATAGATTAGAGGTTGGATAGATGGATGTAGAGGTGGTGCAAAAGTAGAATACCCCTTTTGAGAATTGTATAAAGTTTGATAACGATGATCTACCTATGACAAGGTTTCACAACAGTTTTGTACTATACCCTAGAAGAGACAATTGGTACATATTCTCCATCTCACCCTCGAGCTGAACTTCCCAGGGCCGGTGGTAAACATGTTGACTATCGAACTGGTGATCAGTCAAGACGGTTTAAAGGTTCGGTAACACAAACTAGAGACGGTTGCAAGATTATAAGCCCAGAAACTCAAATACGGAGTGTCACTTCCTCAGCTCACATACCAAAGAAAACAGCATATCATGTTCATGAATTCATAAACGCCCATCATCGCATAGAATCGTGATTCCTATATCCCCTATCCGCTATGGCAACTCGTACATCTCCAACACCCCATATTCTACGCTTTCTCTCTTTAACCCCCTGTCCCCCGAGGTCTCCCCACCCCTAACGCATATCCCCCTTTTCCCCTATTTCCCTCGCCCCTTTCTTCCCCCTTAACCCACCATTCCTCTTCCCCCCCCTTCCCAAAATCAACAAGATAACGCCCACCCAATGTAGTAAAAAGTGATATGTATGATGGAATCCTCGCTTTCCCATGTGTCGTGCCGAAAGATAGGTACATGAATGATGATGATGCTTTTGATGTGTCTTGGACAGGATGAAAAAGTGAAAAGAAAAATCCCTCTTCCACCTCTCTTCTCTTCTCTCTTCTTTTTCTTCGTTTGTCTTTCCTCGTTCCCCTTTTCCGCTTCCCACCTTTTTCTATAACCCTATGCATCCCAGTTATTCCCCGCTTTTCCCACCTCTTTAAAACAGGTCTCTACTCATAAGACATTATCAGGGAGCCCCCCCCTCCTCTCTCTCTAGAATCCCCCCTTTGTGTGGTATATAACTTTGGCGGTGCCGGTCTTGTTGATGTGTTCGAGGTGGGTCGACCAGGTAAAAGATGTTGTTAACCGACTTGAGTCGTTGTTGTCGTCTGATCCGTCCGGGTAGCGGTGCGATTGTACAGTATGTAACACCAACTTTGACGTGCCCGCTGAACAGTAGTTGCCAACTGACTGTCCCCTTGGCCCACACAAATGCGTCTGATGGGTGCCATTAACGTTGATCGGCCACCGGATTGACTTGCCCTCCCTCGCTGATGTTATCCGAGCCAGTCCCAGTAAAGGGTCCAGCGAGTACCATCGACCTGTCCGCCTCGTATGTGCCAGTCCGTGATCATATTACCGATCACGTTTAGCCCTCCAAAGTATATATTGACCGCGCCACCAGTCCTTTGCATCCTCAACCAAGGGTCTTCGACCACGCCACTGGCCACCCTTTCCTCCGCTTCCCTCCTCCTGGGTATAAGATATGTGAACCGTGGACTTCGTGACCCCGCCGTTTCGTCCCAAACGATGAATACAAAACTGCAGCAGCCTCCAAAAACCTCCAAAAGAAAACTATGAAGCACTGTATAGGCGTTATGCACACAGAAAAAAAGAGTTAAGGAAGCTACGTAAAATTTGGGGGTATCTTTCGTCATCAATGATCCTCTTGCCCTCCTCCGCTGACTCCTTCACCGTCTCTCGGCTCCTCGTTCCTCCGCTTTGCTGAATGCCCTTGGCCCTCTTGGGGTTTCGGTCTTTGCGTCTAATGTCATCGAGTGTTGGTGATGTACTCTGACATGTTGAGGTGTAGCCATAGGACCCTTCTCGTCGTCGGATAGCTTGTGCGGTCCTAGGTATGGCTATGCGCTGCTATTAGGGGTTAAGTTCTGAACCACTCGATCACTCACGATCGGTGGCCACCACCCCTAAATATATTTCCATCTCTACTTGTAGTAGCGATCAATCCACTTCTCACCCTATAACCAATTGGAAGAAAAGTCTCGAGTTAGCAGTTTGTTCCTTTGCCATGAGTTGCTGCAAAGCCGAGCGTCCAAAGTGGCAAAATGGCCAAATCGCAAAGGGTGGTTTAAATTCCAAGACCGCTGGTGCTGGGTTCGACTACATTATCGGAGAGGTTGATGAGGAGCTGCGCCAGGCAACGCTTGGTGGCGGCATCGTCGCGCAGAACCGAAGAGAAGGTGGCATCGCGAAGGGGCTCTGGTAGGCACTGGCGGAGTGCCTCGCGGGCACGAGCATTGTCGCTAAGTCTGTTTTGATGGTTGTCAGTACAGAGACCTACCGAAGATCAAGTGACAGGACGAGAACATACCTCAAGAAGCACCTAACAACATGTTTGAGGAGCCTAGCCGTTTGCTGCTCTACCAGCTGAGCAACCATGTTGCTGAGGACGGTGCCGACAGCATAGAAGCGCTCATAAGTGGCACAGATGTAGTTAAGACCGTTGTCATCAAGCAAGATCTTCTGTACGATGAAGATGGCAACCGTCTTGCTGAGCTCGGACCCGGTCTCCATGATCCTCAGGCAGAGAGGGATGATCTCGGTCGTCAGGAGAAAGTTGATGACCTCGGTGGAATCATTCTTGACAAGCGCACCGATGACTCCCAGCGAAGTAAGCCGGAGGTATTCAAAAGGACGCGACTTAGACGTCGTGTTAAGAAAGGGGTAAAGGAAGAGGGGGATGTGTGCTGAGGAAAGAAAGGGTTAGCAGGCTAGTCGGTCCTGGTTCGTAACAAAGGGGTACCTACCATTGAGGAAGAGGGTACGTGTCTCGTTGTGAGACGCCACGCACTGAAGGAGGGCGAGGGCATTGCAGACCCTGTTGGAGGCGGCAGCGGTGAGCTGAGAGGGGTTGAGGAGGGTATAGACACTGATAATCTCCTGGAGGAGAGATGTCATGACTCCTAGACATGGGAGTTAGCGCATGATCGATCGGCGGGGGGGAGAGAGGGGGAGGGGCTCCAAGGTATAATAGGTCGGTTATACTTACCGAACGAGTGCCAGAGGATCAGGGCCAGTTCGGGGACCTGCTCTCGCTTCTTGCTAAGCTCCAGCAGCGCAGCCTCCCTGGTATTTTCATTCAGCAGGTCGGCAATGTACTGCAGTGTACGGCGGTTGTCGTCCGAGACGACGGGCTCAATGGCATTATCCTGCGCGTGGGTGGCGGCGGCAAGGGCGTTCACATTGTTGTGTGCGCCGGCCAGGCGGTTGTAGTGCTGCTGCTGGGCAACATTGGCGGCGGCGGCAGCAGCCTGGGCATGCTGATGGTGCGAGGTCTGCTGGTGAAGCCAGGCAGAGTCGGCCTGGGGGTACTGGTGGTGGCCGTAGACATGGGGATTCTGCATCATCTTGGGCTATGTTTTCGAACGGAGGAATGGTTGGCGACGGCGCGAGGTAGTGGGTCAAAGACGTCGGAAGCTGTGTGGGTATCAATCGATGGAGGACTCGAGGTGGCGCTATTGTTGTTCTTGGTGGTGGTGGTGGTGGTTATTATCTTTCGCCAGGAACTTGACGATGGGGCAACGGCAGGCCGGGCGGCATGAGAGGGGTGTCGTCCGGGCGCGGGAAGGGTCCTTCTCGATTGCGGATATCAGACAGAGCAGCGGTCAACAACGGCGTCGTCGGGCAGGTCGTGTAGAGTGAGGTAGACAAAGTGGGCGAGGCGGCGTCGAGGCGGTAGCGAGGTGGTGGTTGTGCTTTGAGCAAGCGGGCTGTTGAACAAAGGCGGCGGCGGCGGCGGCGGCGGCGGCGGATTAAAGTGCAGATTGCAGAACACCTAGTCACAGGCCCGGCAGGCAAGGCTTGACGATCGCGGCGGGTCTTGGAAGTACGTGTGTATTTTGGTATGAAAGCGAAATATGGAAAAAAAATGAGAGTGTTGGTGTTATGGGTAGAGAGGTAGAGAGGTAGAGTTGGAGTCGGTGACGGTGACGGAGGTGGATATGTAGAGTGAGTGAGTGAGTGGGTGGTGGTCGTATGTATTGTGAGTGGTGTTGTCGGCGGGCAAAGAAGGGAATCAAGCAGATGAAAGAAGAAGAGCTGCCCGGTGGATTGGCGGCGCCCACCCGCCTGCTGGAGCGGGTCGACTCGTCTCCTGCTGCTCCCGCCGGCGTTCGAGGGTCACACCCACTCACCCACAGCGGGCGCAGAGAGCGGTCCAGAGCCGCACCCGACAACAGGCAGTTTGCGCACAGACCATCCATCAAGCTCAACATGTGGGGAAGCTTCGGTCCAGTGTTTGATTCCGAATTCACAGTGAACCCTGGGACATGACAGTGGTCACGTAAAACCCTGCGATGGTCAGGGGATAATACGCCCTGATTGGATGACGGATGCCGTCTGCATTTCGAGATCAAATCTGCCGTCTTCGGTGAATCAAAATTCGGGCGATCAGCACTGCCCGATGCTCAGTTGGATGAAATGGATGGACGAGGGAAGAAGCAGATCCTGCCATAATTCCAAGCACCATCCGGAAGCGCAATCAATGTACCGTGACTGTCTCTTCATCTCTTCTCAGATTGTTATCAGCCTTACAAGACAACCATATGAGGCAACGGATATCAATGTGGGAGCAAGTTGGAGATTGACTGGTTGTGGTGAAACCTGAAGCTCCAAGCCCCAAGTCACGCTCCTCTTGATCTGATATAAATCGACCACAGTGATATCAAATTAACATCCAGCAACAGGCTATCGCTTTCCTCTGCGCAATGATATCTTAATTCCCCTTCAGACCACCAAGCCTAGCCTAGGTATTTTTTAACAAAAAGCCTCACACAGACACACAAACACCAGAAAATGCAGACAGACCCCTTTTCCTTTCCTCGTCTCGTCTCGTCTACCAGACGCCAGTCCTCTACTTCCTAACCCTAAAAGTCTTCAACACATTCTTCCTCCCCCCAGGCCCCTTCTTGTACTTCCCATGCCCACCTTTTCCACCCTTGGCGCCCTTTCTGCCTCTCGTCTTCTTGTCGTCGCCCTGCTTCTTAAACGGTACAAACCCAATCTGGGTTTCCGTGAGAGCGTTCTTTCCGTCCTGAGGCAGCAAGTAATCAGGCACGTGCTTGAGATGGGCTTGCTGGCGCATCTTGGTGCCGAGCTCGCCGTCGTGGCGCAGGTGCGACAGCTCGTGCGGGTTCTCTTCAAAGTAGCGCTTCAAAGTCTCGGAGCGCAGGAGTTCTTGTCGCAGTTCACGGGTGCGGGCTTCGCGGATGGCCACTTTTGTTACGGCGCGGAGGGCTATGGGTCATGTTAGAGAATGAATGGTCAAAGGGGCGAAATTGTAAGGGGGAAAGGAAACGTACCATCGTTCATACGGTAACGGAAAGCCTCCATCTGGTCCTTGTTAAAGTTGTACGGCTCCAACTTGCGGTTGAGCTTGGCCTGCTGGCGCATCACCTTGGCCAGAACCTTCTCGTCCTTCTCGCACTGCTTGATGCTGGTGGCCTTGTGCTTGCCAAAGAGGTCGTGAGGGACGACCATCGATAGAGCAATACCGGCACGACCGGCGCGAGCGGTGCGGCCTATCCGGTGGATGTACGAAGAGGAAGAAGTGGGCATGTCAAAGTTGATGACGGCGGCAACGTTTTTGAAGTCGATGCCTGTGCAAAGTTAGGTTAGTATCCAGAGCCATGTAGGACCAAAAGCAGACAGACTTACCTCGCGAAACACCATACTCCTGATCCCTCCTGCCCTT
The DNA here is from genome assembly GCA_037102815.1 of Neurospora intermedia. Classification (NCBI taxonomy): domain Eukaryota; kingdom Fungi; phylum Ascomycota; class Sordariomycetes; order Sordariales; family Sordariaceae; genus Neurospora; species Neurospora intermedia. Next base: position 3,094,485 of record BTPP01000006.1, read on the forward strand.
CTTCTTCTTTCCCTTGCCGCTCTTCTTTTCCTCGCCCTCCTTCTTTTCACCTTGCTCCTCCTTCTTCTCCTCAGTCTTCTCGTCCTCCAAGAAAACCTCGCTCCTCTCATCCGACGCAATGATAATATCATAAATACCCCTGTTAAACTCCTCGATGATCTTGATCCTTGTGTTAATCGGCAACTCCGAGTTCAGCACACAGCTGCGAATGCTAAACTGCTCGAAGAACAGCTTCAAGCGGTACGCCCGATCGATATCCGCAACAAACACCAGACAGGGACCCTTGATCAGCTGCAGCTTGAAGATGAGGTAGCTGATGAGCCACTTGTCATCCTCGCCGCACTTGACGTAGAACTGGGTGAGCTTCTCGTCCTCGTTGCTGAACTCCTCCTTCAGGTCTAGCATGGTGGGGTTGCGGCAGAAAAAGCCCTTGAGGGTGTCGAGCTCGTCGGAGACAAGGGTGGCGCTCATCATGGTGGTCTGGACACCGCCCTTGGGCAGCGAGCGGGCAATGTTCTCCATGTCTTCATCGTAGCCGTAGGACAGGACGAGGTCGGCCTCGTCGAGCACGAGGTACTGCAGCTTGGCGACGCTGAGAGCGCCGGACTCGATGTTGTGCCAGGCGCGGGCGGGGGTGGAGACGATCACGTCGGGGGCGTTGGCGAGGAGGGAGCGCAGGACGGCGTCGGACACGTTGTCGGTCAATTTGGCGGATTGGATGTCCTTGGTGCAGAAGGCGGAGAAGGCATCGATGGCTTTGTGGACTTGGTCGGCGAGTTCGCGCGTAGGGACGAGGATAAGGGCGGAGGTGAAGGGGGTTGGGTCGGTCTATTTGGTTTCCTTTTCGTTAGCATCGACCAACCTTCTCACAACTTCTTCTCCTAGGTGTCAAGGTAACTCACAGCTTTCCTCTTAAGAATGCCGCTCAGCACAGGCAACACATATGCCGCCGTCTTGCCCGATCCCGTCTTCGCCTTGCACAGCACGTCCTGGCCCGCCAGCGCAAGCGGGATCGCCTTCCTTTGCACGAGCGTCGGCTTCTCAAAGCTCTGTTTCGCAACGGCCTGCACAAGGCGAGGGTCGAGACCCAGGTCGGAGAAGGTCAAGTCGGCATCGTCCTTCTCGCTCTGCTTCTTTTCGTCCTTTTCGTCTTGTTGTTTTTGCTCGTCCTTTAGTTGTTGCTCGAGCTCTTGCTCCTCCTCGGTTTGTTGCTGCTCTTGTTGTTGGGTCTCTTCGGGTTTCTCCTCCTGTGTCTTGACATTCTGCGACTTGGACTTCTTCTCCTTCTTTTCCTTCTTCTCGGTTAAGGATTTCTTGGTCTTCTTCTGGGTCTGAGGCTCGGTCACGACCGACGGCTCGTCCGTCTCGTTCAACTTGCGCTTGGCCATTGCGTCGGGGTATCTAGGTTGTGAAGGTTGGTATTAATCTGGTTTTGCGCGACAGAAGTTAAAAAGTGAGAGACACGGTCGAGTTTGGTGATCAGTCGACTAGGTAGAGTTGGTCGTGATATGGTTCTATGGAGACAAAGACGGTAGATGAAGAATGTGTTTGGAAGTGGAGGAGGAGGGGCTGCACTTCTTCCAAGCTACGAAACGGATGGATGCCAATTCTTCGAATCGACCAAAAAAAGTTTGGGAAAAATTTCGACGGGGACTCGCCCAGGCGACGCACCCACTGATTGGCCAGCGCTACCAGTCCACTTCACAGTGGGCATAGGCGCTAGTGCAGCGGCAGCTCATTGCCCCACAAAAGCTTAATCCGACAACTTGAACCCCCACAGCGACCAGGGGGATCCATCATCTGGGCTGCCACCTTCAACGCAGGTCCACGATCTTACACTAGTCAGCCTCTAGTGATGAGCCCTACGAGGCTGCTGAGGCTCAAGATGGACTGAGAATCATACCTTACAATCACGTTCAAGATCACGACTGAACAGATCAAACTCGCTACTATACTAACTTTGATGGAAATCTTACTAACGGAAACAAATACATCTTGACATGAGCCATAATCCTTAAAGCCATTCCTCATCTTCTTTTCGCTCGAGCCACATAACCGGAGGCAAGGAACATGCGCTGAGAATCAAGCTATTCATCCAACACAAAACAAAACTTGACCGCACCAATCTACACGTGCGCGAACCTTCCATACCAGGCTGTCACCACACAAAGGCTCAGACGCCAACATTTTACCAAACCATAAGAACGTAAAAGTCTGATGACAAGGAAATACTTCAGCATTCATCTCTCATGACCTTTATCCATCTGTTACATGAGTCTCTCCATCAATCATCGTTCAACTTTGGGAGCACCACACCGCAGTGTTCCATGTTGTTGCTATTCGGCCTGACTGTTTCAGACAAGTTCAACTCAAGCGTCCGAAGTCCTTAAGGACCGATTGGGCTGACTTCACCTTCTCCATTTACCAGTCCTCGAAGCTCCTCGAGCCGCCCGCTGCACCTAGTAACGACGACCATAGTCACGAGGCGGGTATGGCTCGCGAGGGTACGGGTCACGCGGAGGGAAGTCCACGGGAGGAGCACGGCGATCGTAAGCATCTCCACGTCCGCTCATGTACGGGTCAGGAGGGTAATCGCGGGGAGCACGGTACGGGTCATCGTAACGTCCGCGGGGAGGCGGGTAGTCATCAATCGGGCGCCTGGGTGGCGAGCGGTAACCACCTCTCCTGTCGTCGTAGTACTCGCGCCTTGGTGGGGGCGACCTGTCACGGTAGCCATCACGGTAGCCGTCGCGGCGGGGGCTGTATCCGCGAGGAGGGGGTCCACGGCGGTCGTAATCGTCCATGGGAGGGGGGTATGGGCGGCCACGCGGCGACCTCGAGCGAGCGCGGTGGTCATTTCTTGGGATGTCGGGTTGAGTCTAATTCCAAAGGTCAGTAAACATACTTTTTGGGAGGTGTGAGGGTATCCCTTACGTTAGCGACGCAAGTCACGCGCTGGCCCTTAAATTCGCGATTGTCGAGCTTCTCAACAGCAGTCCTCAGATCGGCGGCGTTTTCGAACTCAACGAAGCTGTTATTTCGGTCAGCGGAAGTGTAGAAAGATTCTGACCGTGGCCACATACCCTTCACCGTTCTGGTTGCGAGTAGTCTCGCTATAAACGACATCAAGTCCGGACTGACGAGCAAAGTCCTTAAGATCCTAAAAAGGCAAGTCGAGTAAGTTGAGGTCCGGGATTTGGCAGTTGGCGGTCCTCCCATGCATCACCACCAGTAAAAATGTGTCCAGGAAGCTGATTGTGTATGGCAGGTTGTCATCCGGCTCTGGAGTGTCCTCTGCCATAGTCCCGCCCGTAACAAGAAACTCCAATGGGAAGACTGAGAAGGATGTAGTGAAGGAAGCCGGAAAGAGCCAGTTGGGTGTACAAAAGAGAGCCAAGTGCGTTCAGCTGGAACGGCCGGACCCCCCACCAGTCGGTAATAGGAAAAAATAACGAAGTCCGAATGGCCAAACTTGGGTGTGACGGTGACAGGAGATATGCCATGCTGGTGGGGGCGAGAACAGAGGAGGGTGTGGAATCCATGGGTAGCCCGGAAAAAGAGAGAAATCCATATGATCAAGCGGCGCACAAGGAAGTGGAAGGGTGACAGACCTGCCAGCTGGTTTCATTGGGAAGGCCAGAAATTTGCATCCGGTGAGGCGTGCGTCGGGGCCTGGGTTGGCTGTTACGCTCGTGGGTGAAACCGGGACCTCCCTCACGGTGACGGGCGCCACGGGCGAACTGAACGGTAAGGCGCTCTCCCATGAAGTCCGATCCATCTTGTTATTGTTAGTCGGTCGATATCGGAGGTGACGGGGGCTAGAGGTGGGAAACGTACGGAAAGCTGAAGAGAGAAGGATTGTTAGTGCATGTTCTTTTATGATTGCTATGACGCACGTAAGAAAAGAGGACTTACCAGGCACAACATCGCGGGCGTCCATAGCATCCTTGTACTCGATGAAACCAAAGCCGTTCATGAGCTTGATTTCGGTGATCTCGCCGGTTCCGTGAGTCGCAAAGTGGGCTTCCACATCGGCCTTGGTTGCTTTGCGGGAGTCAGCATTGTGTATCGTCGGATGGGGGCCGACCAGACCAGGCGCCAAAGCAGGACAATTGGATAGAACAGGTAGCCTCGCAGCGACAAGGCGGCGATTGAAGCTTGATCATGGGAGACGGCCGCTGGTCGACGGTGGCTGTGGTGGTGGTGATGATGATGACGTTGATGTTGCAGATCCGGGAAACTCACCGTGCCGGGGCAGGTTGCCCAGGTAGAGACGGGTCGACGATACTTCAGTCATTGTGTCGGGTCGCTGGTTGTGGGACCTATATAGGATGACTGGAAAGCCAATATGGTAAGAATCCGATCCAAGGCGATGGAAGGCTGAAGAGGGATGGGGAGTTCCCAACGCAGGGCAATCAATCCAGCTATCGTACTTTTTGGTTGTTGTCGTGGTGGCAGAGACGAAGGCTGACACGACGGAAGAGATGGGGAGCCTGGTAAGGTGAGGGAGGGGGTTGGTCGGGGTAATAAGCGCGACGACGTGCTGTGTCCTGCCGAAGCCTCGTTTAAGAAAAAAAAAGTTGCGTCAACTTGTTCGGAGCCTTGTTCGCGGGCCGACCAGTCAAAGTGCAAGCCAGGCACGAGAGAGAGACCAATGTGGGCGGAGAGGCGGGAAGCGTAGAAGAGGGCGTCAGCCAAGTTCGGGTTGTGGTGGGTGTTTGTATCACTCGATGATTCAATCAGAAACGAGAGGTAAAATCACGCGACGAATCGGCGGGTAAAGTCGTCGTCGCGGTGTTGTGTTGGATGGTGGCCGTCCAAGTTGGCTGGCAATGATGGTTGGGAACAGTTGAAAAGAGGATGATGTTTGGAGGAGAAGCTGTGACGGGCATGCGACACGGTGGGTGTTGGTGGGTGGGAAGAAAAGTGGAGGAGCGATTGAAAAGGTGGAAGGATGGGGTGAGTGAGTGGGCGGATTCCTGCTGGAGGGGGGGGGGGGGGGGGGGGGGGGGGGGGGGGGGCTGGCTGAGAGAATGGACGGAGTGTGGAAGTGTGGACGGGCCCTGTCCTGGCTGTCCTGCTGCTGCAGCAACTGAAGGAACTGAAATCCGGGACAAGGAAGGACTGAAAAAGAGAACGAGAAAAACAGTGGGATTCGCACGCACGGCATCACGCAGGATTAACGAAAAAACACTTCCCTTCCGTCTCCCGTCACAACCAAGCGCCGACCGGTCTCCTGCTGCTGCAGCACACGATCGTGCCCCCAGTCAAAGCCGATGCCTGCCCTGCCCTGTTGCGCTACAACGCAATCAGGTCCCGTCAGCAACGCGACGACGACGACGATAACCTCGGAACTGCCGCTATGCCGCCCGCCTACACTACCTAGAGCCCCAGGTAGCTAGGGTTACAGCCAAAACCAGGCACTCAACCCACTGAAAACCAAAGCATGGCGGGACCTACCCGGGCAGGCATGGACGAGTGGGGCAAGCAGAGCAAACGCGGGAAGAGGTGGACCGCCAAGTCTCCTTGTTATCCAATTACAAACCACCATCGCCCTGAATTCGAGGATGTGTCACAAGCATCCTGGTCCTTGTGAGAGGGGAAGGGCAAGGCATGATGCACATGGACGGACGCGGTTGCACAGGCACCCCTCCTTGTTGATTTGATGGCCGCTGCTGCTGCTGGTCGCCGCCGGTTTGTTTTCCGTCATCTTGGCTTGGCTTGTCGGAGCCATGTTTGATATTGGCGTGACATTTGTCCAAAGTCGTGATGGAGGTGGTTAGGTATGGTGGTGTTGAGCGGTTGAAGGTATTCCCGGACATGTCAAGGGAGGTATCTTGGAAGAAAAAAAGAGTAAACAAAAGGGAGCTTTGGCCGCTTCTGATGTCAATCCTACCTCTATGGAGCTTTTCCGAGCTTTTTGCAAATCCCGACAGGGCTGATATGGTTCACGTCATTGGACCGGCTGGGATAGTGTCTGACGCTTTTTGTCGAGTTCTGGTCTTCCACTTCTTGAATACAGATCCAAAGTTCCAGATGCTAATTGAGATCGCCGACTATCGAGAAGTAATATGGATATAGTACGGTTGAGTACGAGACATCGAGGGTCATTCTATACTACATTTAGCTAAGAATCTGGAGTTCTTTACAAGTCATGTCTCGTAGTGTAATCAACAGACACAAACATCGGCTTGGCACAAAAACTGTCAAACTCCGCTGGAAGACGAATGCGCTCACAACCCACGGGACAAACTGTCGCAGTTCTAATAGTATCTTACGGTGTTGACAATAACTGGCGCAAACGGCGTGCTCCATCCATTTTGGAAACGCAGAGTATGTATCCTTCTCTCACGACGCCAACGAAGGTTTAGTTATCCATTGTTCTGCCCTTTCCCTGCCCCATTTATTACCTGGTTTGTACGTTACGGTACAACAACCACGCTAGCAAGCAACGCAGTACTGAAACTGTATTTTACTTTGATATGGGGAATTATTGATTGATGTCATCGCATAGCATGTGCTTTTATACGCCAAATTGCAATGAGCAACACGTAGTCTAAAAGTAAAGAAGAAGCAAGATATTGTAAGAGAGAAAGAAGGCTTCCAGTGAGCCCACTGTGTAGAAATGTTACGCTATACCAGATCTAGAGTACGAGTGTATTGTTATACAAGCCTCATCACAACTTGAACTCTTTCGTTTCTCTGTCCGAATTCGGCTTTCTCCGACTTTCATGACAAGAGATAGACAGACCATTACACGAATACACTCATGGCCGTGCATAATTCTGTATTTATCCAATTTACCCACTTCCGTAACTTCATCACTCATTACATCATGATTCTCCACATCCATCCCTACAACCACCACCTTCAACCAACAACCATCACCACTACATGTATACTAGAACTATTTCCTCTTCCCACCAGCCTGCACCACCAAAACACTCGCATCCACCGCCGCACTAACCAACAATCCCTCCGCCACAACACCCACCGTCTTTCCCAGATCTAACCCCCCTCCGTTCGCACTTCCCCCAGCAACATCCACCCGACTACTATTACTACCACCAGCACCAGCACCACCACCAGTACCACCACCAGAAGCACCCCCCTCAACATCAACAACCCCATGTCTTCGTCCCACAACCACCACATCACCCGCCCCTCCCCTCTTCTGCCCAACAGTAACCTTCGCCAACCCCATTACCGTTTCCATCAAGTCATTCTTACCCTCTGTCAAGTTCGATTCCTCAAAGACCACGCGCGAGGCAAGTTCCTGGGGGAGTGAGTCGCGGAACGTCGCTAGCAGTGTTACGTCCTCGTCATCTTTCTCTTCTCCGTTAGAGTTGGGGATAGTGTATTTGAGGTAGACGATGGTGGCCGTTACGTTGTCGTTGTTGCGCACCAACTGGAGGACTAAGCGCAGAGCTACACGATCATCTGCGCCGCCGATAAAAGGGAGGAAGACGTGGTGTGTGCGGGTTGTGATGGCTGGTTGTTCCTGGGGTGTATGTTGGTTTTGACTGTGGGCAGCAGGGCGAGTACCAAACCCACCAAAACCATTATCGACAAAAATCCCCGCGTTACACACCCTCTCTGCCTTTGCCAGAGTTTTATGCATAAACTCTAGATGAGAACTGCCCTTGAACCGATCATTCCCATTCCCGTTCCCAGCAACACCAGCTAGTACGGAGAGAGGTTGATCCAAATCCGTCAAACTCCCATACTCGCTCCAAGGAATCAGTACAAACTCCGATTGCGTATCTGCCGCGTACGAAGCGAGCGTCTCAGCATACGAAGACTCCGGGACGATAGCTACGCGCCCGGAAACAGCCACGTTGTTGGCCATTCTCGGCGACGACAAAGAGGCAAAAGTGCGAAAGGTGTTGATCACGGGGTCGCGCAACGAATAAAGCTCCTCCTCTCCTTCGCCGGCTATGCCTTCGGTTACTTGCATGACGGAGGAGGTGCGGTCTGTGAGCTCGATGAGGCGGAGGCCGTGGACTTCGAGCGGTTTTTGCTTGCGGGTGGTGCCTTCGCCGGTGAATTCGACCCCGGAAGGCTTCGAAGTGTTTTGTTCGGTCTGCGGGCTGAGGAGGGTGATGAAGGCAAAGAGAGAGGGTAAGCTGTCGAGACGAAGGTAGACGAGCATGCGCTGGATCGAGGATTGGTCGCTGACGGGTTTGGAAGGGTCAGAGGTGTTGGACCCGGATTCGTTGGGAACAAGAGGGTTTTCGTCCCAGTCGATTTCACCGCGGCGCCATCTTTCGACTTTGCGCTGGTACCAGGGGGGATACAAGGCTTTGGTGAGAGGGGTGGTGGCGACGGTGGTGACGAGGGCCATGACGACAAAGATGGTGAAAGTCCTTTGGGAGAGGATCTTGGCTTGGAGACCGATGTTCAAGACGATAAGCTCGACAAGACCCTTGCAGCTCATCAGACTTCCAATGGTGAAAGACTCGCGCCAGAGGAGCTTGTTAGCACGAGCGGCGAGAGTTCCGCCGATGATCTTGCCGGCGAAGGCGCAAGTAATGACTCCGATCACGTAGCCCCATGTGATCCCGTCGTTAAGGAGACCAAGGTTGGTGCTAAGACCGGAGAGTGCAAAGTAGAGAGGGAGGAAAAGGACGGAGATGAGATCTTCGATCTTTTCCGTCATCTTGATGGCAAAACCGCCCTCGTGTGGGCAGATCAATCCAACAAGGAATGCGCCAAAGATGGCGTGGATGCCAATGATGTCTTCACAAGTCAGCATTTGTAGGTAAGTAATGATATCGAACAGGTATGACTTACTCGTAAAAAACGCAGAAAAGAGAACGAGAAGTAACGTCAACGCAACCACCCCCTGCGTCGGTCCATTCTGCAAGCTCCCCGTCCTCCTCACCCACCACATAAACGGCGGTCTCACGGCAAACACCAAGAACAGAATCCACCCTATACAGCACAACAGCGCCCATAGCGCCGCCAGCCCGCTGTTGTTATTCACCAACGCTACGCAAAGCGCCAGCAAAATCCAGCCGGTAACATCATTCCCAATCCCCGCCGCCAACACCGTCACGCCCACGTTACTTCTCAACAGCTTGAGCTCAGTCAGAATACGGCACAACACAGGGAACGCAGTAATAGCCAAAGCGGTGCCAATGAAGAGGCCATATACACCAAAGCTGATAGGTACCGTAGTCCCATCGTTGTGGAACTGGTGATATAAACCCCAGGCGATGCCGAAACCTAACCCGAAAGGGAGGATCATACCGGCAAGACCGACGGAGAGGGCGACTTTCCAGTTGGAGGTGAACATGCGCATGTCGACCTCGAGCGCGACGAGGAAGAGGAAGATGATGAGGCCGAGGTTGGCAACGTTGTTGAAGACGGGCATGGATTCTTTGGGGAAGATGGCTACCAAATTGTGTGTGTTAGCAATGTAGGATGAGTGAGTATGGAAAGGTGAGTGAGCTGCGTACCAGCTTCAAAACCGGGTATTCTCATCATGACGGAGGGACCGAGTAGAATGCCGCCAATGACTTCGGCAATGACTTTGGGTTGGTTGATCCATCGTAGCGGAAAGGCGAGTACTTGGCAAAAGATGATGACTATGCCGGCTTGGATGATGAACAAGGTAATGGGTGCCGAGGCGCTGTATTTTATCGGGTTGGCGCCCTCGAGAACACCGGCCTGGCCGTTGACGCTTGGAGTTGTGGCATTCGCAAAGGTATCCGACGAAGTCGCAGCAACGGCTCGGATGACGGTCTTGAGGACAGCGTCTGTTATGGCTGAGGCCATCGTGTCGATAGTGGGCGGTGTGGATGTGGTCTGCTTGTTGAGCCAGCCGATGGAAGGCTGGATGGCTTTAAGACCAAAGCAACCGAAACGTGCGCCAATGCAGTGTTTGGTTACCACATAAGGTGTTTTCAGAGGGATAACAGCAACAAAGTGGCCTCAGGAGACCAGAGACAATGAAGAAAGGTTGAGGTCCGAGACGGAAGTTGTCACTCGACAACACAAAGAAAAGATATATAAACTAACAGACCCAGATCCGAGACACTGGGGATCTATTGGTACGTCCGCCTCTTCCTGATAGAGGTTGCATGCCTGACTGTACAATGTAAGCATCAGCTAAATCACTGTGAGATGTGTGCCTCCACGTGATGGTATCCAAGCCAAGAAGAGGGGATCATGTTCTTTTCGGGGACAAGAAGCCCAAAGGGTCCAATTGCAGTCGTCAGTCAAAAGGATCATGGAGGGAACACCATCGAGGAGGTTGGTGGCGCTGGGCCGAGAGATTCGCATTTGTTCAGTTCTCGTCCACCTATTTCTCTCTCGCTTTCACATGGGCACTAACACCACAAGAGAGGGAGGTGATAGCTGAATGGGAACACCCTATTGTCTCGCACAACTTACTGGGTATGCTAAGAACTGAGCTACCCGATAGTGTGTCATACAGTTCTTGGATTGTCCAATTCGGATCCATACAACGTCGACAGCATAGGGTCGAGGGTGTTGACGTCTTGACGATGAAGAGGGCCTGTGGCGGTCTAGACTCGGGTCCAGGATCTGGGGTAGTCTCCAGTTCTCTGTCCAGTTGGCTATTGGATCGCATTTACAAGCCATCCAAGCCATGGGTGCTCTGCTGACTGACCACAGCTGACTTGATCTCACATCTTGGCTTGACGCGATTTCGATGGAAGTGATGAGGAGAAAACCAAAAGATGAAAGACAAAAACAAAAAGACCTGGGGAAGCTCCACATCGATGTTCCCTTCCACTTCGATATCGGAGAGCTCCACTTTTACAAGATCGATCCACTATGAGTGGGGCATTCAGTCACTAGAGCACTCCACTAACTACGGAGTTTGCCCCATTTTCCAGTTTCACGTTTCAGTGGTGGACTTCCCAGCGAACTTCTGCCAAAAACACCAAACACACCATCGTCACTTTAGCACTTCCCGTTCACCTTTGCGGGCGTCCTTATCAACCCACCTTAAAATGAACGGCAACACTGAACATCGATTCTAGGTTTAGCCTACAGTCGCACATCTTCCCGAGTGGTTGACAATGTCGCACGAATTGAAAACCTTGGATCACCCCAACAGCCCAACTTGGGTATTCTCCGAACCACAACACTCATCGTTATGGCATTCATTTTTCGCTCACTTGCATTGGTAGGAAGGGCAAGCAGGCAAGGCTCTTTTTCTGCTCTCGTTTCTCACGTTGTACAGCCACTCAATTCTTTCAAATAATAGCCGACCTGGTTTCAATCAACCACGCCGGGAATTTGACACCTTTCGGTAACCTGCCCACGCGAGTATAAACGGCCGAGACCAAGTGGCACAATGGCTATTCACGTCAACCCATCAGTATCTTCTTGGAACACAAACCCAACTTCTTTCATTCATGTTCCTTGGACCAAGGAAGTCTCGGCAAAGGTGAGAGCAGTGCAAGTGCTTGACCAGTTGGTGCTCGATGTCGTTGGTCAACATTCACCAGTCAGGTCAATGTCATGATCGTGGCTGTCACATTGACAATGATTAACAAAAGTAATTATCCGCTTTCATATACTTATGTAGGTATCCTAATCATACCACGACCGCTTCATCTACCTCTCTTAATCCTCCGCTTGCTCCCATTACCTCTACGCATACCTAGGCCCAGCAAACCTCTTCTCCCTCCTGTCGCTCCAGCTTCCATCATCACCGTGTTTCCATACACCGGGGCGCCCCCTTGGTTGCTGCTCGTTGTCCTTTCTTCCCTCGGCCGACCCATAACCCCCGTCTGACGACGAGGATGAAGACGAGGGCTGAGTTTCGTGTCCCTTTGCCAACCTGATGGGGTGACACTCGGTGTTGTAGACGAACTCGTTGGTCTGATCGGCTTTGACTTGCCAGGGATCATCCTCCTGTTTTTCTTGTTAGCGTCTTCTTCTTCTTCTTCTTCTTCTTCTTCTTCTTCTTCTTCTCAACTAATTCCTTTACGTCAAGAGCATGGGAAACCAAAAAGATACTCACATCCTGGAAAATCAACCAACAATACTTCAACACCTCGGCAAACCAAAAACTCTCCTGGAAATCCGTCTTGCTCCCTCCTCCCACCTTATTCACATTCGCCACGCTGCTATACCCGCTCCCCGCCCTCGTCGTCGCATTGATCGCCTTGAACGCCGCCCACGCCCACTCCCTGTACTTCTCATCCTTCGTCGCCCGCCACGCATAGTACATACTCTCAATCACCTCCGGCCGCAGGACATACTGCTCATTGGTGATCCAGAACCCGTTCTTCTCATAAAACGCCTTTTGTTCCGCCGAGGGAGGCCCGCGATTATTCGTCGCGTTCAGCGGCGTGCGGTTGTCCTGCCATTTGAACAACTCGGGACCAATCCCCGTGGCTGTAGCCGAGTACGTCTCCGCGCACGACTTGACCAGTTCCAGCCCAAAATCCAGATACTTCTTGTTAGACAGCGTCAATCCGCCAAGGATAAAATTACCACCATCGAAACAATCCAAATGTCCGCTCGAGAACCGCAGAGTGGTGTTCCCCCTCGGTCCCTCCCATCCGCCCAAGAACGTCAAGTCCGGCCGGGTAGTAGGGTGCGAAGCCACGTATTGAATCGACGAATCGGCCGCTAATATCCAGCGATCCCGATATAACCCGAACCGGTCCGGGTCATACAGGTACATCTTGATCAAGTACTCGTAAAACGAATCGGTCCCGCCGCCCCACCCGCCGCTGCTATCGACGAACAAGCCGCTGGTGATATTAACGTTAGTGCCCAGCAGTCCCGGAAATGGCTCAGCGATTTGGGGAGGTTGCGGATTCAGCAAAAAAGCCTCGGCCCGCTGCGCGAGCTGCGCGTAGGTGCTGTTCCCTGTTATGTCCGACAGGCGCGTCCACTCAAGTACCAGCGTGCCAATGGTCGCGATGCCGTTCGTCTGCGATCCTGTCCTCTTCGGGCCTGCCACGGGGTCGAAAATGAGGTTGTTATCGGGGATTCCCGAGGGTGTGTCAAAGGCCACGGACAGGGCGTCGGCTAGACGGATGGCTTGGGCCAGGATGGCATCGGTGGCAGTTTGGGAAGAAGTAGAATTGTGAAAGATATCTGGGTTTGCGGCTTTGGCTTGGGCGTACAGAGGCGGGGTGGTCAATAAGTCGTAGGCGGAGAGTAGGCCGCCTAGGTACCGGATGGTGGTTTCAAAGAGGGAGATTTCACTCGAGGTGCGGGTGAAGTCGATTTCGGGCACGTAGGCGAGGATTTGGTTGATGACGGGCCAGTTGCGCATGACGATGGCGGTGGAGAAGGCGTCGATTGCTGAGGCGCCCCAGCCGTTTCTGCGGTGGTGGTGTTAGTGTGGTGTTCTTCAGTTGACTGAGAAGGGGTAAAAAGAGGGGGAAAATTACCGGTCATCCTCATAAGAATTGGTCACTGGCCTCAGTGAGTCGTGAGGAAAAGCATATTTGTAGTATCCGTCCCAAGAGATTTGAAAGGCCTGTTTGACGGCATCTCGTCTTTCTTGATTTGAGGCGGTTTGAGATGATGATGATGCTGCTGCAGTGTCGTCGCTAGTGCCAATGTTTTTCTGCCGCGGCGGAGAGAAAGATGTTGCAGTGACTACCTGAGTGAGGGTCAAGGCGCCGACCAAGAAGGCCGCTGGGCCAACGTTGTTGAACTTGGGATACATGATGATGATGTTGATGACGATACCGGTAACGATGCTTGTAAGCAATGTTGTTGTTGTTGTTGTTGTTGCTCGGATGTAAACAATGACCCCTTTGTCAAACGGTGGTCCGAACGCGGACTTGGGGGTTAACCGTGGCTCGTCAGACAACGAGTCAATGAGTGTTCCGACTGAAGGAACCAACTGTGAGAGGCAAGCTCCCACCCTCACTTACTCACTCACTCACTCACTCTGCAGAGGCAAGAGAGACCGAGGTGAAGGATAGACCAACCGACTGAAGGGAATGAACCAAGAAAGAGTGGGTTCAACCGTGCCCTCGCTGCGTGCCCAGTTTCTCAACCTCCAAGCACGAAGAGCAAGAAAGACGGCGGCGGGAGATGGGAATTGCATGATGTATATAACTCCGGTTTCCTTTCTTCTTCATACCTTTACACTACACTACACTACCGATCGCCAAGGCCCCGCCCGCCATGTTTACCCCGGCCCCCGGTTAGTAGTGTACCTTTATTCACACCGCGATTCATCAACAACATTCCTTTCAATTTCTGTATTGACATGGGTCGGGGTCTTAAGAATGGTCAGGTCAGGCACCACAAACCTGGATCTGGCAAAGGAACGACAAGAAAACCAGGTTCCTGGAGGTTCAATTGTCAATCGGATGGTTCCAGATGTCATGAGGTGTCAATCACTTTCTCGGTTCGGCCAATGAAGGGAGTGGGGGAGGATGGATTGAGGAGGTCGGGTCGGCAATTGGATGGTAGGTATCTAAGGTAGGTAGGCATGTGCCTTACAAATGCGGAAGGTTCAGTTGTTTTTCTTGTCTTTCATGTTCCTGATTACCTCTACCTACACCGCATACTACCTACCTCTACATACATATATCGTCGTGTTGTATGCAGGGCCACATATGCAATGCGTTCTGTACCACTACATGTGCAGTATCCTACAGGCGGGCTTTGCGGCCGGTTTTCTTTTGTCTTTTTTGACTTGTTCGAGGTTGAATGGGGGGTTCTGGATCAGATGGGATTTCGAATACCTTTTCATTTGAGTAAATCGAAAAGGGTTCATAGTTAATATTTCGAAAGCTGTAAGTGAGAAGGTGTCAATAACGTGGGATCGAAGCGTCAACGGACATTGTCCCGTGCCTCGCTCACCTGCTCTCAAATACTAGGTAGGTATGGTAGTCTCAAGAGTGTAGCACTACAGGTACGATACACCAACGCTCGTGTCAATGGCAAGCAGACCGAAAACCTGCATCCGCCCTCCAAGGTTGGAGAAAGATCTACAAGCTAAGAAGTGATGTGCATACTTGGTGCACGCTACGGGGCGTTTTGGCGGGGAAAATAACCGGGGAATGGGTGGAGGAGTCTCATTCAGCTCGGTGGATTTTCCCGGAGTTATAAAAGGCCATTGTGCAGCATTTGTTCTCGTTTTCTCGTGCTATATCCGGCTATACAAGTACACTAGGAAGAACGACGACAATCTGAATTCAGCCGCATGATGCAGTTCGTTACCTAGTCTCGTTGCTCCTCCTCCATCTCTCGAAAGCTGTATTACATTTTAGTAATGTAAGAGATTGGTAGAAATAACTGAGTGAAGGGACTGCATACCTTATTGTAGACTAGTCTAGTCAGGCAACTAGAAGGAAGTCCCGCAGACTTCAGCTGCCCCCCTTCCTTCTTTCCCCCTCTTATGATGGAGATAGCGAGGGAGGAAAAAAAATAGTATAAATACCTCAAACAGAAGAAAAACTTGACCTCTGCTCTTCTTTGTTTTCTTTACGACACCAAAAAACTTTCATCACAACCATTCAGTGACCGTGTCAAATCCAGACATCACTGCACTTACCAAATCTCAACCCAAACGCCAAACCACCAACCTACCAACAACATCATGTCCGGCGCAGTCAATCCCTGCCACAGCTGTGGTTTTCCTTACACGACCCCTGGCGCGCCGTGCCCTGGTTGCCAGAAGGTAATGGCCTTCCTTCCTTCCTTCCTTCCTTCCTTCCTTCCTTTGCTTGCATCTCTCTCTCTCTCTCTCTCTCTCTTTCCCAGGGGATCACAAGACACAACACAAACGCGGTAACTAACCATTTTCTTCCAATTACAGTAAAAAGGAGTACCGGCTTTCGAAGAGAGGGATAGGATCGGAGTGTGGTGTGGTGAATAAACCTCAGCTATGTACATCATGGGCACGGAAGGAGAGGAGAGGAAGGATTATTAAAAGTTTGGTCCAGTTAAGGTAGCTCTACCTAGGTACCTTCACCTGGACAAAAAATGCAAGATCGACCCAGAATTTTTGGACTGTTCCCGAACGATAAAAACCAACCCAACCCACAACAGATCTGATACGATGCAGCTTGGATGACTGACTGACTGACTGCACGCGCGCAATAACGACCAAACATTGAAGCTGGACCGAGGAGAGATCGAAAGAGGTATACAAAGCTAAGGTAGGTACCTTGCCCAATTCCGATTCCTGTTTCCTCGATCTCAAGAGGAGAAATGTAACCCAGCATCATCACGACGGTAAAGGTCCGAGCGAATGTGGTGGGTTGTATCGATTCCTCGCAGTCCCCAGTTACAACCCCAAGCCAGGTAAACCAAGGCACCCCGACCCGTCCACAGTTGCATCGCATAATCATATACGAGATGCCGTGTATTGTTCTGCCTTGCTCCAATGATACATGGTAGATAAAGGTAGTAGTAATCCAGAGCTGCCAGCTGCCAGGGCCTAATGCGTTTCCCTAATCCATCTACCCACATACCTCTAGGTAGTGTGCGTAGATAATGGAATGCATGACCACAACGGTCGTGCATTTGTAGTAATTACTGTCTGGGTATTTGGACATGATGTGGTCATTCGTCTGTCTGGTTCGGTTCAGAATGGTCCCAACACAGACCTGGAATTAATGAGTCTTGGGACTTGTGGCTCGGTAGCCAATGTCTCGGTAGGGTAGTCTAGAAGGAGAGGAGGAGTGTCGGGTTGTGGTTGTGGTGCAACAACGGGCTTTTGGTGTTCCCGTGCACGGAGGATGTTATCTATCATCTGTTTGTTCATCCTTGGCCACGCGTGGATGTTTTGTTTAAGACGAACATGTTCTTGTGGTCCAGGAACCTGCAGCGAGCCGCAAGGTACCACCACACGTTTCTCGTGAGGGGTAGGCTGTGGTGTTGTGTTCGTCGTGTCTGTTAAGACATGAGCGAAACACCCCGTTGAGTCGAGACTTTTCTTCAATATTTCCACGTGTTCGTTGTAGGACAGGCCGTGTTTTAGTCCGCCAGACAACGTGTCCGAGGGGTTCAACACTTGCTCAACCTCCCTGCCTCAGTTTGGCCAACGCAGCAGCAATCCCACCGCCCAGTTCCTCCTCTTGTCTCCGAGAAGCTGGAGTTTTGTTGTGGGTAGAACCCGAGCCCGCAGCCACCGCCGACCCCGCCTCCTCAGCAGCAGCCATAACAGCCTCCATCTCATCGTACTCATCCTCCCTCGGACCGTGCCCGTGCCCGGTAGCGCCAGCCCTCCTGTCCTGTAATGATCCAGTTTCTTTCTGCCGTGTCTGTGTCTGTGTCTGTATCTGCGTCCGTGACTGTGTCCCTCCCTCCAACACCTTGTTGTTGTTCCCAGCCTTCCGTCCCTGCACCGCCTTCTTCCTGACCCTAAAACTCCCCTCCACCGCCCTCCTCCAACTCCTGACCTTCTTCTCTCCCCACCCCTGCACGACCCCCAACCGCTCCTCCCCATTCGCCTCCGTCGCCACATTGATCGCATTCCTTAAGCTCCCAAACGTGCTCACCAGCGCAATCGCATCCGTCTTATTCACGCTCCTCGGCACCGTCACAAACTCCACCATTTGCTCCGCATACGTTGTCTTCTGCTGGCCTCGGATCGCGTTCGCGCTCGCGTGCTCGTACGACTTGTACAGCTCCAAGTAGCGCGCCGCCTCCTGCGCCGACCAGCACAAGATGACCGTCACGTTGTTGACGAGCGACGTCTTGGACAGCTCGCGCAGGGGTTCCTCGTGGTTGGGGATGTCGACGAGCGTGAGTAGGATGCGCAGGTTGTACCGGTTTTGCTGCAGCAGGCGGATGCGCGTGTAGATGTATTCTGGGTGGAGACGGTGGTATTTGAGAGACAGAAAGAGGGCGCAGGTGGTGGTGCCGAGAACGTAGTCGGCGGGGATGTCGGAGTATTCCCAGGCGGTGGACTTGATGGAGGCGAGCACCGGGTTGCCTTTTTGGCGCGGGGAGACGAGGATGGAGGAGCCCGAGGAGGAGCGGGCGCCGGGGAGGGGTTGTGGGGTGGGTTGGACTATTCGCGGGCCAGTGGAAGAGGAGGAGGAGTTTGAGGGTGGTGGCTTGTCGAGGCGTTGGGGGGTGGGTTGGACGATGCCGCGACCTGGTGGTAGTTGTGGTGCTGGTGGGCGTTGGGGTTGTTGTCTGGCTGCTGCTGCTTCGGAGGCGGCGAGAGCTTGAAGGAGCTCGGCGTCATCAAAGTCGTCGTCCATTTTGTCTTGGCTACCTAAGGTAGGAGTTCCACGCGACGAAGGGATCGCGAATTCAAATCGAGGATGATGAAATGGAGGTTGAATGTGCCAAGATCCGGGGAAGCCTGGAATTCAGTTGCCTGATGAGTGCGATGCGGGGACAGTATAATATACAGTGTCATTCTGCGTATTTACAGTACGTCAGAAAAGGCACAATGACGTCAATGAAGAACTGTCCACGAATGTAAACAAAGCCTTCAGTGATCACCATATCCTCTCGGGAAGCTCCGGGCAACAGTAAATGGTAGCCAATTCTTACTTGACGGATCATCATGATGATCATCACAAACGTTGAGATTAACACAGTAGTGTACAGAACGGCAACCAAGGCGAAAGTCCGGTAGTATTGCCGTGATGATGGAGAGGATCGAAGCCTTCCCTTCTTTGGGATCGAAGACGACCTCTCCCCTGATGGCCTTTTCACCAGTGTGGATTGTTTGGGAAATGTCCAACAGTCATGTAACTCAACCGCGTAAAGTACATGAACGAACATGACATGAACCTATACCAAATGGGTTGTCCATCTACCTATTATCTGCTATCTTGTAGAATAGTCTCTAAACAATCGAAAGCTAAACTCCAAAACTGCCAACCTAGCCATTGCATCCTATATGTCTTTCCAGGGTATAGTCATATCAAATTCATATCCATATCCATAACCTCCAGACCACTCACCTGAATCCCAAATCACACAATTATTTCCCATCCCACCAGACACCATTACTGCCCAAGGGCACTCTCTGCCTTTTCCCAGCCTTTTCTTTGCCTATCATTTTACTCCGACCCATACCCCCTATCCCCATAATCCCCCGAATAACTACTCTCACTCCCCTCCTCACTCCCCTCACCATCCTCACCATTCTCCTCACCATTCTCCCCCGTCCCCTCAAAAGCCTCCAAACTCAACTCATCATAAATCTTATACAAGGCACTCAACCACGTCTCCAACATGGTCTTGACCGTCTTCCTATTCTTCTTCGCGTTCTCCCCATCTTTCTCTTCTCCTATCAGCTCTTCCTGCTGCTGCTGCCGCTCCCGCATCAACACCTCCTCCTTCAACTTCTCATACCCCTCAATCATCACCCACACCTGCAGCGCCGCCGTTTCCGTCGACAGTACAGTTTCTATCCCTTTGGTCGAGTTGCGGGTCCGTCTGCGTCTTAACCCTGGCATCAAGTGCGATGAGAGGTCCCTGGTCAGAAGGTCGAGGCAGATTTGGAGGGATAAGTCCTTTTGGACTATGGGCGGGGGAGTGGGCGAGGCCCTGGAAGTGGTCGTGGTTGTGGACGGAAACGCGGGGTTGGGCGTAGATGTAGACGTAGATCTGGATGCGGGCGTGGACCTGGATGTGGACCTGGACGTGCACGCGGACGTAGACATGGGTGTGGGCGTAGATGTAGACGACGGTGACGTAAACGTGAAGGTAGGCGTGGTTGCAGACGTGGGTGTTGATGAGGACGTGGACGTGGGTGAGGATATCGACGGGGGGAGGGAATAGTCGGAGATGGATTGTGAGATTGCGGGGGGGCGAGGAGGAGGAGCAGGAGGAGCAAATTCTGGCTTGAAGTCAATGACTTCTTCGTCGATAGCTACCAGGGTGTCGGCGTCTGATCGGAGGGATGGTTCTGGTTGCATTCTTTGACTTTTGAGGGTTGGTGGTGGTGGTGGTTGCACATGGGCAAAGAGGGATATTTGAGGGGGGACATTCTGGCTGTTGACGTTCCCAGTGTGATAATTGAGAGGGGCTATGCTACCTCTACGCGGAATGGCTGCTTGTGACTGCTCTTCTCGTAGTGAGGAGCTGGCTTTTTTCCTCCTCAGCCTCTCCCGGGCAATAAGAGTTGGGTCTGACCAGGTGGGGGCCAAGAGGGAGGAGCTGGGGGAATCGAGGAGGGCCCGATATTCTTCGGCGAGTAGCGAGGCGCTGAAATGCCTCTCGTTTGCTAGGGCGTTTCGTGGTCGAGGAATGTTTGCACTTTCCAGCTGGCCGACGAATAAGATGGGTGTTTTTGCACGCCGTTTTGGTGAGACTTGAGACGCCGGGGACAAGAAACCACTGCGGTCTGCATCTTTGACGGCAAGGTGGGAGAACTCGGGAATGATTCCGGCGGGTGGAAGTGGCCCGGGGAGATCATCAGGTCCCGGCTGTGCCCGTGGAAGAGAGGACCATGGGTATTCCATCCATTCTGGCCCTTTGAATTCCGGTGAGACTGTCACGGGAGGCAGATGTGGGGGTGCTGCTGTGATTTCAATACTGATGCCGGCAGTGCGGTTGCGGTGTTTTGAGAACATGCTCTTGCCGTGAGTGTCCGATCCCACCCTCCTCGAATCATCTTTGCGTTTCTGCCTCGAGACAGGTTTCCGAAGTTTGCTCCTCACTTTTGGCACCTTCCTGTTGGTGCAGGTCAGGAAGTGGAAGGCCTCTCTTGTTCGTTCCATTGCTGGCATGGTGTGAGCTGGATGGTGGTGGTTTGACAATCAGACAGAGAGAGGACTTCTGGTGATGGTCAGTCAACATGAAAAGAGATAACGGGTGCAACACCACTGGGGTAATAATAATAATAAGAATAAGGGCACCTCATATTGAATGTGAAGCTTTATCACGAGGGCTGGTGTTAGCAAAATATGACGACGTTGGAACGCCCATCATGTCACACATTTGATAGTGGATGGGGGACCTATGGCGTATTCCCACCCCCATGCCAACCCTGCTGGGAATGGGGGGTCTGACAACAGGGCCAGAACAGGGTGCAGGCAGTTGTATTGACAGTGCAAAAGCGTTGTAGAACGAATCCGCTTGTACAAGCCCCTTTTCGATAATTGTATGTTTGGTTGAACAATTGTGGACTGTAATTAATGCGTTTCGGTGGTCGGTCTGTTTGCGTCTGGACGGTTGACCCGCTAGAACGGTACACTCAAACGGCAACAGCGTTTTGTATAGAATAGAAAGTAGTGCGCGTAATAGGAATTTTTATCGAAAAGTAGTTCGCGCTTACAATAGAAACTTTTATATATTAGAATATTCAATTGTCGAAGGTGCTTCAACTCTAATATTTTATTCCATTTACAAAGTAATTATTAGCCAAACTATCTTTTTATAATATAAAATCAATTCGTATAAAAATTATTTTTAATACTTCAATTTATATTTCAAATTTATTTCTTTTTTCCCTATAAATGTCCTACTATATATATATTAATTTATTTTACTAACCTTTTACTATTATATACGCAATATAATAATAGTCAATTAATATACGATTGGAAGTTGAATAGTATAATTAAATATTATACGAGTATTATTGTATTATTTAAAGTTATTATAATATTTATTTGATATTTATTTATAATTTGCTGCCCTAGGGCTACTGTTAGTATTCGCTTGCTACTTCTATTCCGTCGCTGTAGGTATCTCTAGGTAGTGTACCTTATACCTTACCCCTAAAGTAGTTTAGGGCAATTCCCTTATTTACTACTATTACGAAAGTGCTAAATATCTATTCCTATTCTCTATTCCCGACAGTTGGCGTTTAGTAGTGTAAAGAAGTGCGTAGCCCGGGTATTTATTTTATACCTGCTTTTTTTTAAGCCCCTTTATATAATACCCCGAACTTATACTAAGATCTTAGATTATCAGTAGTTATTAGTGTTGGTGTCGCTAATATATTGTACTTTAATTTGTAGAAACCCCCGCGATGAGGTGTGTAATAACCTAAATCTATATATTGTAGCGGCAATTATTTATAATAACGTTAGTATATTGTAGGTATATAATAGGAGTTGGGGGTCGCTATTTACATTTTTCGTAGTATATATACTAAGGTCCCCTACGGAAGTGGATATCTACGTATTAATTGGGCCGTATATATAGAGTATACTATTATTAATTTTACTTCTAAATAAAGAAAGCTAAAGTAGTACTTACCGCTTTCGGTTTACAATACCCCTTAGTATTATAGCGAAAAACCACCGACGACTCCGACTTCTACCCGGGTCTCTGCCCGGAGCTAAGTAAGGATATTCTATAGTTAGTTATTATATTACGTAAAGTAGCTGCCCTAAATGCTTATATAGCTAGGGGCGGTAGCGCTAGGGGCTTTGGTAGGGGCAGGGTAAATAGGATGGAATAGGTACTAGGTAGTAGCGAGAGCGACCTTAAACTTACCTCTTTCATAGGAAACTTTTCCTCCCAAATTTCCTCCTAAACTTTTACTTTCTCCTATACTTCCTCCCAAACTTCCTTCGTTATTACTACTTCCCCCCATTTATTATTAATTAGATAGCCTATAATCTATACCTCCACTACATTAGTACTACCTACAATTATTAGGAGAAGAAGTTTACTTATATTCCGTTATATAGAAAAAGTATAGTTACTATCGCTTTAGTATCGAATTAAAATTCTTTCCGTCCATCCAGTAGGTTACCCCGGTTCATATTCGGTATACCTTAAAATCCCCGAGCGAGCCAAGTATATTAGGAATTAATATAATTAACTATACTTTAGATAGGAGGGAGCTTAATATATAGAATATTAAAGTTACTATAAAAAGAAATAATTAATTTATAGACCTAATATATTAAAAGTTCAAAGTTCGCTAATTTCCTATTTATATACAGCTTACGGTACAACCGAATATTTGCCTAAAGAATAAACGATTTGGCCGGAAGTTCGACAATTTAACCGGGTATCCTATCGTTTAATTAAAACCCTAATATTTAAATCGGGAGCTCGATAATTAGACCGGAATATTAAATATTAAATAAATTATTCAATAGTATAACCGGGCTTAACGATAATTGTACCGGAAGTTTAATATTTAATTACAAGTTCAATAGGTCGATTAGGGATTAAAATATAGTATACAAGCCACCCCCCTTGAGGTATTGGACAATTAGGGAATATATCGACCTATATCTATTTTCTAGAAATTGCTATAAAATAAATTAACTTTTATAGGTTGCCGACCGACTATTTAAACAATACTTATTATTATATAGGGGGTATATAAACTCCTCTACCTAGGTATAGCTATAGTCTAAGTTTATAGTAGGTAGTTGCAATATAATATAATAGGTATTAATAAGCAATAGTCTTATATAGAACGATATTAATCGGGGATAAAGAGTATAGAATAGTAGGGTAGGGTAGGGGGAATAGTAGATAATTATAGAGTATACGTAATACGCTTATAGTAAGAACCTACCGCTACTAGTAATAAATATTATTAAAGACGGAGGGGGAGTAGTAGATATAAAGTATTAAGTACGCGGAGAAAGCGCCGCAGGTAGTAATTAGAGGTAGTTAATAATAGGTAGTTTAAATAGAGGGAGGTGCCCGGGATAGTAGAAAAAATAGAAATTTAACCTTATAATACTACGGCTAAAAGGTAATATATATTATAACTGGATAGGATCCCGTCTACTAATACTGCTAGATTAATATATTAATATTATATTCATCTTCTCTATTTAATAATAGGAAGGCGAATATTACTATTAATTTTTATACTTATTTACTATAGTAGGATAGTAGGTAATATCCCTATTATAATTCAATTATATAAGTAGAAGCGGGGTTAGTATTGAGCGGGAGTGCGAGAGGAAGGCCGGGGGCCTGAGTTAAATAAATTAATTATAATTGTAAAAAGAATTTAGAGGTTTATATAGAAAATGTATAGTGCGATAGGGTAAAAAATAAATAGAAATTAGGTATTTAAATATTATAATACTATTATTATAAAGATATTCAATTAAGTACCGTAATAGAGCGTAAAGAATAAAAGATTTTATATATAGCGATGGTAGGAGAGTGGAAGTAGGAGGTTGTATACGTATTGGGTTTAAATTATAGGACGCAGTTAATTAGGATGGGAGTTAAGGTACGGAAGTACTTTAATAAAAGTAGTACTAATAATCGATTAATATAACGAAGAAGGAGCGTAAACGGGAGTAGATTTAGTATTTTCTTTTATAGGTATATTCTATAATATTTTTATTTTTTTACTAATATTTTACACTTATTATATAAAATCTTTAAAAAGAATATTATTAATTAAGGAGTGTTAGGAACCGCAACGCTAAATAAGACGAAGGTGTAAACGCTAAATCTAATCTTTTTATTCTAGTAGGTGAAAAAAAAAATATATTTCTTCAATTAATGCCCCGGATAATAATATAATAAATGAAGTCTACTATAAATATTACATATAGAGTAATGTTTTTATATAACTATACTAATATTATATTATAAAAGTATTAAATAAAAATTATACAAATCTATATTAGTCGGTTACCTTCCGTTTACTCTATATAAAGTAGATATCGTACCGAATATATATAAATATACTATCTTCTAATTTAAGTACTATTTATACCCGCTCTAGGAGTACTCTAGGGAGCCTAATTATATTACAATTATTTCCCAGCTTATATATAGGGTAATTAAAGATAGGCTCCGTCTTCCTACCGTGCTCCGGGGTATTAAAGTATATTATTATAATAAAAATCCGGACTAAATTTGTAATTTTATAGGTAAAAATACTATTAATTTTTACAAGCTAAGACTTGACCGAATATTTTAGTCGTAAATCTAGAAATATACGGGTTAAATATTTTATTCGGATAAAATTGCTAGTATAAAATTCAAATATTTTATCGAGCTTGTCTATAAACGCTGCCCTTTTATACTACAATATATTTTTCTTCCCTAAATTTATAAAATATTAGAATCCGTAGTTAACTTCTAGTACTTTACAAAGAAGTTTACCGAATAAGGTATCTTCCTCCGTTTTATTAATATATAAAAGTTTATTTAATCGCCGCTCTACAATAGCCGGGCTTAACCGAAAATATATAAAAGGAGAACAATATTCTAATATATATAAGGTATTAAATTTCAATATATCTTCATCCTTAGGTTACTCGCCGAGCCGGGGATCCCATCTTTTAGCTATAACGGGGCAAAGTTCTTTAAATTTAAAGAACCTCTAATAATTATCGGGGTCCGTATATTCAAAATATCCGGCAAATAAATACGTAATAATTTACTACAATTAATCCTTTTATAATAGTATCGATACTATATTATAGAAATTTATTAAATTAACGTCGGTTTTATACTTACTATATTAAAATTCTCCAAATAGAGTAAATATTATATAAAAAACTCCGTACTCCCCCATTATCTCGTAATAGTATAAACCTTAATATATATTAAAAAGTATTAACTTCCTACCCTATTTTCCCTTATTATCTACTTCGCCCGTATTCGAATTAACGCTACTATCCGGATCTTGCATCCCTACCCCCATATTGCTCGATACTTTACTTAACGCTATAGACTTCGTAAATAATACTTCTAATACCGCTACCGAAGGAGTACGGACAGACCTAGATATAGGAATAATATACGTACTAACGCTAAGTCTAGTACCGGGTAAATCCGGGTACTAAAGTATTGGAATTAGGGATTCGGCTCGGAAGTAGATAGTATAATTATACGGTCCGGTAGCCCGCAAGGGTTTTATTAGCTTTCGAACACCGAATATAGATTTATTACCTTTTTTTTTACTTTTATTCTATATATCCTATCGAACGTAAAATATAAACTAAATAGCTTTTCTTCCTACTATTAGTTTCATTCTAAGTGCAGCTCGGTTATAAAATCTATTTTAATTACTATTTATCGCAATAAGACTAACAGCAAATGTCCAAAAAGCGAAAATAATATAATATTTCGTAGTAAATTTTATACCCTTCGGAAAACCACCTCGCAAAACTATCAAATTTAAATATCCGAAATCTTTATTAATAATTAGTCTTTTAATAAGTTCAATTAAATTCGATTTAATATATTTATCTTCAAACTACGTATATAAAAACACTAGCGTTGTTACAACTACCCTACCTACTTATTATATATTTATTGAATTAATATACTTCCTAATAAATAATATTTAGCTCTAACCTATAGGAAAAGGAAAAGTCCGAAATTTAACGACAGCCTCGTCGGATACTTTTTCAAATAAGAAACCCCCCTCGTTAAAATCGAATATAAAATATAAAAAATATTTTCCTAATCCCTAATATTCGGAATAGGTAGCATCGCCTAGACGGGATCGAATAATATCCAATACTAGGAATAAAACTATAAGAATATTTAGTACTTAGAAGTCTAATAATAAACCTAACTTAATAAACTTACTTTTATATAAGTATAGTAATATTACTTTAATTTTTTCAATATCTCTAATATACTAGAAGTAATAGCGACCCTAATTCTATATATTAAACCGGAGATTAGAATACTTCTCTTTCTAAATAAGACAAAACCGGCAAGGTCTTTTAATTATATATAAAAGGCATTTAAATATTTTCTATTATTATAGTATATCCCCAATTAATATACTAATAAATAAATAAATTAAAATCTTCTCGTTTCTATTCCCAATATTAATTTCAATACTTTTATTAAATTCGGTTATATAAGTAAGCAATTTAAAAATATAAGACAATTATATTCCGAATAGTCTAAATATAATAGGAATTATACTAGATTATCGCTTTCGAATAGTTCTAAAGAAGAATTAATAAAATAAATATATATTAAAGATTAATCTTCGTATAAATCGAAAAAGTCTAAACTCGTTAATAAACATTTATAAGGGTAGTAACTATATATCTTACTTATTTACCTATCTCTCTATAAAATATATTCTAGAATATATTTGAAGCTCGAATTTACTACGGAGTAGCAATATAGTAATAGTTAGCCTAAATTTAATTTATTCTTCGTTATAATAATAACGAACTGTAAAAAGCATAATATATTCCATCTATATATTAGGTTGCTTAGGATTAAAATTGTAATTAATTTCTATATA
Source organism: Neurospora intermedia (assembly GCA_037102815.1). NCBI lineage: Eukaryota > Fungi > Ascomycota > Sordariomycetes > Sordariales > Sordariaceae > Neurospora > Neurospora intermedia. The sequence continues at coordinate 3,121,585 of BTPP01000006.1, forward strand.
CCTAATATATCTAAATATTTATTAATGCTTAAGTAAGGTATAATTATCCTTAATAATAAATAACTCTTTATAACCCGAATTTTTTTTTATTTTTAGAATTTTAAGACTTTAATTAATACGTTTTATAGTTTGAATAAACTGATCTTTGGTAATTATACGCTAAATATATAAAATCTTATCACCAAATCTATTTTCTTATTATATAAGGGTTAAGTAATCTAGACTACAATAAACTACTCTTCCAATATAAGCCGTTTTATACCTTCGTTCAAAATATTTATAGGATTTAGAGGCATCGCTATATCTATACTAATATATAAAGTCAAAAGGGAAAAGAAGTATACCGTTAGAGTAAGTAAAATATTATCCTAATATTATACGTACTAACTATCCCTACTACGGATATTCCTACGGGTTAATAATAGGTTTATCGGTATATTTTACTATACTTCGATAAATCTTTTCCTTTATTTGAACCGAATTAAGAAGTATTTTAAATGTATATTTAATATCGATAATATAATACTTCTCCTACTATAAAACCCAGTTTAGTAAGGAACGAACGTCGAAGGAGACTATATAATTGTATATTTTACTAAAAGGTAGGCTATTATTAAATTTATTAACTAATATTTCCTTAGATTTAGGTAAAGAGTAAATTTCCTCGAGGCTCTCCACTATCTTTAATACGCTAACTATCTCTATATATTATTCCCGGGATATTTTTATATTTTATAACTATATTACTAGCAGATTTTAGAAAAATATCGTTTTAATAGGCTATTACCAATATAGTTCTTCTATTATTAGGTTAAGAAATATTCCTGTAGGAATATTGTAGGTATACTATACGTATATATATACGGCTGTAATTAGAGGTATAGATATAAGAGTTATTCTAAGGGTAATATTTAGCGTTTAAATTAATACGGCCGTTAGAGTAGCTAACGAGAGGGTAGCGGTATCTAAGTCGGCAGCGGTCGGGGTTCTAATTAGTTGTCTAGAGGTAGGATTATCGTTATTATCGGATTGTTTATTATTAAAATTGTTACCTATATCCATATTATTAGGGGTAACCACAGCTCCCTCTTCCTCGAAATTATTATCTCCCACCCGTATATCGTCATCCTCATCCGTATTACTAGTATTCGATATATTATTAAGTATTGTAATATCGTTTAAAATAGTATTAACGATATCTAGTATAATTTCCTCTTCCGGTTCCTCCTCTAGGATTTTTATAAACGCTTTATTTAGCTCTATTGGTAGTATATTAACAATATAATTATCTTCGATTACATTATAGTCTTCTACCTACATTATAGTTTTGTCTGGTGGCTCTAGGGAAGGATCTGTCCTAGCCCGCTTACGACTTAGTATTCTTTCGGCTGTAATTGAGTCCGAATTTTCAATTAAATTAGAGTCTTTAACTAAATCCGAATTTAATGCCCCTAAAGTGGAAGCTTCCAATCTATTCTAGTCTAACTCCGAGTTTGTCGAACTAGAGGTATTATTAGGAATATTATTATAAATTGGTATAGGGTTCCTAATTCCTCTAATAGTTGTTATAAAGCCTGTTAGAGGCATTCGAGTATCTTAGCGCTGCCTAAGTATATTACCCTATTAATACTTAATATAAATATTAAAATATATTTAATAAAATATAAAGCTATAAAAGAAAAGCCAAACTACCTTTATATAAAAGTAATATATTTACTTTATTAGTTAGAGGAATATTATTTAGCTAATTTTATTTTATTAGCTATATATCGTAAATTAATTGTACAAATAATAGTAGTATAGTAAGATCTACTTTCTAAATTAAATTAGTAAATAATTTATAAAATAATATTTTTTTTATTAAAAATATTAAACTAGCCAATATTAATTATTAGGGGAACGGGCGGCCCGCCGGGGGGGGGGGGGGGGGGGGGGGGAATTTATTTTAAAAATAGAAAAGTGCGTGGGGTACTTCGGTACCTAACCCTAAATTTAAAATACGTACTATAAATAAGGTCCGGATAAAATAAGGCTACCCTATAGCCTTACTATTATTATACTAAGGAATTCGGACTTCTTAAATATTCTACTTCCTATTTCGTTATTTACTCCTAAATTCTCTCCTCCTTTCTTCCTCTTACAACCAACCTCGCCGGTCCTCCCGTCGTCAACCCCGCGAATACTTTACCCCAAACTTACTTTAATTTTATAGAGTAACTCCGTTCCTTTCCTATATATATTTATTTTTATTTCTTTTATTCCGTTATATACTATTATTATTACTTTACTATTACTATTAATTCGAGGCCCTAATAGTATATTTATATATATTTATTTATATTTTCTTTATCTTTCCTATATCTATATCGAATTCTCCCTATCTATTAAAAAATAATTCCTATTAAAATATCGGGCGGAGGCTCATCTTCCACTACTCCTAATATAAATAATATTTATATAAGTATTTTTTTTCTCCTAGTACTACTATTTCGATTATAATACTAATTATTTTATTTTACAACCCTCTAACCTACTTAATAGTTCTAATATTACTACTAGCTTTCTACCGACCTTCTTATAAAAGCAACTTTTAGCTCTACTAGCGAATTTGCTACCGGGCTAGTAAATTCAAGTCCCGGGTGCCTCGACAAATACGTCGAGTATATAGAATTAGTCGCAATCGTAAACATCTTTCTAGGGCGGCCAAATACTATAATCGGGGGGGTAATATTAAATATAAACCTAGACGCCTCAATCTAGAGTTTAGATATATAATACGGGTCTTCCTAATGAAAATCTAGCGCGGATATAGCCCTCGGGCAATTAGATTAGTACCCCGGATCCTACTAATACGAATACTATAAATATTTCATTTATATTAAATAATATTTTCCTAATATTAATTTTTTTACAAACCCCCGAGTCTAGTAAGGTTAGGAGCGTTAGAAAAGGTAAGAGAAAATAGAATAAAAATAAGGAGGCTATTCTTAAGAAGTATATTAAAGATATTAAACTTATATTAAAAATTAATACTAACGTCTATATTAGTAACGCTCCTATAATTAAAGGATATAAAGATATTATTAAATATAAGTTCTTCTAGGAGAAGATAATTATATATTAAACGAAAATACAATTTGCATAGCGCTTATATATAATAATCTATATTAACGACCTAAATACTAAGCGTAATAGAACTTACGCTATCGTTACCGAGAAGTTTATAGAGCCGTATAAGAGCTTCGCCTATAATAAGGCTATTAATAAATAGAATAATAACTTTTAATAGTAGCGCTTTTATATTTTTAAGAAGGCTAAAGATATCGTTATATATCTTAATAGGTAAAATAAGAATTTTAAAAAGTTTAGGCACTAAGAAGTTATTGAACAATAGTTCTATATTCGTTAGGAGAGCCTAGGTGGTATCGAAGAGTTCTAGTAGGTATTCTACTAATTTAAAGGTTTCGATATCCGGGCGTCTATACTTAAAGCCTAGAAATAGGTTTGTAATATATTATAATTAATATTATTGTAAAATATTTTTACTAATAGGATTTTATTAGGCGTTTATATCTAAGTTATAACTATAGCTAAATTATAGGATTATAATACTAATATAAAGTATTATATTTACCTCCCTAAGCGATATACCTATAACGATAAGGAACTTCGCGGCTATTAGGAGGAGATTGTAAAGGATTAGGATAAAGATAATAAACTAAAATAGGAGGATTTCGCCGTCCTAAAGCCAATTAAATCGATAAAGAAAAAAGTAAACAGTAAACGTTCTTTTTTGGCCAACCTAGACGATAAGTTGCGCCGAAACTTTATTCCTTCTAATATAAAGCGTAAAGAGGATATATTTAGTATTCGAACTAGTATAGGGAATTAAGAAAATATAGGCGAGAATAATAAGGGTATTAATAATAATTTTAACTATTAATTTAATTAAGAATTAAATAAAGAGGAGGCTACCGAATTTAAAGGATAATTAAATAATATATTAGCGACTTATACGAAATATAACGAAATTATTTAAATAAATTGTAGTATGAAATTATCCTTTTTCCTTTTTTTCTATTTGAAATATTAGTATATTTTTATTTTTAAGGCTCGGATTTTCATTATTATAAGTATTTAAGTATTAGGTTAATAGGTATTAGCGGGGAGGATTATATAAATATTTAATATTTATATTTCTTTTATTTTTTTATAGGGTATTTCGCAATCCCTTCTATACGATACCGACGAATAATGCGGGACGAAGGAACGAGGGACGAAATTATAATATTAACTCCAACTTTATACTTAGTTAATATATTATTAGGTTTCACACTTTATATTATTAATATATATTTAACTATAGCGTTAATATTTTATACGATAAAGTATAATATTAGACGTAGGTAGCTAGTATATTTCTAAATATTTTAATATTAGTCTTCCAATATTATTATTTATCTTCGGTAATTTTTGCTAGTTCCTATTATATTAATAGAGGTATAAAATCTTCCAAATATTTATTTTCGCAATTCTCCATCCTACTACAATTAAAGGTGATAGGAATACTAATAATATAGCGTTAGTAAGATCTTCTAGATATTTCCCAGTTTAATATTATATTAAGATTTTAATTTGAGAATAATTTAAAATTTCTGCGGTGCTGGCAAACGGGAAGTAGTTAACTACTATACGGCGTATTACCTTATTTATTCCTATTGTATTTAAATTTCTATAAGGTATTCCCGCTCCCGTCTATCCTCCACCTCTATATTACATCTTTCTTCCTTCTACATCCTACCAACCGTTATATCTCTACATCGAAAGATTAATATCGCTATTCTTAGTCAATCCTATCGTTATATTATATTATTATACTATCCTATAATATTATTTCGTTAACGCGCTAGTCTCCTATCTCTACGAATACTAGCAATTAAATATAAGTAATATTATTCTCACCTTAGGGTTACGCAAAAATAACTAATATGTACCTGCTAATATATATATATAATAGAAAGAGGATCTAATTGCTAATATAGTAGAAAAGCTACCCCTATTATAGCTACTACTCTATATTAAAGCCCCGGTAGGCCTCCCGGTAGTAAGAATAAGAATAAATTTCGAACTACCGCTAATATCGTTATTATTCCTCCCCCGCTTTAGGATATTACTTAGGTTCCTACTATCTAAGTTCCTACTACTATTTAAATTCTTATTATTATTTAGGTTCTTATTACCGCTATTATTACCCCCGAGAATACGAAGTTATATAGAAGCCCCGGTAGACTTCCCGGTAGTAAGAATAAATTTCGAACTAAAAATACCGGTGCTTCTACTATAGGGTAGGATAAAACTACCGCCGTCCTTCCTATTTATATCCCTGAGTAGAAGAATATAGTTAGAAACGCTGCTTTAGACGCCGCCGATACTATAGCCGGCAAAGGCTCCCGCCTAAACGGCTATTATAAACTATTCCTTTAATAACTTAAAGCGGCTAACGAAAGTAACGACCTAAGTAAGGGCCTAATATTTATAATATTTACTAATAGTATTGTAGGAATCTTAAGTATAAACGAAAATAAATTTTCGTATAATATAAAAAAAGAATAGGAAAAATATTATAATAAATAGTTAGATATAATTCGCCTCCTCCGTCGTTCGGCTGCTAAAATGTAAGTTATTAACCGCAACGGAAATATATTATTATTTAGGGTTAAACTTATTAAGAATAACAATTTTTCGGAAATTTTACTATATACTAGCAAATTTATTTTAATATAATTAAAGATGTATAAGGTTTCTTACCTACCCTATACTACTATTATTATTAATAACTTTTATAGTTCGAAATCTAAAACTATTATAACCCCTCAAATTACTACTACTCCTACTCCTACCAAATGCAAGCGTAGCCGCCCTCCCAAAGCCAAGAGAGAATTAAAGTATTAACTTCTACTTCTATATATACTCCCAATTCCTTCTACTATAATTTTTCCTATATACAAACAATTATTAGAGGACGTATCGGACTATAATATATTAATTAAAGAATAACCCTATACCTCTAGCATTAAAATTAATTAGGGTAGTAATACCGAGTCCAATAATAATAGATATAGAAAATAAAAGAAACGTCGCGTTGGAACTAGAGAAAACGAATATAAATAATATCCTTACAACGCCGATAATTATAAATAACCTCTTTATAATACTAATAATAATAGTAAGAGTCTATTAAGCGGTAATATTACGGTAATTAATAATAACCTTCCTAATTATATTACTCCGCCGGGTAGTAATATTCTTAATTCTTCAAACTTTATCCCCGACTATATTACTCCGCCGGGGGTTTTTACTTTAAGCTTTAATCTTACTATATTTATAGAAGTACTAACAATTTTAATTATTTAATCCCCTAACGAATTAGAAGAAATCCTAGAACCCTTTAACTTCTATAAGTATAAGGGAGAGCGTAAAATAATTAATTAGATTACCGATTGTAAATATAACCTTATTAAGTTCGAGGGCGAAGTTTAGGTTCCCTATTTGATATAAATAGAATTTGTAGAGCGTTATTATTGTAGGGTTGATATAAATAATTTCAATAGCCTTTATAAATTAAGGATTTTAGGTTGATACTTTATTAATACTTCTTTAAATCCGACGAAGAATATTGAAGAGGCTAGAGATTAGACTCTAAAAGATAATTGTAGTTAGTATAGTATACCTTCGCCTAGGTTCGAATTCCTAACCGAATACCTCGATAAATTTCATCTCTCTAAGGAAGAATAGCTCCGGAGGATATTCGTCGCTAGTAGTTGGTATAAATAAAGCTTGCAATTATATACGTATTAGGTTGTAGAACCCTTTGATCTTCTTTAAGTTATTTTTTTTTCTTTCCTTTTTTTTATATTATTATCCCTAGGTTATTATTTACAATTAGTTTCATATATTATCTTTATCGGGAGCCGGAGCTAGAGTTTCTTATTTCCTTTTCGTTATACTCTCCTATTGTTATATTTATATCAAAGAATATGTATTTTATACTATTATATTGAAATAGTCCTAAAGGAGGCGCACTTAGGGCAGCCCAAGGCGAATATGATCGGCCACCAGTACGCACCGTACGGTACCCGCACTCCAATTTTCTTATATACCTAGGTTAGAGTTTTGGCTTGCAATTATTAGAAAGGGAACGATGGGACCCGGGAATTACCTCTATGAAGAACCCCCGCCACGCAACTAGGTAGCCTAAATAGGTGATCTAATGTAGCGCTTTCTCCCCTACTACCTACCTCTAATAATATAAGTGCAATATTAATTAAAAATTGCTGTAAAATAATTGTATAGCTTTTACTACTTAGAATAAATGCTAATTATTGAATAAATAAATATAATTAAATAATTATTGTATTAATAAGAATATTGGCCTATAACTAGTAGTTCAAGCGAGTATATGTATTGTATTGTATATTTTGTGGCCCGGATCGCATTGTTGTAGCACAGCTTACTGTTGTCGCGCTTTTGTACGTTGTTGAACGGTCAATTCCGTTTCGCACCCAATACCGCGTTAATAGTCGCTGCACTATTAATTAAAACTACGCATTGTACAATAAAGCCAACTTCAATACAATAATATTCAACTATCTAGCAGATTACAGCAAGGAACAATACTGTGCAAGGATGTTGCAGCCTACAACCCCTGCTCAAGCGTTTTACACTACAAAGGCCTGCTACGCCCACTTTTGTCAGACCCCCCATTCCCTCCAGGGAAAACCGGATTTGGCCTATATCACTCACAGGGCTGGCACCCTGACTACTACTTTGGAGCGGGAAGAGGGTGGTCAGGGAAAAAGGTCCGGGGAAGTGACGCATTGTCATTGGACACTGCATGGAATCAATCAACCATTCTGGGCTTCCAGTGTAAAGTCAAAGTCTAGAACGCAAAAAAAAGATGCTGATTCTGGAACAACCCTTGAAAGTGTTCCTCGATGACCTCCACCAAGGCCCCGTGATCATCCAAGCTTTCTGACGCCTTTCACGGTTCGGTCCTTGCGGTAGTGTAGTTGATCGATGATCCGTACACGTGTGTCGATTCCACTTATGCAGGAACGGAGGTAGTTACTGTGTAAAAAAGCAGGGAGAGCCTTCATCATAACGGCCATCTTGATTGACGACACCGACGGGGCGAGGTTGAATGTGGAGCTGCGTGCTCATCAACGGTCTCTCGACACCAAAAAGAAAAAGTCCAAGTTGGAGGTTGCTGATCCAGCAAAGTGGGGTGGGTCAGCTGTTATGGTAATTGTTAGTGCACTCAACAGTTAGCACCAACCCTAACCCCAACACATGTCCTGTCCATGACTGTCCAATGAGGTCATGTTGCGAGGCTTCCCCCAGATTCTTGGAACTGCTCAGAAACATTGTTTGAGGCGTTGAGGCGTTGAAGTCTGGTACCTTGGGGTAGATGCGTAACTGTCTTGGATATCATAGAAATAAGAATTTTGAGACCAGAGCCTCCACCTCTGCTGACATGTAACGTGCCAGCTTAGAGGGGGGCTCTACAAGAAACAGCGAGCGGGCCGACGACCAACTTGCTATTTCTTGTACATACCAAAGAAGGTTCATTGCCACTCCGGGAATACCAGGGTCAAAAATTATATCCCAGCAGCGGTATGGACATATCAAAGATCGCCATGGAAGATTTCTAGAAACCTTGTGTTGTTGGATCGTCTGCCCACAGCCTCGTTTGCATCATACGAAAGGGCAGCGTGATACAGCCGAGGAGCTAGTGTTACTACAAAAAAATTAACGTTTAACTATGATTATGTATACCATTTCCCGTACAAACTGGCACCTTGGAAGTGAAGACATTGCCACCTCCAGAGATCGCCCAATTTACGAGGTCTTCTTTTCTTTTTGAAAGCGGCGAACATTTTCCAACAGATCTCAGTAGATCGACCAGAGTTTTGACTTGTGATGCTCAGTTGCCGCGTGAAAATCATCGGCTCAGGCCAACATCCGTCGACCCAAAGTTTGCCATTGCCAGAGGTTTTCCAGGTCTACTATCATCGAGTCCATGAAAATCAAGGCATCAAACTTCCTATTTTCTAGACTTTGCGGAGTTTGGGTTCCGTCGTCAAAAGCAAGATTCAAAGTTGGGTTTGTTAATTGTTGCTCGTGATGGCAACCCAAGTTTGGACCATGAGACCGAAGCCTTGAGGTACCAATTTGGTCTTTTGCACAGACTCATCTCACTCGTGTACACAGATGTCGTACCTCATCCGCTTTGACAGCCTATCGTGTCATGCCCCTGGACGATCCGAACGCGGTCACTGACCAAGTGTTCGCAGATAGTCGCCAGTTGCATGGTGCCGTTCCTGAGAATGACGATATCCACGTGTATCGTGTAAGTCTTGACTCGTTTGACTTACATGACTTACCTACTCAGCAATGACTGGAGATGGGAGCACATGTTCCCTCCCAAAACACTCCCGTCTTGATTGAATTAAAGGCAGCATTGCCCCAAGATGGACCTGCCGGAGTAATCCTGTTTCAGACCCGAAGCCTGCGATTTCTTCAATGTTTGGTGACTTTGCGACCCTTGATAAGTAGCTTCCCAAGAAGCTGAAGGAAGAAAAGATGATGGGCATAGTTCAACCCCCAGTGACCCCCACTTGGAGGAGCTCTGTCCAGTATTTATCCATCAATCAGAAGGCTCAATTGGTGACAATATCAATTTAGCCGAGTACTGAACTCAAAGCGAGTCGACTTTGGGTAAAATAAGTCTTGCACTAACAGGCATCCCCGAGGGTAACCCCACCATGCCCCTCACAAGTGTCCCCTCTTCCCCAGTTTTCCCCCAGTTTACCCCAGTCTCCAACGGCCTTTAGTGTAGTGAAGATGACCGACGACGGGCAGCTTTGGGGCCTCGCAAACGATGGACCGAGACCGAGGAGATCTTTCGCTGGTTCGGGGGAATTATTGTTCTGTAAACTGAAATACAACTTGTCCCCAATTCCTCAATGCCGCTGTTGTCGTCGTCGTGAAACAAAGCTGCTCCTGTCTTGCATTTCTCACCATTACCATACCACACCCCATTAAGAGGCATACTCAACTCATACACACACGAAACACAGTCAACATGTCCACACAAGAAATCACAATAACGGGGTGGACCACCCGCGATGTCCGCTTCCCCACGTCGCTCGACAAGACTGGGTCCGACGCCATGAACGCCGCCGGCGACTACTCGGCTGCTTACTGCATTCTCCAGACCGATTCCAAGTATACCGGACATGGCATGGTTCGTCTTTTCTCTTCCCTTCGTTCCCAATGTTTACCCCATGTTGAAAAAAAAAAGAAAGAAAAAAAGACCAATGTACGAATATATATATAAACTAACACAATCCCTTTGACAGACCTTCACCATCGGCCGCGGCAACGACATCGTCTGCTCCGCCATCAACCACGTCGCCGACCGCATCCGCGGCCGCACCCTCTCCTCCCTCGTCGCCAACTGGGGCCAAACCTGGCGTCACCTCGTCAACGACTCGCAACTGCGCTGGATCGGCCCAGAAAAGGGCGTCATCCACCTTGCTCTAGGCGCCGTCGTCAACGCCCTCTGGGACCTATGGGCCAAAGTGTTGGGCAAACCCGTATGGCGGATCGTCTCCGAGATGTCGCCCGAGGAGTTTGTAAGGTGTATTGATTTCCGGTACATCACGGACGCCATCACTCCCGAAGAGGCGATGGAGATGTTGAAGGAGACTGAAAAGACCAAGACTGAAAGGATCAAAGACGCAGAGGCGAATAGGGCCGTGCCGGCTTATACGACGAGTGCGGGGTGGTTGGGGTATGGCGAGGATAAGATGAGGGCGTTGTTGGGGGAGACGATGGAGAAGGGGTATAAGCACTTCAAACTCAAGGTGGGCGGTAGTGTTGAGCAGGATAAGAGACGGCTGGGGATCGCGAGGGAGGTGATTGGCTATGATAAGGGAAATGTCTTGATGGTAGATGCGAACCAGGTCTGGAGCGTGCCGGAGGCGATTGAGTACATGAAGGAGCTGAAGGAGTTTAAGCCGTGGTTTATTGAGGAGCCGACGAGCCCGGATGATATTTTGGGTCACAAGGCGATTAGGGAGGCGCTGAAGGAGTATGGGATTGGCGTGGCTACGGGCGAGATGTGTCAGAACAGAGTGGTGTTCAAGCAGCTGTTGATGAGCGGGGCGATTGATGTGTGCCAGATTGATGCGTGCCGGATGGGAGGCGTCAATGAGGTGTTGGCGGTGTTGCTGATTGCGAAGAAGTACGGCGTGCCGATTGTGCCGCATTCGGGCGGTGTCGGGTTGCCTGAATATACGCAGCACTTGAGCACGATCGACTATGTGGTGGTGAGCGGGAAGAAGTCGGTGTTGGAGTATGTGGATCATCTTCATGAGCACTTTTTGTATCCGTCTGTCATCAAAGATGGGTACTATCAGACTCCCACCGAGCCTGGGTATTCCGTGGAGATGAAGGCGGACAGCATGGATCGGTTCGAGTATCCTGGTGGTGAGAAGAGCTGGTGGAGGACCGAAGAGGCCAAGCCTATTCTCGAGGGTCCCAAGTTTTAGACAACAGCTAGTGATGTAGCGATGGAATTGAACTCATGGGTTGATAGCGGTCTGCTCGTTGTTGTTCACTCCTTGACGTGCCCAGCAGTAGCAACCTCCAGAATCTCCTTCTCCATTCCCTCGACATGCACCACCTCAATGCTGGCCTCCTTCAGGGACTTCCTCCCCGTGTTCTCCTGAACAAACTTTTCAGGTTCCAAAATTCCAACATAGACTGTCCTGATACATCCAGCCAGCCTCAGCACCCTCTCCACACATGGCAAGTTCCCGCTCAAGCGCTTGGAGCAAGGCTCAACGGTAGTGTAAAGTGCCATGTCTTTCGGAAGGACCTCAATCAGCTTCTCCTCGGGGACGCCATGCTGTTGGGCCAGTTTCATGAAACAACATTGCTCGGCATGAGTGTTGCCTTCTAGTTCCAAGGTGTACCCGGTCGCCAGGATGGTGTTGGAGGGGACATCCACGACGACGGCTCCCACCCGGTAGTTGGTAGGTTTTGGAGGCGACTTTTGGGCCAAGGAGAGGGCCAGGCGCATGAATGCCTTGTGGTCTCCTGGTTGTATTGAGGACGCCATCTTGAGATTTGCTGTTGGTTGATGATGAGGGAAGAGAGATGACAATTGGCAGCGCTGAACTGCCAACACCTCGGGGACCTCCACCGGCCCGTTAGACAATCTGCCAGCTGTCGGTCTGTCATTCACAACAACGACATCACAGACCCCACCCCCAGATTCACGGACCCCTGTTCCACCGATAAGATAAGCCGCGTCGTCGCGTCTCCCCAAAGCAATGTCTAAATCACCAACTGAACAGTCCATCGCATTGCATCGCCAGAATTACAATATCCGCGTATTTGCGAAACACGGTTGTACATATTCAGGTCACAATGCCACGTCCCAGCAAAAAAGCCGCGAAACCGCCGTCCGACTTTGGCGAAGATGATCATGACGACCATGACCTCTCCGACGTCGAAGAACCCCCCACCATCGACCCTTACGAGGTCCTTGGTCTCGAGCGCGATGCGACAGCCGACCAGATCAAGACTGCGTATCGGAAGGCTGCGTTGAAGAACCATCCCGGTATGTTTCCGTTTTCCTTTCTCATCCCCATCTTCAATCCCCTTTGCCTCTTCCCCTTCAGTCCTCACCCCTCCTCTTCTCCCACCAGCCTCTTCCATCGCCCTTCTTTCCGCTACTACTCCCTCATACCAGCATGCTAACCCCATCTCCATTAATGCAGACAAAGTCTCAGCCGAAAAAAAGGACTCCGCCACCGCTAAATTCCAGCAAATTGCCCTTGCCCACGCCATCCTCTCCTCTCCCACCCGCCGCCAACTCTACGACACCACAGGCTCCACCTCCGAAACCCTCGCTTCCGATGACGGCTTCAACTGGGCCGAATACTACAAATCCTGCTTCGCCGATTCCATCTCCCCCGATACCATTGAAGCCTTTGCCAAGTCCTACAAAAACTCCGACGAAGAACAAGCAGATGTCCTGGCCGCTTACACCGACTTTGAGGGCGACATGGACGGGGTATACGAGACCGTGATGCTCTCTGACGTTCTGGAAGATGACGAGCGGTTTAGGGCTTGGATCGACCAAGCGATAGAGAAGAAGGAGGTGGAGGCTTATCCGAGTTATACCAAAGAGGCGAAGAAGAAGCGGGCGGCGCGAGTAAAGGCCGCGAGGGGGGAGGCCAAAGAGGCGGAGGAACTTGCCAAGGAGTTGGGAGTTTATGATAAGCTGATGGGTTCCAAAGATGGAGATGCGAAGACGGCGACAAAGGGAAAGGCAGGGGCTAAGGGAGGTAAAGGCAAGAAGAACGATGGTGAAGGTGCTCTGGCTGCGTTGATCTTGGCGAGACAGCAGAGTAGAGGGGATATGTTTGATAAACTGGCGGAGAAGTATGGAGCTAAGCCGAAGGGGAAGGGAAGCAAGAGGAAGGCGGAAGAGCCACCGGAAATTGATGAGGAGGAGTTTCAGAGGATACAAGCTGGGTTGGGGAAGGGCGGTTCGTCAAGTGGTGGGGCGAAGAAGGGAAAGAAGAGAAAGGCGTAAGCAAGTGCTTTTTGTCCGGTTATGGTTCCAGGTGGATGTAACGGGTCAAAGGGGTTTGGAGTTCCGGTTTCTTAAAATATTTCATCGTTTGTTCAAGTATGGTGTTCTGGGTATGGATGTCTAAAGAATACCAATCAAGCGTTGCGAGTTTCGTTCAACATCAGTACATCAACATTTAATGCAGCAGCAGGTGACTCTGACAAGTGCTGGTTATTCACAGGTTGGCTAGCTCGCAATATGTTTTACCACATCCTCTTCATGCCCGCATTCTTTTGCTGAACGCCCAGTCTGAGATGAACCCAGCGAGTTCATCCATGTTTCACTATTCACAATTGTTTATTTTTGGGTATCATAACATTCAACATCAGAATCCTTCCAACTCGTATTTTTCCCATTTCCACCCTCTTTACCTCTTTAGCGGCAATCCTCACCGTCCCCACTGCATCCAATTCCACCCTCGGATCATCATACTTTTGCTCGGATGCGTCGCAGTCATTGTATTGATAATTTGGTTATAGGAAAGTCGAAGCTGTGTGGGAAAAGGAGGTGAAGTTGAGAAAACTTCGAGTTGAAGAGTTCCCCAGTCTTTCTACCTCCAACGCAGGAAAAAAGCTGGTTGCTTCTTGACTCTCAATCATTCATCCCACATCTCTTCACTCACATCTTTCACAACGATCATCGGCATACATCCAGTTTTGCTGATCGACGGTGTATATCGGTATATTCCAACGCCAACATACTTAATCATGAACCTCAAATACCCATGCCCAAGAAAATCATAACATCATCTACATCACGTCATCATAGCAACCAAACAATCAACATATTCAACCCAGCCAACACCGCCGCAGCCGTAACCCCAACATCCAACCCACTCGCCGCACTATCATCATGATCATTTCCATTTCCATCCCCCGAGCCTCCTCCACCACCACCACCACCACCCGTCCCTGTCGGCAACCCAATGCCACCGGTACTAACCCTCGTCCCCGCCGGTCCCGGTCCAAAGTCCGAATTCGTCACCGCCGGCCCATCTCCCCCCGCCGTCCTCGTCGGCGCTCTCGTAGCCGTAACATCCAGTCCCCCACCCCCAGCCGTCTTCGTCGACCCAGCAGAACCATCCTTACACTTGCCCGTCGAACTCGGCACCGCATCCTGCCCACTTCCAATCTCCACAATCTGCTCGCCGCAATTCGCCGCCTGCGCCAGATGCAAGTTTCGATTATCCTGATCAAACACCACATACGCCGCTCTCAGGAACGAATCGCCAAACACGGGCTCGTCATCCGTCGGCAGGACCCCCACCACACACACCCCCGTTTGCACCTCCCAGATGAAATCACCATAAGGCACCCGAATCTTTTTAGCTGATCCAGACGATCCAAAAAGGAAATCAACCGAGCCAGCTTGTTCCGCCACCCCGCAATCAACGATATAAAACCCTGACTCGGGATCATACTGACTGCCCGGGAAACTATCGCCAATAGCTTGAAAGATCGTCTCCGGCAGCCGGGACAATGTACCGCCTGAGTCCAGGAAAACAGGGACGCCGATCTCTTCAGACTCGACTTCCTCTCCGTCGGGGTACGTCATGCCAACGCCTGACAAGACGATCCAGTAGCGGTCGACGCCCGCGGGAGTCTGGGACGGATCGAGCATGGGCAGCTTGGCGAGACTGCCAGAGAACTTGCCGAGGTCGACGCCGCCAAAAATGATCGCCCCGCTAGGGTTGTCGATGCTCCGCAGATCGAGCGAGAAGGCGCGCGAGGAGATGATGCCCTGGGAGGCCATGGAGTCGAGCAGGTACGGGTAGGGAGATGTGCCGTCGGCGGAAACGGAGGGGGAGAGACCGAGGATGCCGAGGGGGATGTCGATGGATTCGAAGCCGATACCGAGGATTTGGGATTTAATTTTGGCGGCTTATTTACTTGTTAGCTTGCTGGCATGAAAATCAAGGGGGATGGATATAAAGAAAAGGGGGTGAACGGGAAAGGAGGAAAAGAGAAAAGGTACGTACACCCAATAATCACATCATCAGTCACATACTCAATCGTCACGTTCCCTTTCCCATACTTCAAAATATCCGCTGCCCCCAAATCCTGTATCGTCTTGCTTTTGGTGTAGTCAAACTGCCGGAAACTCTTGCAGTACTTCTCCTGGCCCGAAGTCTCACATTGCGGATTCACCCACAGATCCGGCGACCCCGTGTCCAAGATGAGCGTCACCGTCTGCGGAGGTGTCCCGATGTCGATGTCGATGGTGTAAGTCGTGCCTAGGTTCTGGTTCTTCAGCCCTTCGTCTTCCTGTCTTCGTCGAAGCTTGGGGGCGCCGTGGGTGGCGTGGACGGAGGCGCGGATGAAGCCATTGCCGTTGCCGTTGCGAGTTATGAGTGAAGGATTTGAACGGTGTCCTTGGGCGGGTGAGATTGGGAGTTTGATGGGCAAGTTTGGTGATGCCAAGACTCCTGCTGCTGCCGGTGAAAGCAGGGCTACATATAGGGAGAGGGTGGTGAGAGGTAGCATGGTGGAGGTTGAACGGGTTGCTCAACAACGGCCCGAGAGTTGTATGGAAACCAGAGACGACCAGCATCAAACTCTCGATGAGACCGAGAGAGCTGGGACCATGCGAGCTTTATGTGAATGGGCTTGTAAATTCATCTACCAAAAATGGAACAGAACCATCCATCCATCCATCCATGCTACGCTTACGAAGCTATTGGGCTTCAGCCCCAGCTTCCAGTTTGCAAGCTGCATACCCTTTTCGTACCACCGAAGATTTTAGCTACATACCAAGCCTAGGCGGGCTGATAGCGTGTCCAGTCAGACCAGTCCTTGTCTCGGCTCTTGTCCAGATGGGGGATCCAGGAGGCGATTTTCCAACACTCGATGGCGCATCGCGACACCCAATGAGCTTTGAGAGGTGGTCGACTGGAGGGTGGCAGTGACAGGGGTATTGGGGGAGGCATCAACATGCAGACCATGATCAGGGTCGTACTGTAGTGGTCAAGTTTGTTGATCGTGGACGGATGCCCGGCAGGCAGACGGCTCAGCCTCTTTTCAGTTCTTGTCTCTTTGTCTGTTTCTTTGTCTTTTGGCTGGTGTTGCTCTGTATTGAGTTATCAGCCCCTGTGGCTTTGATCCGAGACGGACGCATGGTGTCGGCTTTTTTGGGTAGAAGGAGGAAAGACAAGGATGGGTTGGCTCGGCAAGAGTGAGGTGGGATTGGCTTTGTTCAGCTGGTGCGACGTCAATAAACGAGGAGGTTGAGATATGTGATAAGTGAGGATTGAGGTTCCTTTTTGAAGAGTCTCAAGCCTCGTCTTACTACAGTTTCCTCCTCACGCGAACTTCCTTCTCTTTACCTACCTCTACACTCTGTTCTGTCGCTTCAACAGAGTATTGTCCCAACTCCTGTCACAACCCAGCCTTCTTCCCTCTCAACACAGACCCCTTCACCTCACAGCTCCCGTCCTTATTTTGCAGAATTCACGTTTCGTCAACGTCCATCGTAAAAGCCACACTTGCTTGGCATTCATCCCCACCCCAGGCAACCCCTTCAAGCTCTTCAAGCCCCTCCATCCATCCAATTTCAGCCAATCCCTCTCTCTCTCCCCCCGCACGCTAGAAGGCCGCTAGCGGTTTCTTACATACAGGCGAGTCAAACCTTGTTTTTAGGGCTTGGTTTGTTCTACAATTCCGCATTTGACTTGAAGATTTCATGTACACCAAGGGAAGTGTCGAAATGACGGTGAACTAACGGTCATAATTCGTCATGGGGAATGCTTCTTTAGCTGAGTGAGTATGCCTGTAATGGAATCAGAAAGCCTCAAAAACTTGGGCGGGGGTTGGAAGTCACCACTGTCAGCCGAAACAAAATCTCGAGTAGCCTCCACCAGACCACTCACTGTCACTGTCATTGTCGCTGTCACTGGCACGGGGCGTTTCTCTCCAGGGCGGCACCTTTCTGCAAAGTGGAAGGAACCATCAGACCCTCAGCCATGATGAGCCAGGGGCAGACCACCAGCCATCCGAAATCCAACGGCATCACTATCACCATGATGGCGGGCACTTCAACCCAGGCTACCAGCCTCTTCGTCGGTACCTGACACTCCGACATAACACGACAAGCATAATCATCAAGGCTGGTCTAGTCTGGTCCATTGCGCTCACCGTCAGGTCCTCATTCGCCCAAACGCACATAGAGTGCTGATCGCTGGTGTCACAACACAAATGTGACAAGCCCACCGACCACAAAAGAGAAAAGCCACCTGCATCGACTGAAGCGAGCGAAGCCATAAAGTAGGTACGATGTATCGAAGATCTGGTCCACTTTGGTAAGTAGAGGGAGGTAGGTACAGATCAATGCTGGAAAGTTTGTTAGCGTGTTACCCGCCCCACATCGTTCAACAAGGGGTGTTGCAAGCTTGGACACATCTATCTACGGCTTCTGATTGGTTAAAATCGCTTGATTTCGAGGAGAGAAAGAGTTGACAGACAATCCAGACAGCTCACACACACACACGGTTTTTTTCACCAGCCAAGGTGCCCAAATTACTAGAAACACTTAGATTTACCCTATAATTGGTAAGTTATAGGGCATTTATAGATCCCCTTCACTCCCCTTGTCGAGAACTGCTTACAGGTACCACGCTAACGAACTTTCCAGGGGTGAACTGTACGGCCTTCCATGCCATGCCATGCCTCGGTCTTCCGTTTCGCTTTGGGATAGCTTTGCGGGTTGCTTTTATTGGCGGGTTATCATCACTGTTGTCAATTGGCAGACCACATAGTCGCATGGGCGCATGGTTCATCCAAACTTCCATGAGGTTGGCCGGTCGACCGGGTCAGTGCCAACTACCTAGACTAGTAAACTAATCATGACTGCTAACTAAACGATTATTCCACAAGAGCACGAGCCATTTTTGACATTCTCCAACTCGACACCTCGCGGGTACGATACCCAGTTGATCCACGCGTACCTCCGTGGCTAGAGGACATGGATCGAAAGTCAAGATAGATCGATCACAAAATATAAATGAATATAAAAAATGCCGACGGCGAGTTGCAGCATGAAGATCCTCAGTCGAGGACTAACCGTACTTATACAAGAGACCTGGATATCGAGAGTATCTTCATGGTATTATTCTTTATCTAGGTGAGCGGGTATCGAGAAAAGGAAATCTTGCAAACAACCAAGACAACGCAAATAACAAAGTACCTTAACGGGTAAGTAAATCCAAACACAGTTACCACAACAACAACATGATCCTTGACACACATCAAAACAAAAAGAACAAAGTAGCTCGAAACAAAGTTCCAGTATCTTTTTTGGATTCGATTATACCTTGTCTCGAAACATTTGTGACGGCTTTCTCTGATGCCAGCCTCATTTCTAAAAACCCCCCAACCAACACCGACCCCACCCTCCCGTTTGCGCCCGTGAAACTCTTCCCAATGAGCCAACAACTCCCTTCAACATGGCGCTGATGGATGATGATGATGATGATGATATGTATGACATGGACAGATGTGAAAAGACGATGATGTATGCACCCAATGATACCCCTGAGATATCCTCCTCCTATTCTTCTTCTTCTTCTGCTTGTTGGAGGTCCTCCCTTGTAGTTTCGTTATATATGGCCGTAATATCCTTCTTCTCCTTCTTTTTCCATTCGTCTCCTCACTCGCCTCCCCAATTATTTAACCAACAACAACCCTAGCCCCTTCCTTACCCAACACTCCCCTCTCTTTCGGTTTGGGACTGCTCCCCCTCCCCTTCTTTCCTCTGAACAATCCAAAAATGCCTCCACCTCCACTGTCTTTCCCACCAGCGCCCCCACCAAGTGCAGCCGCCGCATCCGTCGGCAGCGTGGCATCCTGTCTCGCCAAATCGCTCCAGCTACCCCCTCCATCCAGCGTAACCTGCACACCCCCCGTCGGACTCCCCACCATCAACGACGACGATCCGTTGCCCCGGCCCTGACGAACCGGAGTGGTGTATGACTGCGGGTAAGGAGGTAAGGGTGGAGGACGGCTAGCCGGGACGCCGCCGCTGCGGCCTGGGCGGTGCGAACTGGTAGGTCGGGGACCGACGGCGGCCCGTTGCGAGTCGTAGGCATTGTAGGCATGGGAATGTGAGTGGGCGCTTTGAATCGAGTTGCTTCGTTCGGGGTTCTTGGGAATCGAGTTGCTTCGCTCGGGGACGTTTCGTTCGGAGTTCTTTGGCATCGAGTTGCTGCGCTCGGGGACGTTTCGTTCGGAGTTCTTTGGCATCGAGTTGCTTCTCTCAGGGCCGTTTCGTTCGGGGTTCTTGGGCATCGAGTTGCTTCGCTCGGGTATGTTTGGGTTGTGAGCCACTTGTCCGTTAGAGGCGTTGGAGTGTTGGAAGGAGGAGTGGCTGCCGTTGGGGTGGTGGGTTTGCACCGCTTGTGAGTGCGAATGCGCGTGCGACGGCGCGTGCGAGGTCATCTGTGTCGCTTCGTCTGTTGTAAGGGCTTGTGCCGGGCGGGCGTTTTCGTCTGTCACGGGGGTAGGCTGGCCGTCGGGTGTCTCGGCTTGTCCCTCGGTAATTCTGGGGTTTGTTAGCATGATGACCGTTGTGCAAAAGAAAGTCAGACGTACTTCTTGTAGGCCGCTAATGTGTAATCGAAAGGACGGAAGTCGGTCTCAATCATCCGGTAGAGTTCTTCTTCACGGATCTCCTTCTCTGTGGCGTCATCCTTTAGCTTCTCGCGCGGCTTCTGCCTTCTTGCACGAGCTTCTAGTGGTGCTTCTTCCAGTAGAAGTTCCTCCAAGTCGTATGTGGCATCAAAGTTTGTCTTCTCCGATGACGGGACGAACACAGGCTCTACTTGCTTCCTCTCTAGGGCGTCAAAGTCAATACCAGAGAAGAACTCGTGGTATATGAAGCTCTCCCAGGTGTGACCAAGACGCTTATCTGGGTTGAACTCCAAAGCATCCTTTATGGCGTACATACAGCTCAACTGGACCGGAGGCTGTGTTACGGGGAATCTGGGATTGGCGGCTTGGATAGTCTGGCTGAGTGATTGCTCGGAGTTGCCCTCGAATGGCCTCTGATGGTAAAGTTAGTCAGCATCGCTTGTCTTGTCGAGTGAATGGCGCAGCAAGACAATGTAGTCTGCCAACCCCAGGGCTCTGACGGCACGTACCTTGTTATAGATGCACTCGTAGAACAAAACACCCAACGACCACCAGTCAGCACGGACATCGTAGCCCTTGCCAGCATAGACTTCTGGGGCAAGGTATGCCAAGGTACCGGACTTGCTTGTCAATGTCCTTCCCGGCACAATGTCCGAAGCAACATTCTGATAGCGTATATAATTAGCCTGGTTGCACAAAAGTACGAGTCCGGGATTTAGAACTCACAAAGTCAGTCAAATGGACATGGCCATCAGCATCGAGAAGCACGTTGTCGGGCTTGACGTCTCTGTGGATGATGTTTTGCCCGTGGATGTAGCGCAAGGCACAGCCGAGCTCTGCAATCCAAAACCTTACCGCAGCTTCGGTAAAGGTCTTTCTCGAGATGTGGAAACGTAAATCACCGCCGCTCATGAGGTCAACAACTAAGTACCTGGTCCACCGTCAGCTGTTTGTTTCCGCCAATGTCGAGCTTGGTGGCAACATACATGTACTCGATATCCTGAAAGCTGTATCGCAAGTTGCAGATAAAGGGGTGGTTGACATGTTCAAGCATTCGCCGTTCCCGAATGATATTTCTGACGCTTTCGGACCGCACAACTAGGGAGGATCAGCCATTGTGCCTTGGGATACTCGAAAAGTCGTACAAGACCTACCTTCATCTTTTCTAATGTATTTTAGGGCGAATGTCAGACCGGTATCTTTTCGCTCGACAATGCGCACCTTGCCAAAGGCACCTCGACCGACTACTCGCAGGAGACGGAAGTGGTTCAGGTTCACTGCGACATACGTTCAGTCAGCATTGCAACCTGAGATCATCTGGCCATTTCAGCCCAAAGGAGAAAATCGTCTTACCTTCGCCGTCAAGATCGACGGGCTTTCCCTGGCTATTTCCCATCCCGCCCTGCCGACAGCTTTTCTAGATGCGATGACAAACACGGCTGACTAGGTACCCTTCTTTTTAAAGTATATAAAAATCGAACAGAATATTCAGGCGACACAGTCCATGCCGGGGGACAGCTGAGAGGGCTGCCGATAGTTGGAAGTTGTTGCGTGTGCCTGGTGGTGTGCTTGGCTTGGTGGGTCTGTCACAAGTCGCCAAGTGGGAACCCAAGATTAATGATTATTCGGGTTTCAGGTCTTGGCACTAGTCGAGTCCAGCAGCGCACCAAGTTGTTTTGGAACGGCAGACGGCCCGAGGTTGGTGGTCTCTTTGTTCTTTCGGGTTCGAAGCGGCGATATTTCCGTCTCTTCGTTCCTGAACACGCAATTCGTGTATGTGGAGTGTGCTGGCTGAAATCCTCTTTTTCTGTTTGTCGACGTCACGCACGGTACGGACTGGCCGCAGCGAATGGCGAGGTCGGATCGAAAGTTAGAGGTTGACCGTTGGTCGAGACCACCGCGGTGGGCTGGCGGGTACGGTTGTCTATCTGTCTGAGGTGGCGGTTGACTTTGCGCGCTTCGTGAACACACGCAGAATCTGGACCCTGGATCTTGGGGTCTATCGTATGCGACTAACAAATGTTATTTGGTATCGATGGCGGAATGCGGTGAGAAGCGATTGGCGAGCGAGGATGTGAACCTTGCGAAAGTCGATTGAGTGTGGTGGACGGCAGCTGGTGGTGGTGTCGTCGTCGTTGTTATTGTTGTTGTGGTGGCGGTCGATTCGACTCGAGTTTCTCGGAGTTTCGTGGACTTGGACGTGAAAGATGAAAAGGACAGAGCCAGAGAGAATGGTGAGCACTAGACTACTACTGAAAGACACGAGCGAGGACTTTGGAGGAGGAAGCGGGGACAAGCGGAAGAAGCTCCAGGCTCAACCAGCCAGGTCTTGGAACGAGTCTCGGGAAACGGGGGGGTTTAGGCCGGAATGAAGAGCAGCGATAGTAGTCTATCTTTCGTTTAGTGGAGGAGGGATGGATCGAGGTCCCCCGTCGCTTTTTTAGTGCCGCAATGGGGGAGATCTGAGGTGACCCCGTTGCCTGTCAATTGCGAGGGGAGAGTGCTGGGTTGGGGTGACGACGGGTCGAAATTATGTTTGCTTTTGGTGTGCTTTGTTCATAGTACTACTGTACCCATTTGGGGGAAGCTGAAGAGACCGACAACGAAGACGACCGTCGACCACGAAACGGAAGCATGTGGGTTGGACAGCGGCAGCGACAGGATGCTGCAATGCCAATGCGTGTGGATGGATGACTGGAGTCCACGCAGTAAGTAGCCGGGGACACCAAGGAAGACTGGACGGACGGGGGCGGCAACGCGGACGGAAAGAAAAGAGACAATTGACACGACAACAACGGAAAGCGGTCCGTGGTGGTGCAGTGGTGGTGTTCGGTTGGTGGTGGTAGGTACCTCTAGTGGGTGGTGGTGGTGCCCTGGTCGCATGTCCTTGGGTTGTTGTGCAGGTGGGTGGTGGAGACGACCTCTAACAGCTAAAATGATCAGTGACCAGTGGTGGCCCGCGCAAAGAGCAGCCTTCGTGGGTACCCTGACATGCGCCAGATTAGTGGCCAATGCCCACGACCGTCCAGGGCCATGTTTTACACGCCCCATCCCAGCCAGACGGGCAAACGGTACAGATGGGAGATCCACTCCCGAGATAAACACCATTCAGCGCCCGCCAACCATATGAGGGGATGGTCTTTGATATTGTGTGTCTTTGCGAGATTCCGAGGTTCTGAGAGAATGGCGATTGTGATTGGTGATGGGAAGGGTAAACTCCAAAATGCCCCTATTTTGATATGTACCTATCTATCTATGTTTTGCGGTGTTTGAACTGAAGAGACTGAAGTTGACATGTCAATCCTCCCCCTTTTGCCTTTTCTGTTAGTGTAGAGCCTCGCTGTTGGAGAAAGAGGGGGGGGGGGGGGGGACGGGAGGGGAGAGACAGCGAGAGAGATACAGATCCACCGATTGATTGACTGCAGGCTTCCATATGATTTTACGTACTGCTCCTTGCTTCTCCCACGCTTTCTTTCTCGTGGTGAATAATGTCTCTTCAGTCCGCTGTCATCTGCAAGTAAAAAAAGAAAAGAAAAAGTGAAATGGAATATTCCGCCAACATTCCAAATTCCCAAGATCTCAATCTGGGGAAACTGAAACTGACACCGACAGTCACATCGCAAGCAACGCAACATCATGATCACAAGCTCCTACATTTTAGGCAACCAGCCCCTGCGTCCTGCGTGAAACCATGTCAGGTCCATGGCAGGATGCCAGGCGGGCAGTGTGATGAGATGCGGTTGCCCTGCGCAAAATGTGTGATGCCCAGAAAAGTGCCCGCCGACAGAGCGTGGCCATCGCGTGGGAAACTAAAATAAAAAATAAAAAAAAAGCGCCAGTCTGGGCATCGCCTCAGGCTGCCTGGGCTGGGCTCACCACCCTCACCACCACCGCCATCACACCCACCTGGCGTCCTTGGCGAGCTCCTCGTGGACAGTGGATTGTTTCGAGTTTAGCGGATGGACGAGCGTTACCACCTAATGCCCTGCCAACTCTCTTTTTTTTCCTAGGCGAACGCCAAGCAACCCTCCACTCCCCAATTTCCCTTTTTTTTTTACCTGCAAAACTGAAGCGGAAGCCTCAAAATATCCTCGGTTCCTCACTCGCTCGCTTCCACTACCTATCCTCGTAGTGTGTACACTAAGAAATCTCCAGTTTTAACGTTAGCCGGACATGTCCGAAACCGGTCGGTGGTGGTATCGTGCTTTTCCAGTCTAGCTCGGTTCCGACATGACGGTCCATACATAAAAGGTCGAAGCGCGGTGAGAGTGGCGTCTAAACCAACGGAACACCGCTGACCACGTCACCGGTAACTCACAGTTCGTTCGTTCGTTATTTTTGTTGGGGGAACATGTGTTCGGTCGGATTCCCGATTTTTTCCTACCTTGTCACGTTTTGTGCGCGTGGTGCCCATGTCTGCCGGGAGACAGGATGAAACTTGTCTCCGAGAAAAGGAAACCATCCAGAACAATGCGCATACCAGCAACATCCCCGCATACAAGTTACCGAAATAGACGAAACAGCGATTTCGCAGAAATGAGAAAAAGAAAAAGAAAAGAAAGAAAAAAACAGACGAGTCATAATTTTCATTAGAGTTCACGATATTATGCGTTTGACGTGTGTGCAGCAGGACAAAGACACCTTTTTTGGTCATGAATATCACGGAAACCGACATTGATTGATCCTTCCTGCTTCTTGCTTGCTCTGAAACGGACCATGGGATGGGAGGGGGGTTGTCATCGGCACCAACAGACGCAGATCAGATTCGATCATCACAGCGTCTCGTCATTTTACTTGCACACACACCATGCTGATACCAAGCCATTGATGCTTCACCGCAACAAAACCCGAAAGAAAACCGCAAAGTGTACACGTGTAGAGGTGCCCCCCCTGATATGCGAAAATCTCGGTTCAACACCAAATACGAAAAGAAGAAGAAAAAATAACAACCAACGAAAGAAAAAAGGAAAAAAAATGAAAAGAAAAAAAGTCATCATCGAGAAGAAAAGAAGAAAGAAAAAAGAAGAAAAAAGAATTAGGTTCTCTTCCGCCATTTCCGCGCCATCGATCAAAACCTGGCAACGTTTTCCCAAGCTCTAGTAACCATTAACGCAAGGCAGAAACGAGAGCGGAATAGGAATATCCTTGCCTTACCACGTGCGAACTACGGCACAAGAAATGCAGCTATACACTACATTAGTGTACATATGCACAAGTTATCACTGTTTGAAAGGCTGGCGGGATGGGATAATCTATTGGATTGGAGCATGGCAAGTGCAGATGTGTGTAACCGTTAGAAGCACCATTTATTTCATCAGGTTGGTGCTACGTACCCTTCGGAACAGTGACACTATGATGGCGGGTTATCTTCATGGAGTTTGGGCATAGAGGTACTGACTCCGGATTAACATCATGTTGGGAACTAAGAAGCAAGTGCTTACATGTTGATGATGATGATATTAGGCAAACGACATGAAGAGACCTCCAACGCCAATGGCAACTCAAATTATCCGAAACTACTATTGACATCATCATCACATCACCACGGCCTGTCCGAATTTCTCCCAACTAGTGTAAGTAAACAGATAACAAGAATATAGTAGTGCAGTACTACGCATCCACAGTCTTCGGTTCCTTCAACGGCAGGGACCCGTTCGACTTCTCGTGCTTTGTACTTTCCTTATTATGCTTTGTGCTTGGTTCAACCAACGTTCGGGTAGCTGCAACATTGAAAGATTGCTCGCAACTACCTAATTTCCAGCCAAGCAATTGGCGTAACGATTACCTATGAAACACATCGATTAACTAATTGATTGCTCACATTTTTCTCTTATTCGCATTACCGTCGGTGTTCGACTAACCACCAAGCAAATCATTGAGACTATCAATGCATACACCCAAGGGTAGGTAGGTAACATGTTGTCGTGATGCTTGTGCCTGTCTCACCGTCTCACCATCACAAACCGTACCTACCTCTAGATAGCACTCATCCGCGACCACGACCCGCGAGTCCCTGGTATCATCAGTTACCACCGTCGAGGTGATGTACCACACAGATATATAGAAGGTTCGTTCATGTCGTTCAGCCCACCCGGTTCGCACCTACCTCTACCCAAGTATTTCTTGCGCGATAGCAGCGCATCGTATATAGAGGTATCAATGCGCTCCAGTCCTGGTGAGAGTTCGTTGTCTGATGGTGCTGACTGACAGTTTCAATCCCAACCTCAAGTTGTGTTCACTCTGAAACGAATGAGGGGGTTACATCGCAGCTGCCGTGTATGTTGAGGTACCTATCATCATGTTATGCTATCAAGAAACGGAAAAGATGTGGCACACAACCAAATCCCATTCCCATCTCTACCATCCCATTGCCATCCTTCCGTTCCGGTCATTGTCCGTGTAAGGGCCTCTCCGTCTCTGCCACACGACACGCACACACACACACGACACGCACACGAGCGCCTCCAGTCCCCTGCCTGGCCCTGACCTGGTCTGGTCTGGCCTCCCGCCACGCCCGCCACGCCCGCCTCTTTCTTCCTCCTCCTCCGAATGTGACAGAAGCCATTGAGAAAAAAGAGGTGAACGTGATCCGGGGTCGATTGGTCGGCTCACTGCCTTGATTGGTTTTCGAACCCCAACCACCGACACTTGACGCGCGTGTCTGGCCTGACACCCCCCGGAACCGGAACCGGGATGGGTAGGCAATGTCCACTGTTCTACCGCTCTTCTGGAAGCTTTCCATTTTCGTATGTTCCGATGTTTTGCCAGGACCATGTGCACCGGTGTTTGACGTTCGGGGAAATCCGTTCGTCTACCTACCTACCTGGTAGTCGTCTACCTTTCCTGTTGTGGAATATTTAAACGAAAGTGGAATCCAAATCGATCGTTCGACGGGGGTTACTTATTGATCGTTTATCCTTGAATAAGGTAAACCTAGTACTATTGCATCGAGAGATCGTTATCTGCAATGTAATCTTGTTCCATGTTCATTACGTTGATACTAACAAACACTGTTTTGTGGGCATTGATGCCCGGTCTAAAACTTAACCCCGCGTGCAAACATCATGACCGTTGAGAACGTGAACCTCTAGGGGGAGGACATGGAAATATTACATTATAGGCAACGCCGTTGGAATCGGTGAACGGTACTCCCATCCCGAGTATATTACTCTACCTAGGTAGGCAGTGTAGTACCTCTAGAACAAGAGTAGTTGTGCGCATGTATCTCGCTTCCCCAGAGTTCTAGGCATGTAGACAAGGGGGGATATCTTCCATCGTAATCGGATATCTTTCTTTACTGCCGCTTACAACTACCGAAGACGAACAAGGACATCGATTGGTGACTTCTCTTTAGATCAGTTTAGCGGTCTACGCTAACTACCCTTGATAGTACATTATATCGTAGTATTATAAGACAGTGTGATATGCCGGGAGACTATATTTGTGGAGAGCAGGCAGTTAGTATGTTTCTAATGGTTTGTGAAACACAGTGCTTGGATACCTAGGTATCTTATCTTGTGCTGTCAGGGAGCTCGTTCATCGCGGAAGCGTACCGATCATGACAATATTTAGGTTTGGATATCGTCGTCTCCTGAGCCGAGTCCCGAAAGCTAGGTAGCATAGGTACTGTAGTCAGTGCGGTCCTTGATTACATATCAGCTACGATATCATTTGGTATGGTATGGCATGCCTTGATGTCCGTGATATGTATGATAGCAGTCTGCGAGATCAAATTAAAGATGGATTCGCTTAAGTTCGGACATTACTCCGGCGTAACGATCGGAACAAGCAGCGGAGAAGATAAACCAAACCACAGTTATACGTCATCCAATCTGGGGGTTCGCTCATCTCTCTCTCTCTCACAACTTCCCCTTGGTCCTCTGATGGATGGCGGACATGCTGAAATGGGTTGGGGAAACAAAAGAAAAGAGACAATGGAACGATTCCGCGATTTCCATCAATCACTTGGCACTCGTGGCACTCGTGGCACTCGGTAGGAGAACTACCGAAAAGCACCAGTGCTGGACTTGGTCTAGTGCCTCTCTGAAACTACCTAGTGTAGGTAGCTCTGTTGACGATAGCTTCAGCATGCAAGCATGAATAAGCTTCAAGCTCTCGAATCCAAGACAAACTAACTGACGTCGCACTTTGACCAGTCGGAGACTTTATCATATGTTCTTGGTCCTTTCTTTAACCGTCATGAAATTGTTTCCTGAAGATCTTACGGAAACAGGGAGACATGATGAACCATTTTAGCTTGCTCGAGGTAATGGTACGACATCTCGTATGCCTTGGCAAACCCGTTGTGAGGAATATCAAATCTGTTATGGCGACGATTATGATCCCATCAACATCTCACCGCAATCTGCAACGCAAATAAGGGCATACGTATTGTACGGAACAGGCCGGAAGGGGGCCGATTACCTAATGCTGAACCATCAAGGGTCCTCGGCGGTGATGTTGTGGGATAGGGTTGCAAGCCGACCTTGACAAACGTCCGTTCCGTGGAGCCGGCAGGGAGCTGATGGAGATTGATGGTTGAAACATGGTGGAACGTGGAGATTTGCCATTGAAACCCAAGACGGGAGCATCACGGACCGCAATGCGACGGGGACGAAGCTGAGGTGGATTGCGAGGAAATGCGGTGCCGGTGATCCGAATGGAACGGCACCGGGAGGTGGGAGATGAAAGCTCGTTGCTGTGACAGATGAGGATGGGAAATTACAGTCAAGATCACTCACACAAGAGACGAGCAGCGCTGGCTCTGGCGGTGGTTGCCGACTTGCCAGAATGACGACGGCGACATGTCTGTTCATCACAAAATCAGTCGACCGACAGAATTTAGCCCCGCTCACCTCACCAACGAATGTATCAGCGTAATATCACCACGGTATGTATCACATCCCGGTCCATCTCAGCAAAAGTTTCTTCCCCACATCGCCCCCCTCAAGGAACGATCACAGTGAAAAAAAAAGGATTTGTTTGGTTCGACATCAAAAATTACGGCCGGAACGGCCCCGAAGGACAATTCATGACGGCTAGCACCACGATGTGCAATGCAGGCTCTCCGCCATACTACGCGGTTTTCTTGATCTCCGCGCAGTCAACCAAGGTAAGTATGAAGAAAAAAAAGAGGAGAAGAAAAGGCTAAGAAGTGGGAGGGGAGGTCCTGTTTAAGTAGGTCTTGAGAGATGGCCCGTGCACGAGTGCAAACTTCCCTGCACCTGGCGGAAATTGCACTTGCGCACGGATGTCAAATGGCAGAGTGGTGTCGGCAGGCAGAAGTTGCCAAGCAGATAGAGCAGATGGTGGGCGTCGGCAGGCAAGAGACGGAGAGAAAACCGGAGACAGAAGAGGGTGGTTTGGACAGAACATCCTCCAACCATCAAAGAGCACCAGGGAATGTTGACAATCAATTCACTCTTGATATTCGTTACTTCTCTTACGAGAAGCTCAATACACATGTTGGCATCGTGATCTTGAATCAGATGCTGAGTTGTTAAACCTCAATGCCGTCCATTGGCCCCACAGCGGACGATCAGTTCCTTGGTGACGTCACTCGTTCCTGACAGGCATCAAGGCACTTGCATCGGACAACAACACTTTCCTATGTGACCGCGTCTTCCTCAACACCACAAAGAATCTGAAGAATAAGATAAGCCGAGGAACATATTTCCACAATTCGCAGTTCAAATTGAGTATAACCCGCTTTCAAAGATATCAAACCACTACAATCACAAATGGCCTCCCGAACCCTCTTCACCCGCGCCACGGCCCTCCTCCGGGCCAGCGCCGGCGCCGGCGCCGCGAACCAACCTGTCCAAACCGGATCCATCATCTCCATCTCCATCACCAGATCCACTCCTCCTCCCCTCATGTCAACCCGCGCCTACCACTCCACTCCCCCCTTCCAAACCGCCAAAGACTTTAAAGCCGACCGGACCACCCTCCGCCCAGCCAGCTCCGAAGGGACCGTCTCGGCCTCGGACGACGACGTGGCGCACCTCGACAAGACGGCCTTTGACCCCAACAAGACCAGGCCCAAGGAAGAGACCGAGTCAGCGGGCAAGGAGTCCAACGGCAACCCGCTGGAAACTTCGGGAGCGAACAGAAAGTTCAACAAGCCCCAGGGCGATAATCCTACTGAGGGCGACATGTCCAAGGGGGAGAAGACGACGGCTGGTGGGGACAAGGAGAAGAAGAAGAGTGGTGGGCCGGCGGCGGGGAGTAAGAAGGGGGGGACGACGAGTTATCATGAGTAAGGAGTAGGGGGGTAGTGCGAAGGTTGCTTGAGGGGAGTGAGATGAATGGGAGCGACGTCGTTTACATAACGGGACTGGTATGAAGGAACAGTATTCTGCCAGGAAAAAACGATATGTGTTGACGAGGAGGGACATGCCGGAGACGAGAAGACGGTTACGAGTTGCATCTTGCGTCATGAGATATGATGGCTTTCATTGCTGGCTTTTGTTTTGTTATATCCATGGTATGGGAGATGGTACAGGTACAACAGAACTGTTGCTCCTACCGGCATATAGGCCTAATAAACATCGACATCATGCTTGCTTCCTCATGCTCAACATCAATCATTTAACGCTTTGCATATATATACATATCTCTCTTCCAGCTCAAAGTGTCCACATGGTATACCATCCATCCATCCATCCTTGGAACCCTGTTCATTTCCTCCCCTTACTGCCCAATCCCTCAAGCATACAACCCATCCATATCATCCTCTTCGTCGTCCTCCTCCTCCTTCTTCTCAATCACCACCTCCCTCCTCTTCCCCATCTCCTTCCTACACATCGGACAAGTTCCCTTACTCCTCAACCACGGCCCCACACACTCGAGGTCGAACCGATGGCTATGATGACACGGCAACTCCACCACCAAGCAATACTGATCATCCAGATACCTCTCGGCGCAAATCGGGCACTGCTCGTCCTCCTTTAGTTTCTTCCTGTCCACCCTGTCCAGCCCATCCAAAAACTCTTGCGAGACACCCTCGATTTGCGTAGGCGGGCGGTGGATGTCCTCCTCCAGAGAATCAATCAGCGAGTTGAGAAAGTTGCGGTTTTCGTCGGTCGGTGCCGAGAGGGCGAGCACGCCCATTTGGTCTTGGAGTAGTCGGTAGAGGGCGGCGAGGTCGACGGGGTTGGGCATTGCGTGTGGGTTGTTGTGGTGCTGCGAGGATGTGGAAGCGGAGGTGGAGGTAGAGGTGGAGGACTCCGGGGCGATGTTGTGTAGGTGGGAGGTAAAGGTTGACATGTCGACTTTGCGACGGCGGGGGGCGGTGGAAGAGGGTTTGATGTTGTGTTCAACTGGAGGGTGAATGGTGGTTAGTGATGCGCTTGGTGGGAGGAGACAAAGGGAGGGGGAGGGAGAACGTAAGTACCTTCGTATTGGGTCGCCATTTTGAGTAGATGTATGCGCCGAAGCTGGATTGGGTATGCGACTGTGTCAGAAGAAGGGCGGCGCTGGGAAGACTCGTGAGAGATGGTGGGTGAAGGTTGAGAGTCGAGTCGAAGCTGCGCAGCTTTGCCCTGTGACTTGGGGTTTGCGGGGTGTTGAGGTGATACCGACGCAATGCTATTGGGGCTTGAGTGGAGGAGTTGGGTCGCTTTATGGGAACAATGACCCGATGGCAACTAGCTAAACAAGTGGAAGATGGACCTAGATTGCTGATGTCGTAAGACTATATAATTTCCTTGAGTAGTATATCTCGGTAGGGTAGGTAGGTATAATTGAAGACGATGAGGATGACCTGCCTGCAGTGGGAATACCCAGCTTCGGCGTGACAGGCAGTTCGAGGTGACGCGGGGCTTTGGTCCCCTGGAAGCATCCACTGAAAACACGCGTGCAATGGTGCCTGCGTCGCTCTACCTAAACTCCCGTCCAAGTGGCCCGTGCCCTCACAGCACATCATTTATGCACCCCAGACTATGTAGGTGCTTGTGCCTGACGAGCATAAAGAAGGCCTGGACCTGGAATGATCCCTGGAGGTTCCCTTTCCAACTCTGGGCGCTACAAGTGCCGCCGACGACTAGGGTAGCGTTCCCTTTCAGAATGGAGATATCGTCATTTCAATAATCTCTCGGCACCAACTAAAATCCAATTTTGGAGTTGCTCTTTTCCCCTTTTTGTGATACTCGATGCCGAATACAGAGACATTGTGCACTAATCCTACCTCTAATCCACAACGCGGCAAGATGTGATTGCCCCCACTGGAAACCAGACATGTCCATTCATTCATACTGTACCTAGCTCTTCACTAGTATTTTCCTGTTGTTGGTTGTTTTCTTGTGAATGGACGGGATGACATCATGTCGCCCATTGGATGGTGTTCCTTGACTCTCTTCGTCCAACTAAACAAATCAGCGCCCGCTCCACGCTCCTTCCCGTGTCCTGTTCAGGTACCAGCCAATCCCTTTTTCAGATGGCCACCAGCCAGGCCAGGCCTCCATCCCAGCCCCTTGACAGCTCTCGTTTCAACTTTGCCCGATCCCTTGGTTTGGGCTTTTTGGCTGATATTTAATCGATCTTGTCCGTGCTCTCTCTTTTCCGTCCCTTTTCCTAGAAAACATTGATCAACACAACATCTCTGTCCTTCATTTATGAATACCTACCTGAAGTAAACAAAACAGAGAGAGCAAAATAAGATGCCTCCTCTCAACACGGCGACGATTGGCATGGCTGTCACGCCAACAGTCGTCTCCACCCTCTTCAGTCATGTAAGTCCTTTTTCTTACTTGTAGTATTCTAACTATAAACGCAGTCTAGAATAATCATCCCGTCTTCCCACTTTTACTTGCGATCCACCACCGGGAGGAACTTTAATCTTCTTTCGGGTCACAACAAGAAATCCACACATGGTTAGATGGTTCTCTAACATGACTCAAATCAGTACCTCGACCGTAAAAAAGTCCGCCAAAAACCCACCGAGCGACTCTCGTACGACGAAGGCCTCCACCTAATCCGTTCCTTCCTTGCCTTTGCCTCCACCCGTCCTGTAGAAGAACTCCAGGCCTTCACCGGCCAATGGGTCCCTCACCCTACCTGGGTTCGCGTCGATGAGGTCGAGATCCCCGAAGATAAACTCTCCTACGCCGCCAACCTTCTCCACGAACAGCTTGGCCCCGAGGGTATTCGCCGCGTCGGCGGTCGCGAGTGGTGGCAATGGCGCAGACCCAAGAGCCCGTTGAAGGCTGAGTGGATCGAGATGAAGGCCGACTACGAAGAGCGCAAGGAAAACGCAGACCCGGGCAATCGCGTCATGTTCTATATTCATGGAGGCGCGTACTTTTTTGGTAGTGTCAATGAGCACCGCTTCATGATACAGAGACATGCGCGAAAGCTGAGGGCCCGAGCGTTTGCGCCCGAGTACAGGCTGGCGCCGCAGTTCCCCTTCCCGTGTGGACTCCAGGACTGCCTGGCTGCTTACCTGTACCTGTTGACGCAGCAGGAGCCCAAAACGATCATCTTGGCGGGTGATTCGGCGGGTGGTGGCATGGTCTTGTCGTTGTTGGTGATTCTGAGAGATCAGGGTATCCCATTGCCGGCTGGTGCAATTCTGATCAGTCCCTGGGTCGATCTTACGCATTCGTTTCCCAGTGTTGCGGGAGATTGCCCGCTGGACTACGTCCCACCTTCTGGGTTCCATCATAGGCCGTCGAGGGCATGGCCGCCACCGGATGAGGATGAGATGGAGGAGCTCAAGAAGATTGCCATCGAGCAAAAGAAGGGCGACGGCGTGAAAGAGGGCAGTTCGGATTCCAACAGCGGCATTCCCACCATTGGGGATGTCATGGACAAACCCACTCGCTTGTCGCTCATGATCGACGGCCAACAGATCGACATCAAGGAGCAGATCCAGATGTACACCACCAATGAGATGCTCAACCACCCTCTTGTGAGCCCTGTTCTGCAACCTACCCTGGGTGGTCTCCCTCCCCTCCTTATCATGACCGGCGGCGCCGAGATCTTGCGCGACGAGCAGATCTACCTGGCCCACAAGTGCGCCAACCCCGAGCAATACCTTCCACCCGAAGCCTTGATGGACGAACACGCCTGGGCGCAAGTGAAGAAATACCCACCAACCGACGTCCAGCTCCAAGTCTGGGATGACCTGTGCCATGTGGCTCCTACTTTGAGTTTCACAAGGCCAGCCAAGTACCAGTTCCGAGCCATCGCCCAATTCGGCGCCTGGGCACTTGCTCGCGCTCAGCGGACCGAGATTGACATTCTCGATGATGACGATATCTCTGTCATTTCCGGCCACGAGGGCGAGGATGAGTCT
This sequence comes from Neurospora intermedia, assembly GCA_037102815.1. Classification (NCBI taxonomy): domain Eukaryota; kingdom Fungi; phylum Ascomycota; class Sordariomycetes; order Sordariales; family Sordariaceae; genus Neurospora; species Neurospora intermedia. Next base: position 3,156,212 of record BTPP01000006.1, read on the forward strand.
GATGACGCTACCCACGAGCCTGCCGTTGACCCAACGCAACCCAACCTGGATCCCAAGCCGATGCCCAAGAAGAAGACTAAAAGGTCCAAAAACAAGAGAGCCAAGACGGTTGCTGAAAAGGAGAACGAGGCCAACGCAGTCGGCAAAGCCGGCGACCCTCTCCCGCCATTCCACCATCACATGATCCGCCAACGCGTGACCACCACCGGTCTGCTCCTCCCCCTTCCTGAACATTCTGACCTCCCAGCCTGCTGCATCGACCGGAACGCCATTGGCATGATCAAGCCCGGGCCAGTGCGCAAATGGCTCGCCCACAAGAAGAAATTCGATTCCCGCTTTGCCTCAACCAAGTCCAAAGTTCACAAGCAGAGAATTAAGGACATGCGCGAAGGCGGCTACGAAGTCTTTCCTAGTGGTGACGTCCCTCCTCCCTCGGCACTCGCAGGCCGCAGAAAGATTGGCCACCGCGAGGAAGACCTGAAGAAGGACAAGAAGAGTTGGGGTCTCAGTCTCTGGGGCGTATGGGGCAGCAAGCACGACAAGATGACTGTGGCGCGCGGGGAGAAGGCCGACCGCCGAGAAGTTTCCACCAAGACCGTTCAGGCGGCCGACGGCGGCGAAGGCGCTCGGAGCTACTCCGACATTAAAAATCAGGAAGGTACCGGCGTCCAAGGCAAGACGGCTGCGGGCGTCGAGCGTCCCGGTCTCGGAACCAGAGCGTCGGGCTCGAGATACAAGAGCGTTTCGGACCAGGGACAGACGGGCGAGCATCATCTACATGATGATGACGAGCACGCAGAGAGGCCTCAGATTGAGGATATCCTGGCGTACAGAAAGGGAGAGCTGGAGGAACAGCATCATCAGCCTCCGGAGGTTGGAGCGACGGGGAAGAGGCCCATTGTGGATGGACTAGCCACACCATTCAGTCTAGGCAAGAAGGCCGAGACGGCTAGCATGATTACTTTGCAGAGTGGCAAGAGCAGGATGACGGCCGGCACCGGCGTTCTGCAGAGTCCGCCGGGTACCAGCGCTGGTGCGTCAAGGGACAATTTGTCGCTGATGCCTGGTGGTGCTGATGACGCCACTTCACTTGCCGAAGGTGACGGTGAAGCAGCAGCAGCTGGGAACCGCACTGGGAGTGCACTGAAGCACGAAGTGGAGGTCGACGGCGAGAAGCAGAATGTTGTTCAGGCCGAAGAGCAGATCGTTCCCCGTGAAGTCGAAGTCAGGAACTATGCTACCCACCCACTGGATGCCACCAGGGGAATCGGCATGTCGTTACCTACGCCTCTTACGCCTGGAACACCAGGGACGCTGGGGAGCAGGCCGGGACTGGATCGGTTCGTGACTGCTGATGAATTTTTCAGTACGGGGGGTACACCTACTCCTACTGCTAGTGAGCCCAAGCTGAACGGTGCTTGATTTATACGTGAGGGTTGTGGGGGAGTGTTTTCTGTAACTGTCGTTTCCTTACGGTTTGATATCCCTCAGGTTTGAGTCTGATTTAGAATAGATATCCTTTTGCTCTTTTGTCGGTTGAGATTTTGGAAGAGTCAGTCAATTTGATACCTACCTATCCATCGAGCAAGCAAAGGGTGGAGTGGTTGGGTGAAAAGTGGAGGGAATAATAGGTTCAGTTAACTATCGTCGTTGTTAGTTTCAGTTAGTGTTGAGTTTCCTTGAGTTATGATACCACTGTTTTAAGTTACTAGCCTTTGTCGTTGTTTGAATTGCTAGTGATGCGTCTGTCTATTTTGGAGTTGTTTCGTTCAACATGGTGATTTCTGAAGGGAGAGGAGGTATAAACTTGCCTCACCACGTCAGTCAAAGACTTGTCGCCTAAGCCGTCCATTGAATGGATGGTAAGAAGGGTAGAAATGGTTTGGTGACAATCGATGTTGACGAGAGATTACACGAGATGGCCGTTGACTCCCTATTTCTCTTTAAAGACTCACAACTCAAAATGAACTGCAATGCGAATGTCATGTAACCTACCACACCTCCATTAACGCCCTAGCCATCTATGAACATGGAGATACACATTACACAGGTATAGTCCCCTTCGAAACTTGGAAACATGCAAAACTTTTGACATTGACCATGATAAATCCCCCCTTTTTGTCCCCAAAAGATCGTATGTAATATGGGTATGTAATGTATGTGACCACAACCGACTGACAAGATTAAAAAAAAAAAAACAGACTACCAACAACCCCACCAACACATCAACCAAGTTAATATACACCCTATTGCTATCATAGGCATGCTCAAACGCATCAGAGAACAGGCTTCGACATGGGCGCAATGATGCCCTGCTTGAGAATGACTCTGGGCTTGGTAGCATCCTGGAAGGTCTCCTTGGTAGTCCACTCGGGGCCGACAGGGATGCGGAGCGAGCGCTCGTACTGCGCTTGGCTTTCGAAGGGGTGGGGGAGGGAGGTGGCGAGGTATTGGTCGTTCTGTTGTTTCTTGTTAGCTTTCCGTTTATCATTACTGCGACCGAAATAAAATATCGAGAAAGGCGAGGAATAACAATAAGATGATGAGCGGGGAATGGAAGACAGGGGGGAGAGAGACGAAATAAAAAAGAGAAAAAAAAAAAAAAAAAAGAAAGGAGAAGAAAGGGGGGGAACAAACCTTCTTGACCCGTCCCTCCTTAATAATCACCCCCTTGAGCTTGAAATCCTTCCTCTTCTCCTTCTTGACGCCCTCCACCTTGGTGACGAACCGGCCTGTATGCCTCTTCTTCTCGCGGTTGGAGATGCCCTCGCCTACCCAGCCGCCCCAGCCAGGAAGCGTATTGTCGATTTCCTTGTCGTCGTCTTCCTTCTCCACTTCGGCCTTTTCGCGGTTGAAATCGCCTACGACATCCTCACCTGCAAAGGCGCGCTTGATGAGTTCTTGGTCGCGGATGGCAAGGGGGAGGTGGATCGTTTCTTCGTCGTCGGAAGAGGAGTCGTCGACAGTGGCAGCGGGAGCAGAGGAGGAGGAAGACTTCTTCTCCTTGGCTGCTGCGGCGTCCTTGGACTTGGGTTTGGGCTTGGAGGCGAGCATGGCGGCGTTGGAAAGGTCCAATTCGCCGACGGAGGCCTTGGCAGCCTTTTTGGTGCTCTTGCGACCTTCTTGGGGAGCCTTGGACCAGGCACCGGCGACGGAGGCGGCGAGGGAGGTGTCCGCGACTTGGGTGGTGGTTGCTTGTTGTGGTGTTACTTGGAGATTGGACATGTCGTTTGTGATGTTCTTCTTCTCCTTCTTCTTCTGAGCAGCCTGCTGGCCGGGGAGTGTGATCTCCTTCTTGCCCATACCGAACTGCCTCCGACCGATATCCGTCTCTTCGACACCGTCAGAGTCGTAGTCGGAGTCAAGATCCCGGCGAATCTGTGCAATCATCTCCTCGTTCTCCTTCCTCTTCTGGGCTTCGCCGCGCTGCATGAACTTCATCTGCATCAGCCCCGACTCGGCCTCGCCGTCCGCGTAGGAAGCAGCATGCTCGAGCTGTTCCAGTAGCCGTTTCTTGTTGTGCTTCTCATCGCCAGACTCAGCGGAGTAATCGTCGGAACCACTGTCTTCAGAATCCTCCTCGCCCTTCCTGCGCCCCTCGATCCGGCGGCGCAACTCCTCCTTCTGGCGAGCAGCCTCTGTCAACCCAGCGCGGAAGTTGTCATCCCACACTGCGCGACCGGCCTTCTTGCCGAGCTTGGCCCACTTGCTATCCCTGTGACGAGTACCGACACGCTCGAGGGCTCGCCTCCTGTCCAGAGCCTCGCGCTCCTCTTCTGAGTCGATCTCTCCCGCCTCAACCATGGCATCATGCATCTCCTGCTCATCGTGGAGCAACTCCTTGCGGTGAATGCGGCGGTACGCCTTGGACTTGATCTTCTTGATGCGCTTCTGGCGGGCCTGCTCGCGCGAGAACAGCTCACGCTCGCGGCGCTTTTGACGGGTGATTTCTTGCATCTCAGCGGCCGAAAGACCCTTGCGAGCGGCAATCTCCTCGACGTTATCCTGGTCCTCCTTCTTGGGCTTGTTGGTGGGTCCCAAGCCGGATTCCTCCATGATGGCCAGGATGGTCTGTTCGAGCTCGGTACCCGCCGTGGCCTTGGTCACGGGGAGGAGTTCTTGACTGTCGAGGCCGGCGTCGTGGGCATTTTGCGCGAGGGGGAAAACCAGGTGATCCGCACGGCGGTTGTGCTTGACGGTGTCGATCCAGCGCTCGAGGGTCTCGGAGGTCTTTTCGTAGGCGGCGGAGCGGAGGAGCTTGTCTTGTTGCCTCTTTGCGAGGGGGATGTCGAGCTTCTTGGATTGCCCAGGCTTGGCGGCCTTTTCCTCCTTGTTCATGAGCTTGAGAGACTTCTTCATGTGGGGGTCCTGGACGCCAAGGAGGCCGAGATCTGAGAGACTGAGTTTGTTTGTTGGTTTTGGGCCTGATTGCTCCTCCTCGTCGTCGTCGCCGCCCGCAAACCCGGAGATCATCTTTTGGAGGTCGTCGAGCTTGGAAGGGTCTTCCATATCGTCGTCGCTGTCTTCGCTTTCGCTCGATTCGCTGTCCGCGTCGTCTTCCGATCCTGACTCCTCTCCGCCCTCCTCCTCCTCGCTGCTTTCATACTGATCCAGTGCTGTGGCGAGATCGATAGCGTCGGAACCGAGCGACTCCAAGTCATCGTCCTCATCTTCCTCCTCTTCCTCCTCATCACTGTCGTTTCCACCCTTCTTCGCCTTCTTGCCCTTCTTGTTGGAGCTGCTCCCGCTAAAGGCAAAGCCATCGAACTTTTCCTCGTCGCTCTCGCCAAAGGCCTCATCAGAGTCGAGTTCGGAATCTTCGTCATCAGCGCCTACACCAACGTGCCACTCCTCGCCATCGCTGTCCTCGCCACCGTCGGAGAAGCCTTCAAAGTCGTCGCTGTTCTTGGCCTTTTTCTTTTGTGGCCTGGCGTCCTCGAGATCTTCCTCATCCCCGTCTTCGTCGTCCTCATCGTCCTCGTCGTCGTCATCTCGTTGTCTCTTTTGGGGGCGCTCTTCGGGCTCGTCTAGGTCTCGTGTGCGGACGCCCTTGGCTTTCTTCTGGGGGACTTGTTCGGCGGCGATGGCGAAGGCGTCGAGGACGTTGTTTCGAGATTTTCTGTCGGCAGTCTTGTTGTTGACTCTGTGCTTGGGACGCCCTCCGCCACCCGACTTGGGCATCAGAGGCCTGCCGTGGGCTTGACGGCCGGGCATTGTGCTGGTATTTGGGAATTGACTGATTGGGGGCCGGAGGGTAGTTCAGTCAATTAAGTTCGAGGTCGAGCAAGCAAAAATTGGGTGATTAAATTGTCGAAGATATCCAGTGATTGGATGGAATGAATGGGTGTAAATGTCCAACTTTTGCCAGCACGGGTCCTGAGAAGGTCGAAGTGGTCGGGTCCCTTCAACAACTCGAACCTTCAACTGCCAGTGAACAAGCTCCCCCGAAACTTTTTCTGCCGCGTCTGTAATCGATAATTTTTGGGCGGTGAGGGCGCAACACCCACCCATTTTGCGGGGCCGCAGCAGGCTACAAGGGTACCTGTTTCTCATAACCTTACATCATTGGCTTAACTGAGCTCCAAACTCTTGAAAAGGCTCCACCTCAACCCGGCGCGGCCCCGGACGTCGATGCGATTTCTCGCTTTCAACCCCGTCGCCCGTCGCCCGTCCGTTGTCAAGCGCCAGTCCGAGTCCGAGTCCGAGTCCCGTCTCCGTTCCTGTCGCGTGCGCCGGATCTTCAATCCCTTGTAGCAGATCCTGTCTCCGTCTTACTTGCGCTTACGTCAACCCTCTACCAACCGAGGGTTTTCCACCGCCCAGATCACCGACAACGAAAAAAAAAACAAGCCTTCGTCGTCGTCGCCCCGCAAAGCGCATTCCTCCTAGCCCACCATGCAGCCCACCCGCATCCTCCAAGGCCTCAAGTACCGCAAGTTGCGCCTGACCACCAAGGATGTCAACAAGGGTTTCTACAAGGGTAACCGTACCGGTTCTATGGGTACACACACCAGCTACGGTACCTACAAGATCGATTACACCAAGGTCCGCACCTATGTGTGCCCGGATCTGACCGGTTTCAAGGTGGGTGGTTCTCTATTTCCGTCTGGGTTTGGGGTTGGAATGGGATGAGTTGGGGGATCTGGTGTTAATGGAATGACCGAGAACAGAGGAGGATATAAACCATTAAAGAATTATGCTAACAAGAGAAACGACAACAAGCTCACCCCCTTCGTCTCCAAGACCATCCGCCCCGTTCACGATCAGTTCCCCGGCGACAAGCTCGGCCCCAAGAACCCCGCCACTTACCTTGCTCGCTGGAAGTCGGAGAACGGTCTCGACTAAACGGTCGTCATGCTATCATCGAGGCGAAAAGGAGGAGGACATTACGATACCAGACCACGGCGAGGAAATGGAGCGAGGCTCACTCAACTGTCAAACTACCAACGCAATATATACCCAAGTTCTGATTACATTCCGAAAGCCTGCCGACACAGACCGTTCGAAGCGATTCAAGATCCGTTCCAAGTTACAGCATCTGTCGAAGTCCCGGTAAAGCATTCTCTATGTTTATCGGGCAATTACATGACGCAAACGTCCTTTGCCGAAAGATTATGTCACTTCCATACTGGGAAGGCGCTCTGCATGCTACCACGAGCCACTCCTCCAGTATACATTGTTCCAACACGAAGAATCTACCACTTAACAGCTCCATTGTTCCGGGTCGTATGTGAAATTGGAACATGTCCAGGTTCTCTGCCCATGGAGTCGCTGGGCTGCTACCTGGACCGATGGTCCCGACATTCCTAGCTTTGAGATACGGCCTGCTAACCAGACCCAATAAAACCCTTGCTCCCGTTCAGAGCTGCTCACGGTACATTTTCAGGTTACGATAATCCCACCGTCAAAATTCTTTTCTTTTTCGTACTCGTCCAACTCTCAGACCCACGAGTTGCCGAAGATGGGTTACGTGAATCGCTGTAGCTGATTAACTCATCACCATAAGACAGAAATGAGATGATATGGCTATACTCGGCCTTGTCTCCAAGCAATCCAATAAGACCTATCCGAGATTCCAGGGGTTCTTGTTCCAGTTGTTGGATGGTTGAGGGAGAGATCTTGGGGATTTTAATAGGGTTAGGGTTTGGGTCTCTTGTTGATTGTTGCCTAACCTCTTTTGCCCTTTGCCTGATTGCCCTTGGGATGGTACGTTGTGTGCCTAACAATGAGGGGAATTTCTACCGAGAGGTAGTTTCAGGGTTTCTTCCTCTTCCTACCTTACTTTATTCTAATCAACCACCACCTGATTCCCAAAGGAACCCTTCTCTGGCATGAAGCAATTCACCTTCAGCTCAAGTGGAAGTTTCACGACATACAGAGAAATCACCGAATTCGAACGAGCGAATCCCGTTGAGAAAGTTCACCAAAACTCGCCAGTGCCCCTCCATGGCCTTTCTTTCCCTTGAATCCCGTCTCCTGGTCACCCACCCCTTCACATGTCATCCTGATGTCCATTCCTACAAACGACTTAATCATAATCACCCAAAATTATGAAAACATCTGCCCACTTCAACCATGGACCGATCGACAATACCTTGGCAGAGGAACCCGTCATAAAGTCTCGCTACCCTCCCAGGCAGCTTAACAAGCTCTGTGATGGTTGCCAAGCAGTTTTCCCTACAACTGGGCCGTGGTTCTGGGACCTGGAAGACACCACGCTTGCAGACAAAGATGATTGGTATCTGCGTGATTTCAGCATTCGCGACCTTCACGAGTCGTCTGCGCTTGGCTGTCACTTGTGCAGGGTCTTTTTGGACTCCCTACTCCCACCCGATATGATTGTTGGAAACCGTCAAGGATACGCTGAGTGGTACGAGGCTAACCAAGAAATCCAACTTCGTTGCTCACTAGACAAGGACTGGAAGAATGTAGACTTGCCCATGAAGTTGACGATTCTAAGTAACTATCAGGAGCAATCCACCTTGGGTGCAAGGTTCGAGACTTCCTCTGTTCAGACACTGCGATTCCGGTCTGTCCGCCCAGTCTTGTCGGGGCAGTGTACCAACGGAACAGCCTGGACAGCGGATATAACGGACTTCTGGGGAAGCTCATCGGGGTATGGCCCTTTCACGATAGCCCAACCGACATCAACCACCACCTTCAGCTCGTCCTCGATCGAGCAAATTCGGAAGTGGTCGACGCAATGTCTTGAGGATCATAAATATTGCATACTTACATTCAGTGGTGGCAATGAAAAGTACTGCTATCAGAGCAAGATTCGTTTCGTTGACGTTGGGACCGATGAACACCCAATATTCCGGCTGGTCGATGGCGAAACCCTTAAGAGACAGGAGGGCTGCATTAATTACATCACCCTCAGCTATCGCTGGACGGCCGAAACTGCCATCACGAGCCTAAGGACATACAGCAAGGCCCTTTACCACGATTCCATACCCACTGAAACCCTGCCACAGATCTACAAGGACGCCGCCGCAGTCGCTCGGGCTCTACATATTCCTTACATCTGGATCGACTCCCTCTGCATCATTCAAGATTCTACACAAGACTGGAACGAACAAGCCTCCCTGATGGATAGCATTTACACCCATGCGCGCCTGAACCTCTCCGGGATGTTTGCGGATCGGGCTGTGGGCCTCCGGATGGAAAGAGATCCTCTGGCCGTTTCGCCGTGCATCATATCCCGTCGTCTTCCCACTGATCCCAACGATGACGAGGAGCGGTATGAACACTTCGCCTGCTTCGAAGGCTACGGTGTCAACAGCTTTGTGGACCTTGCGCCCTTGTTCAGACGAGCATGGTGCCACCAAGAGCGCATCCTGCCCATTCGCACCGTTTATTTTGGCGAGCAGCTTGTCTGGCAATGTCCTCGCCAAATGGCCAGCGAAGCCTTTCCGTCGTGGATCTGGCGTGGACTGTATGATCCGTTTTCTGAGATGTCTGTTCACGCTCGCCGACAGCAAGCTTTGGAAGCACGATTCATGCTCCTCGAGGACTCGCGTGACACTTGGGAAAATATCGTGAAGCTCTATACCCAGACGCAGGTGACGAAGCAGACCGACAGGTTGGTTGCTCTCCGGGGTATCTTCAACCGATTTGGGCATATGTGGGACCAGCGCGAGCCGGACTGGTGCGTGGCTGGGCTGTGGAAGCAGCATCTCGTACGGCAACTACTTTGGGAACGATGTGGTGAAATGGATAGGACGGATGAAGAGATGAATGCTCGCGCAAAAGAGATTCTCGACCTCTTCCCTTCCTGGTCCTGGGCTTCGTGTCCTTCAGAGATATTCTTCCAAACCATGGGCTTGGGTAGGGGTCACCATGTTGAGGACTTGGTTGAAGTTGATTCCATCCAACCTTTGCGGCCACTCAAGTCGGGGGATACCTACACGGCGTTCGAGACAGGATCCCGCATTGTTTTGCGGGGGTTAATCGCCACTCAGTTTGATACCGAGAAAGTCCTCCAGACATGGGCCACTCAGGACTCCTTAGATGGTCTGGAAGTCTCATTGCCTACCGACGGGGAGCGGACTCTGAAATTTGACACCGGTATAGTCTTCGACCGACCCCTGGTCGACTCAATCAAGCACGAAGACCTTAGGTTTCTTCCCCTACGGATGTACTGCATGATAAATGACAGCTGCTCTGGATACGTAGGCGGTCTGCTGGTAGAGTCACTGGGCATCCGGGATGGGCTGCCGACCTATCGCCGCATGGGCCTCTTTTCAGCATTTTGCGAAACAGAGATCGTTTCTGGTTGGCTTGATCGTGTCGAGGAGTTGGAAGAGAACATTGATGTTGCCATGGGGGACTTGAGGGATAAGAGGAAAGAGTTTGCAGTTTTGCAGTTGGTATGATTACTCGGGTACCTTTATGGTGGGAAGTCGCACCTGGCCTCGACTGGTGCCCACGGCCGGGTCGGTCAAAGGGAGCAGTGATCATACTTCACATTGTCATTGTAGGGAAATGCTTTCTCGTTCATATGCCTGCCTTTGCAGAGTCCCCTTGTTCTCCAGCCTTTACGCAACGGCCACTGGTTCCTCTTTGGGAAGCAACGGCTCATTCTTATCCTTCTCCAGGCCGGTGAACCTCTTGAAAATCTCATCAAACACCTCCTCAGCGTGCTTCTCAGCATCATGCTGATGAATCCAGTCCTCGCGAGGAAAGGCAATGCTCGTAGGATCTTTGGCAACCTTTTCCCAATCAGTCTTGTGCCATCTATCCCTTGTTGTTTCCCCAGTCTTTTGCACAGCTCTCACGCGGTCGTATCTGCGCATCAGTGTTAGCAATCATCCTACTTTTTAGCAAGCAAAAAGAGGTTCAAAGACGCACCTGATATCCTGATAAGTCCTAACAGCAGCCTGTACCCCCTCCTTTCCCGCCCTTCTCAAACAAACAGCAATAGTAACCCCATCTTCCATCGCTTGCGTCGCCCCCTGCGCACTCGTCGGCAAGAACGGATGCGCCGAGTCTCCGACCAGCAGAATCCTCGCATGTTTGCTCACCCACGTCGGCAGCGGATCACGGTAGACCAACTTCCAATCCACCAGCGAGGGTGTTTTTTCTACAATGGCTTTGCAAATGGGATCCCACCCTTCGAGGACTTTGTACACGTCCTCGAGTTTGCCGGGAAAGGACCAAGATTCATCAATGTCGTGCTCGTCCCGGTGGGTGAGTACCCAGCAGCAGTCGGAACCGTTCTTGATGGTGCTGAAGAGGAAGTGCACGTCAGGACCGATCCAGCCGTTGAAGGTGTCGCCGTTGGAGCAGAATTCGGAGGTTCGGGGATCGGCGATCATGTCGGTGTTTGGGAACCTGCTGCGTTTAGCCAATGTATGATGACACAAAGACTGAGAAAAGGTGACATACCAAGCTCGCCAAACAGCATACCCGCTGCTCTTGGGCTTATCTTCAAACCCAAGGACCAACTGGCGTGCTTTCGAGCGGACGCCATCAGCACCGATGACAATGTCGGCTGTTACCTACCGGGCACCTCATCAGTCCTCATCCTTTTAAAGTCTCCAGACACAACACCCGCACTTCGAAAACGGACGGCTAGAATTCACAGACTCACCCTCTCCCCATCCCCCAACACAATCCCCGCCTTGTCCCCATCCTCAAAATACCCCTCCACCCTCCTCCCCAAGTTGATCTCAATTCCCAACTCATCCCGCGCATACTCAAACACCATCTGGTGCAGTTCCCCTCTATGTCCATTAAACACGGGCGCCTCCGGATTCTGTGGCGGGGTGGGTTGGTGATAGACCACCTCGCCCGTATCGTATTTATGGATCCTGAATCCATATCCCGTGAGATCGATGGACAAGGAACGTAATTTGGCAGCGATGGCACCTTCGGACCAACGCGCAAAGATGCGGCCGCCGTTGGCGCCAAAAGAAATGATGTCCCCTAGCGACTTGAGGGTGGGGAAGGATTCGTAGATTCGTACGGAGTGGCCGTGCCGGTGACATTCGATGGCGGTGGTGAGGCCGGCGAAACCGGCGCCGACGATGAGGATGGAGATGCCTGTTGGGGAGTGCGGGTGTGAGGACTTGGAGGGCATGGTTACGAGTGGTAGTGTTGAGGTGAGTGATGAGGTGGAAAGGTTAAAGATGAGATGCAGTGATGTTGTGGTAAGATGCAGTAGTGGTGAGATTTTCTTGAAAGAGGACAAATGAGGAGTCTTTAGGCGTGGTACAAGGTCAGTGGTTTCGGGGGTAGAAGTGTGTCCGTGATTGACGGTCTGTTCCGTTGATGGATGGAAGGTAAGGTCAACTCTCCCCTCTTTGAACATAGTTTTGGCGACGATCCTGACTTGACGAGAGCGTTAAGGACTCAACCCGTCTATCGGCTTGGACATTCCTTTTGATGTGCGATCATGTGCCCCAGAGACCAATACCCGAGATTCTCAATGCTGTGTTTGTCTCATTACTTAGTTCCCGTCGCTTTAGCTTCTTGTCCTGCAAGAGGACTGACTGGTTGCGGTTCTCGAGACGGGTTGGTTAACCGTCAACGCGGAATAGGTAGGTGTGTTTCCGGACACCAAGCCCCCCCCTTTCGGAAACGCAGTCAGCGTTGCGTTCCAACACCCTCGTTTCTTTTATCCCCCAGCCTATGATAGCTGCATTCTGAAACTGCTGTCTTTAGCCGTGTGGTGTTCTTACCCCTCACCCTGCCGCACCCGCATTCCTGTCCGGGTATTTTGTATGGTCTGGACGATACAGGATTACACTGTGACGGGTGCATGTGGGTGAGGGAAGGGACAAAGTACGTTAAGGAAAGGTGAGATTCTGTCGTGAGGGGGGGCACAAAGGAACTGTAACGGTAGAAGCTGGTATACCATAGTCTCTCTTCCCCGCACAATGGAGGTAGGTAGTTTGCACATCCCGTTTTTCGGGAAGTCTTTGCGATGCAGTGGCAGTAACCAGGGAGGGTTCAATCCCGTCCGCAAAGGTCATGTGTAATTTCACTTTGATACGAAGATAACTCATAGGATCTCTCTACCTTATGATAAAATCAGGAAACACAGAATTGCATTACTGTTGAAAGTATCGAAGAGTGTCCGCACTGAGTTTTGGTGTTGCCAGAATAGTGATGCGAAACACCAAGATTAAGCATGCCCATATAAGCACTGGCTGCAAGCTTCGTTCCCATCAATCAACTACGACAGTTGCTCAACAACTGTGAATCTTCCGTAGTATAGTGGTCAGTATGTGAGCTTGTCAAGCTTGAACATCCAGTTCGATTCGCTCGAGACCCGGGTTCAATTCCCGGCGGGAGAGACCAATTCTTTTTCTGTTTTTTTTCTTGGGAGGTCGGTGGCGAGGATCCACTTGATGTCAATAAATCCCCTGGGTATTCTGGCAACGGCTTTATCGACGTCAATAACAAGCTTCTTCAATATGCACAGATCCCCAACCCAGCCGACAACCTGGTCACAACCAGCAGCTGCCTATAGAAAGTCCGAAAACACCCTCGTCACTTCACCTTCACCACCTTGACATTCCCCTTCTCATCAAACTCGGGCATCTCCGCCACCTCCCTCTTCTTCTGCTGATAAAACGTGCTCATCCGATACCGACTCTCCCCATCCAACACCTTTAGATCTTTCAACGCCTGCTCCCCTTCTCTGACCACCACCTCCCTAATCTCCTCACTTCTCGGTACAATCTCACACCGAAACGGTTGCGGCCGCATATTCAACCCATTCGTATACGCAAAGATATCCACCTCCTCCTCCTTCCCCGTCTGCGGGTCTCTATACTTTCTAATCGTAAACCCCCACAACAATCTCGCCACCGTGATCCACGTCCCCTGCTCCGCCAGCGCCTGCCCCGAACAAACCCTTCGTCCCCATCCAAACGTCATGTACCCCTTTTCGCCCGGAAACGGCCGGTGGTGATCATTCCCCGGCAAAAACCGATCGGGATAAAACCTATCTGGGTCCGGGAACTCGCGCTCATGGTGATGGATGGCCCATACGTTGCCCTGCACCCAGCTATGTGGCGGGATGAAGTACCCTTTGTAATAGTCTGGTGAGGTATTAGAGTGCGGTTGGCCGCCGATGATGGCGACGGAGCGCCAGCGGAGGACTTCCTTCACGTAGGCGTTGATGTAGGGGAGATTGGGAGCGTCGTCCCAGTGAGGAGAGCGGCCAGGGCCGATGATGGTATCGAGCTCGGATTGGGCTTTGTGCATGGCGTCGGGGAAGGCAAGGCAGGAGAGCATGAAGGTGATGAGTGTCGAGGAGGAGGTGTCGGAGCCGGCGCCGAAGAGGTTCCCTGTCAGGGAGGAGAGCTCGGATTCGGGAAGGGAGTATTGGCGGGAGGCGTCCATGAGGGTTTTGATGTAGGGGGTGGGCATGGAGGCTTGGGCGAGGGCGGACTTGGATTCGTATTGGGCGAGGGCTTCGAGGGCGAGGGAGTGGAAGAAGTAGTGCCCACCACCACCCCCGCCTTTTTGGCCGCCGCTGCGGTAGCTGGTGCCGCGGAAGAAGGGGAGCCAGCGGGGGAAGCGGGCGAGGACTTGATGGTTGGGTTGTTAGCAACGGATTGACAGACAGGGAGAGAAAGAGGGAGCGAAAGGGGAAGGGGGGATGCTCACAAGGAAAGGTTTCAAGCAACATGGGAAACCTCTTCCCCGGCACGTTCAAGTCAGCAGCTAACTGCATCAACGCAATCACCTCCGTGATAATTGGGTCGTTGTAACTCGCTACTCTCCTCCCAAACGCAATGATGCTGACAACACTGGTCGCGTACCGCTCCAAATGCTTGACATACTCCTTGGGCTCGCGCAGGTAATCCAGCGCAACGACTTTGCTCTCGTTGTTCTGGATCTCTCGATACCCCCGGACGGACTGGATTCCGACGCCTAGGTGCATCAGCTTGCGGTGAATCCGCCAGTGGTCGCGGTCATTGTTGTTCAGGATGCGCATGGTGACGAGGTTGTTTTGGCCGGTGCCGAGTTCACCGAAGACGACCATGCGGGGGCGGGAGGCGTAGATTTGCGCTTTCTTTTCGAGGATATCGTGGGCGCACCAGGCGTTGTTGATCCAAATTGTTGGGTTACTGGGATGTGTTAGTGACGGGAGCCATGGTAATATTTTGGTGATGAGCATACCGGCCTATCCAAAAGGTGATGAGCGGCGTCTCATACTTCTTGGATAGCTCTTCAAAGTAGATCCATGGCTTGTTGTCTGGTAAAGAGAAGGTGTTGCCTATGATGGGCCACGGAAACGGGCCCGGTGGCATCTTGGAGCGAAGCCATAGCATGTAGCCATAATCGATAATGATTGCGGTGAGTGCTAAGGCGGGCGCGAAGACCAAGAGCTTGTAGAAGTTGACATTGGTCAGAGCTTCCTGCGTTTTGTGAAGGGCGAATAAATCTAGCAGTTTGTCTGACAGCATTTTGCCCGTCAGTAGCGCTCTGGGACAGACTCTTCTGTTTGTCTTCTGTAAGACAGGAAAATCAACAGCGCCTTTGGTGGCTAATGGGTTATTTGTTGAAATGTGGTCGATATTGGCAGTCAGTGTCTTGGATAGAGAATGGGTGACTTGCAAACACGCAAAGGCCGTATCCCATCAAGCCATACCCAATTCTCGGCTTGCCAATATACCTATACTGGCCAACCTGGCTCGAGCCATCACGAAGCCTTTCAGCCTGCGGATGGTGGGTGGGAGGTTACGAGGTAGCAAGAGGGGTATGCCAGGACCTGGGTCGCCTATTAGGAAGAGTGGCTACCGCAGTTCGGATGGTTATCGTTAACGGGATGCCTCCCGGCTTCCTGAATTCCGTGTCGGCTATAGTTCTGTGTCCCGCAATGCCTTTGTCCAACGGAATGTTGGGAAGTGTGGGGAAAGGGGGGAGAAGGAATATACTTTACCGTATGTAGTTGTGTTTGCGAGGTGGGAAGCAAACAGCTAGATTCATTGCACCTCTTCATTACCGTCCATACCCCGTTGATTTCGTGCATGCAGCTTCAATAGAAATGAGGCCGACAATCAGGCGGGTCCTCAGACTTGGACATCCTAACCCACAGCTCGAACCTTCCCTGAACTCCCGTATCCTTCCGCCTCATGCCATCCGAGACATCGAAATGCTCCTATCCCCGATTGAAAGAGGCTTCTTCTCCTCTACCATTTCGAGGAAGACCGTTCAAGCAGACAACTGTCCACTGAAATTCTCTCCGACTTACACCCCCTCATTCCCTAGTTCAGTTCCCTCCCAAACTGTGGTTCTGCTGCAACCTCCATCCATTACCCCACACTCAACCACCAATCCATCCAAGACATACACCGGGTGGCCATGCAACCGAACTTTAGGACGTGCCGGATGTACAGTATCCAGAATGAGCCGCTGCTGGTTTCATTTCCGTCCAACGTTCGTCCAACTATGTCTTGGCGAATATGGTTTCCATTTTCAGATCACCTCGCTAGAATACACCCTGTCACCGCCCACTTAACCGGCTGGGCTTCACGCAACGAATACCACCCTTCATATAGAAGTGAGACACGTACATGTATGCTAACGGCAGACGGTGTTGATCAAACGCCGGCAGTTGAAATAATTGGACCTGAAGACATGGAAAAGTTCGCCCCGTGAGGAGGCGGAATGAAACTGGACGAACTATGGGAGTTTAGTCCGAGGGGGAGCAGGAAGGGTGACGTACCATAATAGAGGGAGCCTAGAAAGGACTGATCTGAGGACAAAGCAACGGTAGATACGGGAGCTGTGCAGGGGGGTTGTTGACCATATGCATATGGGAAGAAAGGACAGAAGCGGGATTGGGCTTCCCGTTAATATCACTTAATAGATGGCGGACAGCAAGTCAGTTGTGAGTGCCAATACAAAGACGTGTGTGCATAGGCATGTGAAGCTGGAATGGCTAGTATTGACAGTTGGTTTATGGAATGTCTTCGTTGGTTGTCGACCTTCCAATTTCTGTTGTGCAGTAGTGCGAGCAAGGCGGGTTGACCGGTTCGTAATGAAGACTACACCTTCACATTCGAAGACCAAGAACTGTGCCGTTGGCAAATCTTGCCGCCGCGGTCTGGATGTCTGGATGCCGTGTCGATGCCGTATGAGTGTTGATCACCAACGGTAGTCGTACGCTTGCACGTGGTCTCTATGGCTCCTCGATTTCAGACCATCAAACCCCTTAAGTCCCCATGTAGTTAATGTGGGAATCGTTCCACTATCCCCCCAAGGTTGCAACTTCAACTTGACTTGGATCTCAACTCCCAGTTCCCTCTTGATCGAGCGCTTGTCCATCGATCAGAGTCGAAGGCAACACCAACCATGTCCTCCAAAGACACAGCCTCCACCATGGCGGACAAGGACGTCGAACACCCCGCCGACATCCCGGTAGCCATCACCGCAGAAGTCGAAGAGAAATACGGCATCAAAGCCCACTGGAAGTGTCTGGCCGCCTGCACTTTAGTGTCCATGTGTCCCTTCCAATACGGCCTTGACTTTGGTTTAATCGGCGGGTTGCAAGCCATGATTGGTTTTCTCAAGGTAAACCTCTCTCTCCTTTTTCTCCTTGCCCAGCACTACCAGTAGGTACTAACCCAAAGCATAGGTCTTCGGCCACCCAGCCCCCCACGTCGCCGGCGGCTGGAACATCTCCCCCTCTCGCCAACAACTAATCTCCTCGCTCATGACCCTCGGCGCCTTCCTGTCTTCCTCTCTCGCCGGCCCCACCGCCACTTTCCTTTCACGCCGCCAAACCATCTGGGCCGCTTCTTTGCTGTGTATCATCTCCAACGCCATCATGATGGCCACCACCTCCATCGGCGGTCTTTACGCCGGCCGGTTCTTACTTGGTCTAGCAAACGGGTTCTACATGACCTTTTCGCAGCTATACATCCAAGAGGTAGCGCCAGCTCGGTATCGCGGACTGATGATCTCCAGTTTCCAGGTGTGGACGAGCGTAGGCACAGTGATCGGCGGGGTGGTAGATAACTTTACTGAGAAGATTGATGGAAGGGACAGTTACTTGATTCCGCTGGGGTTGATCTTTGTGTTTCCTGTGGTGATTAGTCTGGGACTGTTTGCGGTTCCTGAAAGTCCGAGGTGGTTGATGATGCAGGGACGCGAAGACCAGGCGAGAAGGAGTCTAAGGTGGCATCGTCCGTATACGGATCGGATGGTGGAGGAGGAGATCAAGGATATTCGGCTGGCGCTGGCGGCTGAGGGGGAGACGGTCAAGGGGGCGAGTGTGTGGGATATGTTTAGGGATCCGGTGGATAGGAGACGGACGGTGTTGGCGGTTTGTGGGTTGACGGTGCAGGGGGCGTCGGGGGCTATGTATATGATCGGTATGTCTCATTCATGACAACCTTGTGGTGGTGGTGATGGATGATGGCTGACGAGCAACAGCATACGGTACTTATTTCTTCAAGATGGCTGGTATCGGCAAGCCGTTCGAAAACCACGTCATCTTGACATCCATTGGCGTGGTAGCTATCCTCGTCAACTCGGCTATGGTCACGCACTTTGGTCGGCGGAGGGTCTTCCTCATCAGCGGTCTGATCCTCTGCGGTGTGGCCCAGCTCCTTATAGCCGTTGTGTATACCGTCAAGCCGGGCACCAAGTCCACCGGTCAAGCCATAGTTGGACTCGCTGTTGTCTATATCCTGGGGTATAACGGCATGGTAGCGACGTATGCGTGGATCTCGGGCGGCGAACTCCCCTCGCAGAGGTTGCGGTCGTACACGTTCGGATTGGCGACGGCGATCGGATTCTTTGCGGCTTGGTTGACGACGTTTACAGCGCCGTACTTTATCAACCCCGAGTCGATGAACTGGGGGCCGAAGTATGGGTATATCTGGACGCCATCGTGTTGGATTTCTGCGTGAGTGTTCCCCTGTCTCCCGTCTCCCGATTAGTGGACGATGCGCTAACGAGAAGAGCGCGGCAGTCTCTGGGTGTACTTTTACCTGCCGGAAGTCAAGGGCCGTACCTTGGAGGAGATTGACCAAATGTTCGAGGCGCGGTTGCCGGCGAGGAAGTTCCGCAAGTACGCGTGTCTTGGTCGCGGTGGTGGTGGTGGCGTTGCAAACGAGTCGGACAAGAACAGTGTCAGTTGGGAGAAGAAGGGTAACGAGGTGGTGCATGCTGAAGAGGTGAAGCGGGTGGTGTCCAGTTAGTCACTTAACAGGAACGGTGCTGGAATCACGGCAGAGTGAGTGGAATCTGATAGCGCATGAACACTTATTCACGTTACCAGTGCAAAACACATCCGATGACGTCTGCATCCAAATAAATATTCCGTTTCATTTTCCTCGGCGTTGCAGTGGTATCTCTATCACCACCACCAATCTCTCCCTCTACATATTCCACTGTAAAGAAGCCTTTTCATCCAACTTGATAATAACACTCTTGATCTCCAAGAAGTGATTCATGCTGTGCAACCTTCCCTCCCGCCCCTGCCCACTCCCCTTATACCCCCCAAACGGCAAATCCCTCCCGATCGATGGACTCGAGCAGTTAATACTAACATAGCCGCTCTCCAGCGCCTTGGCCATCCTCATCGCCCTACTAAGATCATTCGTAAACACGGCCGCCCACAATCCATACTCGGTATCGTTCGCCTTGGCCACCACCTCCTCCTCCGTCTCGAACGTATTGATATTCAACACCGGCCCAAAGATCTCCTCCTTCATGATCTTGGAATCTTCGGGCGTGTCGAGGAACACCGTCGGCTCCACAAAGTACCCCTTTCTCTCGTCCAGCTGACCCTTGCCGCCTACAGCTAGCTTGCCGCTCTTCTTGCCTTCTTCAATGTAGGACAAGATGTTCTTGTACTGGATCTCGTCCGCTTGAGGACCCATCCGCGTTTGCGGGTCCAGCGGGTTACCGCCCTGGATGGTAGCCATGCGCTTGGTGAAGGCTTCGATGAACTTGGGCGCTACGCTTTTTTGGACGTACACGCGCGAGTTGGCGATGCAGACTTGGCCCGCGTTGAGAAGGATGCTCGACATGGTATCGGATAGTGCCTGCTCGATGTTGGCGTCATCAAAGATGATGGCGGGAGACTTGCCGCCTAGTTCGAGCGTGACGCTCTTGAGGTTCGTTTTGGCTGCCTCCTCCTGGATCAGTTTGCCAGTACGGGAGGAGCCGGTGAAGGAAATGGCGCGCACGTCCATGTGGCGGGCGAGGCAGCGGCCGGAGGGAAGGCCGTGGCCGGAGAGGATGTTGAAGACGCCAGGCGGGAAACCGGCCTTGGCGACAAGCTCGGCGGCGTAGGCGACGGCGAGGGGAGCCTTCTCGGAGGACTTGAGGACCACAGTGTTACCCGTGATCAAAGCAGCGGCGGTCTTGGCAGCGAAGAAGTACAGGGGCGCGTTCCAGGGGATGATGCAGGCAACGACGCCAAAGGGCTGGCGAAACGTCATGGTCACGTAGCCGGGTGTGTTGACGCTGGACTGGCCCTGGATGTGCGGCCATGCTTCGGCAAAGTAGTCGAGCTCATCGGCGCCGAAGTCAGCGTGGAAGAAGTGGTTGATGGGCACGCCCATGGAGATGGCCTCGAGGTGGTGGAGAGTCGACTTGTGCTCACGGATCAAGGCGGCGAGCTTCTTGAGGTAAGCACCGCGCTTTGCAGGGTCGAGGGCGGCCCATCCTGGTTGTGCTGCTTTTGCGGCAGCAACAGCACGGTTGGTATCGTCTTCAGTGGCCTCAGGAACCTTGCACGAGATCTCGCCGGTGGCCGGGTTGACGACGTTAAAGGTGCCCTTGTCGGAAGCTTCGACGAACTGGCAGTTGGGTGTTTGTTAGCCTTGCTCGGTCATCAGGGTGTGACAAGAGTAACCTACCTCGCCGTTGATGAGCAGCCTCGGCTGGAACTCAACACCGTTGATGTTTACTGAAGTCGACATCTTGGATGGTGTATATGGGTGAAGCTCGTGATACGAGGTGGATTGATGACTGACGGCACGATATTGGATTCCTACAATGTCGAGATGGTCCTGCCGGTTGATGTCTTGAGGTTGAAACTGCCGGGGAGGGGGATGTCGACCACTTTTAAAGGACGAGAATGAGCAAAGATGATGAAGCCCGGGGGACACAAGGGGAGGGGTAACTATCGCTTCGACTGCCCGATCTGGACGTTGCCATCAACGAAATTCCACCATCCGGTTCTTCTTCTTCTTCTTGTCGAGCATTGATTCTTGGCAATTAACACAATCTGGAGTTTACAAGTACAACAGGCAAAATTCCGAGTCCATCTGCGGTCAGCGGCCGCATCGGCCGCCGATGATTAATCGCCCAGGCGGAGTGTTTTGTCATCATCCACACCACCTTGTGAGCAACTCACTGGGTTTCATGTCATTGGATACCAAGTACCACCGGATTCGTTCACCTTCTCTGCCTTCATCTCGACTGGTGTCTTGTGGTGTCTTGACTGACAATGGACCACTACACCAATATTCCCATTGCTACCATAGCCCACAGGGCAGTACGAAGTAGTGTCACCTATTGTCCAATAATCGCGGTTTCTTTCCATTCCTGCACCTTCGGTAGCATGCGATATCACCTTGATGGCGTCAACTCCCCTGAATCTGCCCCGCAACCAAGACTCCATGTTACCTGCCTTTTTGCTGATAAGGTAAATTTTGTGCGAGGTTCAAACGTTTGCCCGCAACGGGATGAATACCTCTTGAGGTAAAACATGTAGATGGCTGCATCAGCGAAAAACCTGAGACTAACCGAGAACCGAAGACGGGAATTCTATCACAGGGTATCTTTTCTGCTTCGAACACCTACCTACCTATGCTTCGAGGGATGAAAATGCCTGACTGACTAAACCCTCCTTCAGGTGAAACCCTCAATAACTCTTCCTCTTCGTCGTCGTCGTCGTTCCACATCAAACCCAAGTCCACGGGGACATACAGAGCCAGGATCCAACTTTTTTCTTGCCGCGTACTGGTGGTGGTCCAACCGGAAACATCAAAATCGACATTGGGAACACAAAGACCAAGGCTCCTGTCAGCCATCAATATCTTTTGGTGCACATCACAGCGGAAGGAGCCACAATGAAGATGGCAGGACATTAGGTTGTGTACACCGAACTGACGTGTAATAAAATGAAATTACTGGTAATTAATTATGTGTACTGAAAACAATTCATCTCAATCACATACCTCGTTTCTTCCTGGCTCGCGTCACACTTTCGGTATCAAGTTATATTACCAATCAATTCCTCCTCCATCAACCTACAACGCAGGACACTCCCCCGTCAACCACCAATTGATAGCCGCCACCAATCCAGAAACCTCTCCATCGCTGTCAAAGGCATCAACACTCACCACATTCGGATACGTCTGCCTCGTCATTCGGCCCTGCGCCCACAGCTTCTCTCCCAAGGCCATGTTGGCATCTTGAGCATACTTGACAATACTCCCGATAATCGTAGTCTCGGGCGGCTGCGTCAGCGTCCAGCTGAGCAAAAACATGGCATCATCCGCCTTCGTGCGATGCGTCTGCATCTTGGCGAACTGGTCGCTGATCATGTTGTTCAAGTTGTTGGTGTCGGCGTACGAGTCAAAGATGGCGAGCTGGCCGCGGAAGAAGAAGCCCTGGTTGGCAAACTTGGAAAGATCGACGCGTTGGTTGTTGTCCGAGGTGATGTCGTCGACGACCAAGAGAACAGCCGAACCGCGACCACCGTTGTTGGCAGGCGGGAGCAGATCGGAGAGAGTAAGATAGGTGAGGTCGACGTTAGGCTGGGTGATGTGCGTGGCCCGGTTCTTGACAGCCAGCAGCTGCGTCATCAGCTTCTCCCACTCCTGCTGGCTCAGGTGGGCATCAGGGTTGCGGGAAAAGGTATCCGTGTTGAGGCCATGACTGAGGTTAATCACCACCAATTCCCCCGGGTTCTTTTCCGTGAACTCGTTCACCTCCCTGACGATATCCGCAATATACTGCCCGTTCCCACCCTGCCACCCTTCCAACACCATCTCCTTATCTCCCCCGCCACCCAACTTCCCAATCTCCTTGGCCAAATCACCCAAACCCGGAACCTTTTCCAATCCCCCAGGCAGCTTGATTCCGTTGAAAAACGTATAATGCCCCGTCGCCCACTTCCCGCCCGCAATCACCGGGCGGACATCAAACCACCTTGCTCCGGCCTCCAGCTGCTTGCCCACCGTCATCTGACTAGCGTGACACTGCACCGACTCCGGTCTGGCTTTAACGAGAGGTGTACCGCCTGTAAGCAACGACATCCCGCTATTATGCGTTCCGGGTAGGGCGATTTCCCTCAGCTTCAAACAATGCATCCTTTCATACCCCTGCTTCATCCACCCAGCCGTCGGCAAGCCCGGACTAGCCATCAACTCTTGAGCCGGATCAAAGTTCGTGCTCTTAGCCGACGACGAAGGTGCAGCAGCCAACACAAACGGGACGTTATTCCCCTGATGCCAAACCAACTTTCGCACCGATCCCACGGGGTTATTCACGGCCGCCAAAGTCTTCCACGCCACTTGCAGGACGGGACCGTCCCGGCCGCGGTACTGGAACTCGACCTCCCTTCCTCCCAGCTCGTCAACGACATACCTCATCTCCGCCGCGTCATCCTTGTGCGTCTTGGCTTCGACGTAGACGCGTACGCTCTGTCCTGGTTGCACGAGATCGGGAAAGGAGTTATCCCATGCGGGCATCTGGTAGGAATGCCCGCCTGTCCTGCGCAGAGTGAAGGGCGTGGCGTTGATGAGAAGCAGGTAGGCTTGGTTCTTTTGGAGGGCCGATTGGGCAGAGGACGAGAGGGTGGAGATGGTGTTGAGGCCGGTGGGATCGGAGCTGGGGGTTTTCAGGTCCAGGTGTTGGGCGGCGTTGGGAGGGTTGGTGGTGAGGTGGGTGAGGAAGGCGGTGACGGAGTCGAAGAGGGGGGCGGCTTGGACGACGGCACTGCCGGTGAGGGCGAGTGCTGCGACGAGGGGCTTGAGTGGGAGCAGCATGGTGATGGTGATGGTGGCTGTAAGGAGTAACGGGGGTCAGCAGCTGGTGAGGTATAAGAACCCCGACGACGGAGTGAAGCTTTAGATCTGAAGGGTTAGTTTTGACCTCTCGAATCCAGAGTATTTTTGAAGAAGATATACCTTACTCTTTATCGCGATTCGCACCGACACTTTTCAGTTTTACTACCACCTACTCCAAGTGGAAGTTCACCTGAAGTGAAGTGACCGAGACAGTCTCTAGTTGACTGAACTCAAACTTCAACCTCTACTTTGTAATTTTGTTATTTTCTCAAAGCAACCGACAACAAACGAATCGTGTTGTTCCTCCAAGAAACCCGAACCAAAAGCGAGAAAAAAAAATCCCATCTTCAAAGGCGGAGGAGGACGAGGAGGAAAACCACCCCCTTTTTCATTTCATTTCATCCATGATCCCAGATACCCCCCATTCAGTTAGTAGTCTAGGCTTAGGTAGAAATGGGTATGGTTTGGGGGACATGAGAAGGGGGGTGGAGTGGTGGAGTGGTGTTGAATGGAACGAGGGTGGTGGACGAAATGAGGTGATCGACATTCTGCAATGCATCCATTCAATCTCGCTAACACCCGCCCGCTCGTTCGCGCCCACCAACCGGGATCATCTCTGTACCCGTAACGTTGCAAGCGAGCGAGGACCCCCTCAAATGGGCGGCGGGACGGCATTGACTAAATTGAGATTGAGATGAGATGAGATGAGATTCCCCAACAATCTTGTACCTTGATGCAAAAAGGGAAAGGGGAAAGGGGAAAGAGAAAAAAAAAAACCGTTGGCAATTGTGGATCGAGGTATCCAAATCGCACGTGGGTTGGGGAATGGTAAAGGTGTTTTTCAGATTCGCTTACCCATCCATCCCTGATAGCATGACTGCTTGAATAGGATGGTAGTAGTTTCCTGGGGTAGTAGATAAACAAATGCAGGTAGTAATTGGAGGCTTGCGTTTTGATAGGAACCAGTCGTTGGTGTATACCAGACATCGAGATATGATAATGAAAGGTGGTATGATCGAGGATTTAGATGAGAATCTGCATGTGCGCACCGATTAGAATTTCGAGTTTGACACATGTGTTTAATCACCGTGGCCGGAGGGAATGATAGAAAGAGGAACAGATCAAGTTGCAGAGTCGAGGCCAATGTTGGGGCC
Source organism: Neurospora intermedia (assembly GCA_037102815.1). Classification (NCBI taxonomy): domain Eukaryota; kingdom Fungi; phylum Ascomycota; class Sordariomycetes; order Sordariales; family Sordariaceae; genus Neurospora; species Neurospora intermedia. Next base: position 3,180,864 of record BTPP01000006.1, read on the forward strand.
GAGGAAGTCAGAAAGATGCAAGCCATGTGATAGAGATGAGTTTTTCCACTCCCATTACCACCTATTAATCTATATTGCTAGACTGCCACAACAGTATTTGACCAGGTCTAATACCGTAGTGCGATTAAATACGTCCTGTGACTTTGAGTGCTGGTAACTGAATATGGTATACAAACCAAAAGGGTATCGTATCGTGTATCAAAACCGATCAGCAAAAGAAGAAAACAAAGCAAAAGAACATAACTGTAAGTGCATGCCATCGTGAATGCCCCGTCGTCATAACCATCGAATAAGCCATCATCAAATCATGACCCATGAAAGAGAACCCCGACCTCCAGTCCTTTTACATCTCATCCTCGAAGAACTTAATCAGTGTCCTCACACCCGAGACACCAAGACCCATAAAGGGGTAGCAGATATACACCAAGTCGTTCCTCGCACCAAACTTCTCGCGGAACTCAGACTTGTTCACCAACTTCAACTGCTGGCAAATGGTCTTGTAGGTGTGGCTCAACATCTTGGCTCTCATTCCGTTGAGATGGCCGCCAGTGACCATCTCCGGCAAGGCGCCCGCGCCGAACGTAACATTCCTGACACCGGCCTTGGCCAGCATCTGGATCGCCGCCGAGATCAGGGCCTCAATGGTTCCGTTGGGAGAGCCGGGGAAGTCCAGGGCGAACTTGATCTGGTACCCGTTCGCAGGAGAAAGACGGGCGAGGACACACATGGCTGCAATCTCCCCGTTCTTGTCCTCGGCCCAGAGGTAGCGACGGTGCTCCATGTCGACCCACGGGCGGACTTCGGTGATGTGCACCTGCTTCTTGCCCTTGCGGTTGTCCTTCCAGTCCTGGATGCGCTTGTCGCACTTTTCGCGGATGTGCTCGGGCACGGGCTCGCCGATAGGTACCTCGTGGATGGACACACCCGCTTCTTCGGCCTGACGTTCCTTCTTGGCGACCTTCTTGGCCGAGTCGACAGACACGCGCTCTTCGGCGACGCATGAGAGCGAACGCCACCCGAGCTTGGATCCGAGAATCTCCTCGACTTCGGGACCTACCAAGAGCCAGAGAGGACGGAGGTCCTGGCCGTGACGCATGTCTTGAAGGAAGGCGCGGATGACGAGCTGGTATTGGCGAGGGTCGCAAAGAGGGTTGCCCATGACAAGGGCGTAACCGTTGTCCTCGGCGTAACCAATGGCAGCACCTGTCTGCTCATGGCGCCAGACGTGGTAGCGCTCGTCGAGCCAGGAAGTGTTGGTGGCGTCACCATAGTTGACAATGAGCTTCTCGACGGGGGGAAGCTCGAGTCCTGTAGCGCCATGGTCGTAATCGTAGGCATACTTGATGGTGTCGGCTTCGGGGTGCGGGAGCCTGCCAACGACTTCCTTGTGTTCGGGGAGTGACTTGGGGTCGCGAGGATAGAGAGAAGCGTTACGGATGTCGCCCAGGTTGAGCAGGAGGAACACGATACGCTCGAGACCGATACCGCAGCCGGCATGGGGCAGGACACCATACTCGAAGCCTTGAAGGTACTCCTGCATGCCAAGAGGCTCGATACCAGCCTTCTTCATGCGCTCCTCCAAGAGGTGAGGCCTGTGGATACGCTGACCACCGGTGGTGATCTCCTGTCCGCGAAGGAAGATATCGAAGGAGTTGGTAAAGCGGTCATCCTCGGGATCAAGGTGAGTGTAGAATGGACGAACAGAGGACGGGAACTTGTCGATGATGTAGTAATCCGTCTTGTACTTTTCCTTGATGACCTGGCCCAACTGAATCTCGGCACGGGTGCTCAGATCCTCAGTCTCCAAAGCGGGTCTGCCGTGGTCGTCGGTCCAGCCGGAATCGTTGAGGAGCTTGATGGCATCCTTGAAGGGAATGATGGGGGTCTCTGGTAGCCAGACCAGATCCTCATGAGGAAAGCGGGTCTTGATGATCTCGATCTCCTTGCGGTACTTGCCGTAGATACCCTTGAAGATCTCCTTCATCAAGCCGTCTATAATTTGCATGGCCTCGTGGTAGTCCTGCTCGATGGCCATCTCCAGATCCATACCAGTGTACTCGGTCAAGTGACGATGGGTGTTGCTGTCCTCAGCACGGAAGACGGGGCCAATTTCGAAGACACGGCCAAAGTCGGCCGAAATGCTCATCTGCTTGGCCAACTGGGGGCTTTGGGCGAGGAAGGCAGTCCTGCCAAAGTAGTTCACCTTGAAGACCTCAGCGCCAGACTCGGTCGCAGCAGGCTGCAACTTGGGAGTGTGGATCTCGATGAAGCCCTTGTCTTCGAGGTACCGACGGAAAATGCTGCAGATACCAGCATTGATGCGGAAAATGGACTGAGCGGTGGGTGTGCGGAGGAAGGCAATGCGGTTGGAGACACGGACTCTGGTCGAGGCCAAGGACTCGAGCTGATGTGTCTCGCTGTCCACCTCGACGTGGTCAATCCAGTGCACGTCGACGGGGAGATGCTCGTCAATGGGGACGACGAGGTGCATGCTCTCGATCAAAACCTCGATATTGTGGATTGTGCACCCCTTGATCTCCTCAGGAGGTTGTTGCAGCTTGCCCTCAACGTGTACAAAACTCTCGGCCGTGATGTGCTCGGCCCAGCGAACAAAGTTCTCGGAGACGACGCCATCTCGGACGGACAGGACACCCTGGACCGTCTCGATCTGGTCGCGGAAGACGACGAAAGCGAGTTTGGAGCTCAGGGCGCGAACGTGGTGGATGCGGGCCCGGAAGCTAACCGTCTTGCCGATGTTCTGGTAGTCGTTGACGAGGGCTTGAAGGGACTTTGCGGGAGCGAGGGCTTCCTCTTCTTGTGTTCCGTAGCGTCGGGCGATTTCGGGGCCGTCGGCTTCGTGCCACTTTTTCTCTTCCTCGCTGCGTTTTTGAATCATCAATTTCTTCTCTTCCTCGACTTGGTATTCCTTTGCGCGCTTCTCCTGGATCTTCTGGATGTTCTTCTTTGCGCGCTCGTCGTCGAGCTGGTCGATGTCACCGATTTTGGGTTTGCTCATGTGGTTCTTGGCCGAGGAATGGCCGATGATGCGGTTGAGAGCCAGCAATGGCTTCTTGAGCTTGCCTGGCGACATGATGGCTGTGGATTTGGGCTTAGGTTAGGGGTATCTTGTTGGGTATCTGTTTTTCTTCTTCTTTGGGTTTATCAACTTGTGTGATGTTGGTTGCTGGGAACAATAAACGACGTGTGAAGCTTGTGGACTGTGTGGCAGCCCCAAGACAAAAGGCCGTGCGTGCAATTCGCAGATGGTGATGGAGAGAGAAAATGGGAGCGACAGCAAGGGAAAGTGGTTATAAGGGAGAAAACAATTAGTAGTAAAAAACACTCAGAGGGTGACCAGAAACAAAAAAAAGAAAACAGGCGATGACGAATGTTCGGGAATTTGCTGGGGAACCTTGATTACACCCCGGTCACTTTGTCGGTTGCCGGGCTTTGCTTGGTCAGAGGCGGCTTGTGATTCAGGGCAGGGTGGGGGGGGGGGGGGGGGGGGGGGGGGGGGGGGGGGGGGGGGGGGGGGCAACAGCAGCCACTAAAGAACAGCCAGACTTCGGACGCCGGCGGAATGGGAATGAATGGGATGAGATGGACCCCCCATGCTTGATTTTCAATATTTGGGATGTTGTGCCTGGAAATCCTCCAAGTTTGATACTAATTACGATACGAGTAGTAGCCTGGGCATTCCGAATTTCCGATGGTATCGTATCAGAGTTGTAGTGTATGTACTGTATCGGATCGTCGATGGCTGTCAAAGTCCATCATCCGCTCCTCCCTCTACACTACTTCTACCGCATGTACTTGGGGGCATATCATTGATACTTTACTGAGAGGAAACACCCTCGATAATCCAATGCGTTGATCCAGTCAATCAATCACTGCCAGCTGAATATGACGGAGAGTCTAGCCTGGTGCTGTCATTCCAATGTTTCTTCATACACTGCAACCGTGATTTGTTACAGACAAGTGCCCTCTTCCGTCCTGGAGCCATGTCATGAATGCCCCTGCTCTGTCAGCGAATGTTCGCTTGTCGTTGGTGACTGCCCGCTGTCACAAATTGAAAAGTAAAAAGGGCCGGAAATCGATCGATGGTCCAGGCCACCCGGCGTGGAAAGAGCAAACGACGTCATGGGGCATATGACGTCACCGTTTATGCAGCGCCAAGACCTCGTCAGCGGCCAATATCGGCGGAAAAAGAAGAACGACTTCGGTTTAAACATGAAACGAGACAAAACATTAGACAATTCAGAGCAGAAGCTAAGTAAGGGTGAATGTCTCAATGTGAAGGGATCAAAGTAATATTGAAGATGGTGTCCTTCTTTGCGTGTTCAAGTTGGTGATTGTCGCTCTTTCCCTTCAGATCGGTCGATCTTCTGTGGAGTTCTATTTCTCCTCATGGCTTCCACTTTCGCGGCAGGCACCTCAGGCGAAGATTGTTCGATAAGTCCTTATCAGTCGGGTATTCTCGCAAAGCCAAGAGTGTGCCTGGCCTTAGCCTTGGCCTGGGGGAAAATGGACCAATCACAAGCTGGGCCACTGGTTGCCGATGACATCAATTCCCCTCTTCTCCCCTTCCTCTCCTCCTCAGCTCCTTGTCCCTTTTTCTGGTCCCCTGAAGCCTGAATGAAGTACAATGAACAGCGCACAGCCGTGATAGTTAATTGTCCGAGTCCTGTTAGGTTCCTGTTCCTGGACTTCAGTTCGTTGAATGGAGCACGACCATGACGGATTTTTGTTGTGGCACTCATGGAGGTAATTCGACACACGCGAATCGACTAGCATTACATAAATCGCCAAATTATCATTTTGTCCACATCCCACCTTTGGTGCGACCTGTTTCATACTTCCATTGACACGACATAACTCCCTGGCTACCCAACTCCCGCCCAATACCCATACTACACTTAGTACCGTACTCTATCGTGACTCTTTGCTGACTCTCTGGTCGCAATCTCCTTGCCCGTTTACTCTCTACAGTTTGCCCTCTAATAGGCCGACTCGCCAACACCATGACAGGAACAATTCCCACCGTTGAGGGCATCCCCGTCCCGCTGACCACCCACAAAGATGACGGAAGCTGGGTGAGACCCGAAACCGCCAACGATGCCATAAACCCGGCCCCATCGAGATGGTATCTCAAGGCACAGGCTTCTGCCCTGCGATCCGGCCTCTACCTCGGCATGACCCTCCATTACATGGCCAGCCCTCGACCACCCAACCCCAACTTCACGCTTACGATTCCCTCGCTTCTGTCCAAACACAAGGGTACCTTTACCCTCCAGTTCTACACTCCAAAGGGCTACGAAGATGCCGCCAAACACGGCAAGCGATACCCCGCCGTCGTCAATTTCCACGGCGGTGGCTTCACAATCGGCAACGGTACCGACGATGCCCGATTTGCTCGCTACGTCCTCGAAACCTGCGACGCCGTCTTTGTCTCGGTCGATTATCGCCTCGCGCCCGAGTACCCATTTCCGACCGCTGTCGACGACGCCGCCGATGCGCTCTTCTACCTTATTCGCCAATCCGCCGACCTACACATTGACCCCATGAAGCTCGCCACATCCGGTTTCTCTGCTGGTGGCAACATTGCCATCACTGCCACGCTGCGCTTCAACGAGCACTTGAAGGAATTGGCCGATCCCGATAACAAGGCACCGCCAGTCCCCGACCACAAGATCCGTGCCATCGCGACGTGGTACCCCGTTACCGACTACAGCATTTCGCGCGCCGAGAAGCGCGCCACCTGCGTCAAGCCCGAGAGTACGTTGCCTCCTGGCATGACCAACCTGTTCGACGGGTCTTACCTCTACCCTGGTGATATCAAGATGGCGCACCCCTGGCTATCGCCCGCCCGAGCCAGCGACGACGAACTCAAGGAAGCCATACCGCAAAACGTGCTCGTGTACACGTGCGAGTGGGACATGTTGCAGAAGGAGGGAGAGGCCTTCGCTAAGCGGTTGGCGGCCGAGCCTCTTAATAAGACGGTACATCACAGGATGATTCCCGGGGTTGCCCATGGCTGGGACAAGAGTCCGGATCCGTTGAAGCCGGCGATACATACGCAGGAGGTGTACACCGACTGTTGCAGGAAGTTGTTGGCGATATTCAATGCAGTCGATTGACTCATACCCCGGAGAGATTACTGGCAGGCTTCTTTGGAAAGGGAAAAGCTGGTCGTTGACTGAAGGTTGCAAATGAGGAACGTTCGAGTTCGAATGAACATACCTTAATGCAAGTAACGTCTCCTCGAACTCATGATTATATCTATCATCCAATATGACAAATGATATTGGCCTCAAACTTGCCCATGATGACAACCTATCGATGTATGTACTTCTCTATAGGCTGCCTAAAAATCATTATAACAAAAGAAAGCTGACATTGACGATAGGCAGACACCGATCGTTCTTGGCATCATGGGTTGGAGTGTGAAAAGTGTAACAGAGATGGCGACTCGACGCAGTAGTGCTTACCAATTCGGCGTTAAGGAAATATCACGACAGGCAGATTACTAAATTCGGCGACTCGTACTACGCTAGCTCCGTGAAGTTTAAAACACCGAACATACAAATCGAACATCTCCAAGATGTACATAAGCCCATCTTGATTTGCTCAGACACAGCGTCTTCAGATACCCATTTCACGCCTACACCTTACATACATCTACAGCAATCCCATCGTCAATCTATTACCTATCAAACCATCTCCGGCATCCCATCGACTACACCACCCCAAACACAGTTCATCATGGCGCTCATCCGCGTCGCCCTCATCGGCCTCAGTTCATCTTCCCCCTCCTGGCTCTCCCTCGCCCACCTCTCCTACCTCTTGTCCGCCAGAGGCCAACAAAAATTCCAAATCGTCGCTCTCCAAAACTCCTCCCTCTCCGCCGCCGAAGCAGCCATCAAGAAATACAATTTTGATCCCACCGTCGTCAAAGCCTACGGTAGTCCTGAGGACTTGGCCAAGGATGAGGATGTAGACCTGGTGGTCTCGGGCACGCGAGTCGATGTCCATTATGGGAATCTGAAGGGGGTCTTGGAGGGGTGGAAGGCTACTGGGAAGACTGCTGGAAAGGGAGTGTACAGCGAGTGGCCGCTAGCGAGTAATTTGCAGCAGGTGGAGGAGTTGGTTGCCTTGGCCAAGGAGACGGGCGTAAAGACGGTGGTGGGAACGCAGGGGTGGGCTAGTCCTGTGGTTAAGAAGATAGGGGAGGTGTTGAAGAGCGGAAGAGTAGGGAAGGTGTTGAGTTCGGAGATGAGACTAAGTGGAGTCACGGCAGAGAGGGAGGCAATGCAAGAGAAGACCGAGTATTTCACGAGGAGAGAGACGGGTGGGAATATGTGGAGTATTGGGGGTGGGCATTGTGAGTTCTTCTCTTTTTTTCCCCTTTCTACCAGAACTGTTGAACAAAGATAGGAAGAAGACTAACACCAAGAACAGTGATCGATCTCTTGCAAAGTGCCCTCGGCGAACTACAAACCAATGTCAAATCCCACTTCCACATCCAACGCCCCCTCGTGCCCCTCAAGGACAGCGCAACAGGCACCATCACCCGCACCGTCACCTCCAACACGCCCGACCTGCTCTACGTCGTCGGCTCCCTTCCTGCTTCCGATACCGTCCAGCAGAACGCATCACTTCACCTCCGTATGCGCCGCGGCCCGCCCTTCCCTGGTGAATCGGCCTTTGTGTGGACTCTTACGGGAGAAAAGGGCGAGATCAGAGTGACCAGCAAAGAATCGGTAGCCATCATTTTGGGCGCTGGGGAGGTGAAGATTGAGATTCATGATTACGAGACCGACAAAGTGGAGGAGGTGGAGTGGAAGTGGGAGGAGTGGCAGGAGGAGTTGCCGGCGCCGGCAAGGAATGTGGGGAGTGTTTACGAGGGAGTTTGGGAGGCTTGGACGGAGGGTGTCTCTACCTCTCAGGAGGTAGGGCAGAAGAGGTATAATGATTGGGAAGTTGCTGGACGGAGGCATGAGTTGCTTGAGAGATTGTTGGTTGATAATGGGTTTTGAGGGGCAATGAAGTGAACTAGTGTTCCAATGGGGGTTTGGATGATACGATGGCGTTCTTTGTAGCAACCATCTTTTGCTGCTTTGTTCGGGGAGATTGACTCCTTTCCACCAGGGTTGTGCTTCAGAGATGGTTTCGTAGGAGTTGAAGTTTTGAGGTTGTCACAGTCAAAGGCAAAGTCACATAGTTCTCCTACAAGTGTTAGTGCACGCACTCATTCTCCGATCATCGAGGACTTTCAATAGTACACACACAAACACTTGGGGTTCTCTTGAACCAATCTACAACAATCATCACTTGCTGACAGTATTCTTTCCTGTAATTTGACTACACCTGTGCTATCCTGGTCATAGAACCCATCCTCCCCAGTTGCCCGCTTTTCAGATTCCATTGGCCATCCAAACCCCAAGTTGGCGCTTGCAGAACAAGTCCCTAAGCCCATAGACCCATTGCCCCCTAGTCCCGACAAGATTCTATTCATGGCCGCGGCGGTAGACGGTGGGCCACCCCGCTGGTATCTCCCATGGGACCTCTTGCGTCGCAACAGTTCCTGTTTCCCTATCATACCGCCCCTCGAAGAACTTCCGCTCCTGGTCTACCTGGGTATAATGGTTCTCTCGTGGCGACGCACCTGGTAATCTGTATCTGTTTACCGTGGCGACATGTATACCCTCCACGACAACGCCTCGCTTGACGTTGCCAGCCAACTGCTCCAAGAGACCGACTAGGTATTCGGTATGCTGCCACTCCTCGCGGATAAAAACAGTTATCCTTTTGAGTCTTGACAGACTGTTTGTTCTCCAAGCCGTTACGATCGCCTCGATTTTATCAAACAGTTGGAGACATTGTCGTGCGGGCATTACCTCGGGGCCATCTCCTGTTCCGGGGATCCACAGGCGCCCAAACTGTATGTCGAGCTTCATCAACCCCCGGCATCGCTTCGTGATGGTGTTTCCCATGTTCACGAGGTTCGCAATCCAGGCTTCCGTTTCCCTTTCCCTGTTTCTATCAGACTCATGATAACACTTGATCCTCAAGTGTCTGATGTTGAACGAGTTGGGCCTTGTGATCCTCACCAACCAAACCCTGTGATGTACCAAGTCCAGGTGAAAGGTGTTGGTGGTGTAGAAGATCATCGCGGCCTCGCGAGCGAACTGCCGAGATACCCGCAACAAGGTTGGGAAGGTGTGGAAGAGCGGACCAGCCGCTCTACGGGCATCTTGGGCCTGATAATGGAAGGTGGGTACCGGCAAGGTGTTGTGCGGAATGATGGGCTCTTCCGAAGTGAGAAGGGCGCCATATACCATGTTACGGATCTCTGGTGGTAGTTGGAAAAACGGGAATGGCTGCCGGAGGGCCAAGGGCTGAGAGGGGGGAAGGGTCAAGCTGAAGCTGGCGGGAAACAGACGTAACGGAACAGCCTGACCGAAGACGACGAATGACGGAGGGACCACTGGGTCAACTGAGGGGATGTTGGACGTGACGCTGGGGTCGGTAACAGAGGAGTCCTCTACGATAGCCGTGACTTCCGCACTCTCGTCAACTAGAGGAGACTTGTGTATTAGATCCATTTCGGTACAGTGTTTGGGGATTATGAGAAGAAGGCATGCGAAACAGGTATCTATATATATGGAAGACAGAAAAGGGAGGCGAGCAGAACAAAAATGACAGTGAGATACGGGACTTCCTCTCTCTTTTATGTTCGGATGCCATTGTTTGGTGAGAAGCTTTTGGAGGTGAATGACCAAGATGGAAAAGCCGGCAAACACAGTCATCAACAGAAAAGGGTGACTGCGAAAGATGTGTGCGTGCGTGACTGTAAGGGAGGCGTTATATGCGAAAAGAAAAGAGTGAGAGATGTGATGCAAGCATCAAAGAAGGGAGGAAGACAAGTAAACAACCGCCGTCAAGCATGAAAGATGACTGAAAGAACAAGGCGTGAAGCAAAGCGTGAACCTTTTGAGTCATTGAACGTAAAAGAATCATCACTCGCATGCCCGATTGCCTTTGACTTGGTTGTTTTGAGGCTTCAGGATGGTGAGGGGGGAGACCGGCCTTCTCGTTGACGGGAAGAGAAGGGGAAGCGGTGATGGCGACGGGCTGCCCTGTGAAGAAACAAAAGAGGCAGAACCAGCGATTGTGTTGAGGCCCAAACAAAAGAGAGACTTGATTCGAGAGCATTGTCATCGAGACTTCGAACTGTCTTCATCATCTGAATTAGGCGCGGGCTCGCTGAAGTTGCTGAAATGTCAACGGCAGGGACCGGAAGAATCGACTTTTTGTTCTCGGAGGTAGCTTGAGGGGGAGGAACGAAACCAGACCTTGGGGAGTGATGGGTTGTACCTCTTGTGACTGGGGATGATGATAGTGATGATGTAGGGAACGGAGTGGCCCTCGATGTGACGGGCTGTAGGAGCCATTGTGACTGGGGATGACGATGGTGGTGATGTAGGTAACGGAGTGAGCCCTCGAAGTCAATAGTCGGGATTCAGAGCACTGAACGCCAAATGACGGCGAATTAACACTCAGCAACGCGAGTCGGTGTTGGTGTTGTGGCAGTAGTAGCCCATCAATCTCGCCTCACCTAGCAACTCTTCGGGAGGTGGGTGGCACCGACGTTTCTCGGTGTCTTCTTTCTTGCTGGTGTTGTTCGGGGCAGATGAGCGGCGGATAGAACAAAGGCTGGTGGTCCGCCGCGTTCAGGGCCTAGCCCGTATGCGATTCGTCTGTCGCATTTAGGAATGATGAGATGGTGGGTAGAGTTAGGATTGGACGATTGCGTTTAACCATGCAGCCAGTTGAGAGATGCTGGTGGTTGGTTTTGGTCGGAACGCCCTCTGCGCATATTGGGGTCGGTGAAAGGGTTCTGGCCAGATTCCCCCGTAAGAGAAAGCTGCGATTTTCGCTGGTGTGTGTCTTGTTGGCTACGTTGCGATGTGCCTCTCCCAGTGTTGCGTGGCTCTTGGTGTTTCAAGCATAGGTAGATGTCACAGCGACCAGAACTTGTGTAGTAGGTATTCTTCATGTTCGTTGGCGAAGGAAAACTGTACCGTGAACTGTCGGTTGAAAGTGGGCGCATGAAGGGCAAACAAACGGAACCCGTCACCCACAACATGATACCTAGTCATTCTCACTGATACCGGTCGTAATGCGCAAGCCTCCGTCAAGGGAATAATGCATGGGCAAAGGTGGGGAGATAAACTTACTTTCGCCTTCCTCTAGGGAATCATTGTCCTGATCTCCGCGGATTTCTCCCTCCTCGGGAAATGGGGGCGGGAGGCAGCAAGGGAAGGTAGCTTGGAATTATCGTGGGAAACTAATGAGGCTCCAGGAAGAGTATAGCCCGCATTTTCCATCATTACCCCCAAAGAACGAAAAATTCCTCGGCAGCACCCGCTACAGTCGATGTGGGATTGGAACCCACGACCTCAGGAGGAATACTCCTGCGCGCCACCGCGCCCATCGACATCATCAGCAGGCACTACCTCACGCTATCTACTCCTCACGATCCTCCTTCGCGAGCACCAGCAGCTCGTCCAGTTTTCCGTCCATAGCCTCCAACTTCGCATCAACATTGCGACGCCAAGAGCCACCACCGCGACCAGGGGAGGCGGCGACACGGGCAGGGGAGCTCTGCGCCGGAATTTGCATGGGGGAACCGCCGTCAATGCCGGGAGGACTGCCAGCCGCAGGAGCAGGAGAAGAGTTGGTGGAGGACATGATGGACTGGCTTGAGAGGTGAATGAGTGGCGGTGGCGGTTGGAAGAGTTGAGATCGATGGAGTTGGAATAAGGAGAACTGAACCAAGGTGCAGTCTTGGTGAGAAAATTGATTGTCAAACGGGAAAAGTATCGAGATAAAAGGTTGCTTGAATGATGCTGTTGGGATATCGTGTGTTGTCGAGATTGGAAGTTTGGGAAATAGAGGAGGGAAGGAAGGGAGATTCTGAGCAAACAAATGGTTTGTCGAAGGAGAATTCACTTGTCCACCGCTCCAGTGAAGGGACACCGGTACCTGGATGGGATGAAATACATGTGGTATCTTGGTGATTGGGAGTGATGGGGGTAGCAAGCAAAATGTGACTGACTGGTTTGCTTAGCGGAGTCCAAAACCTGACTGCGACAAGGTCGTCACGAACCAGCAACATTTAGACCGCCGCCAGACAATGGAATGGATATATAGGATGAGGAAGCAGGTGTAACTCAGTAAGGGTAGACACACCTGATCATTTCTAAGATCTATTGTATATGCCCGGAAACTCCGTAGACCATATGTAGGTAACCTATCCATTACATGCTGGAAAATCTTTCTTGCGCTCTCTTCGCCTCCGCAGCAACCTAATCGTGGGAGTGAGTGTACGGTGGCAGTGGCCGAGAACTAATCGGCCATGACTTCCAACTGGACACATGAACTGGACATTGCGGGCAAAAGCCTTTTCATCATGAAAGGAGAATTCGGTAAATGGTTTCAATGTCGATAAAGTGGGAGGAGTTGGGGAGCTGAGGATTGTGCCGAGTTGGGGGTCGATATTCCAATCCAGGCTGAAGAACGCTTCTTGAACTACGGTTGTAGTTGGAATGTATTCCTTGGTCGTGTAGAATAGGCCTGCAAAGCTTCGCCCTCAGCCTCCCTGCGTTCGAGTTCCGCGATGTGCAGCATGACTGCGCTCAGGTAGGTAATTGTCTTGCCAGTGCCGACCTCGTTGGCCAACATTCCTTGATTTTCAGGGGTCGGGGTATCCGGGAGTGTGGTGACCGGGGGGACAGCACACGGTAGAGGTACCGAAAAGCGTGCCTTGCAAGTGTACGGAGCCCGGCTGCGACAAGACATCCAGACCAGCAGCCTTCAGACCGTCAGACCAGACAATCAGAGAGCACACAGTTCGGAACGGCCGTTCAAGTGTCGCGAACCTGACCGTGATGACCCAACACCCGATGCCCTATCCCCACCAGAGGGCCGACTGAACCAACTCCGTCAAGGCCTGGCCAAAAGGGGTCATGCTAGGTAGCAAGGTTTTGACAGGAAATGCCCGGAGTTCAAGAGGGTTTATAAAAGACCCAGCCGAGCTCCAAAGCTCAGAGCATATTGCTCGCCAAGCGTCCCTGCTCGCGTCCCATGCCGCCAACCTCGCCAGCAATTTGAGTGCAGCGTAAACCCACCGCCATCTCTCGGCACCCCGTGAACCGTGTCAGCCTCCAGGCCGGGCGCGGAATGCTTTCACACCAAACAGTCACCGAAAGTTGCCCATGCTGTCCCCTCGCTCTCTGGCTCAACTCGCGAAGATGACCTGCCTGAACGCTTTTTTGACAGCCCTGTTTGGCAAGGTCCTCTCAGCCTTCATTTGGCTCGGCGTGTTCTGGTGGAACATGAACTTCGTCTGGCCGGGTTGGCCGCTTCTGTAAGTCTACTTTATATCTCAATACATTTTTGTTTTTTCCTCTCTCTTCTCGTCTCCTTACAGTTTACCTTGGCCTTTCGGTCCCAAAAGGCCAAGGCGGCAAATCGTGTGGCCATGCCCAGCATTGCCGCTCAAAAACAGCAACCTGGCAAGCCGCGAGGACGTGTTCGACCAATTGGACAAGATGGCGTAACATGCCAAATCTCTCATGGAAGGGTTTGCGAAGTGCGCGATTGGGGATTCCAGGGCTGAGATTAAGCGGCGTGTCAAGAGCGCCAACGAGCTCGCTCAGAAAAACAAGTGGAAGGTCGAGGTAACCCTTGAGGACAAAGAGATCAAGAATTAACTCACTGCAGAGATTGTCGAGAAAGATGGAGCTCCTCGTAAGCAAGCAGGGTAAAATGTTGAGGACGCCTGCGGCAAGGCATACTATCGCCTTGTACAAAAGGACCGGAGAGGCATTCAAGAGCCGGCCGACGACAAAGATACGCCGCCCTTCGAGAGGTAGTAAGGGGAAGATCAGAATTGGAGATGAATAGATTGGGGGAGTGTGTGGATGAATCATGACTGCTTCCTTCCTATTCCACAACCTTCCTCTTCATTCTGTTTCGTTGCCACAGAAGGAGCGGGACTGAAGCCCTCTTTCCTTCCCCTGCCCCAACTGAGAACCTTGATGAGCTAAGCATGCACTTCTGCATTCTGCAAGGCAGCCAACTTCGTAGAACCCGAGACTCAACTGTGTCCTTTTCTTCTTCTTTTTTTCCTATATATATTCTTTTGACCCCGTCACACCTCCTCAGCTTCCTCCCTAGTCCCAAGGAAGACTTGCTCGCCACAGCCAAGTTACCCACCTCTATTCCCTCGAAAAACCGACAAGAGAACCAACAAGATGGCACCAGTATACGACGTGGAATACGATTTACACCCATACGGTACTGCGATCCCTTACCTGGTTGAAGTCGATTCATCCTCAGGAGGTTCCAGCCCGATCCTCCACCACCCTTCCGATCTCGAAGATCTCGACTACTGGTTCCGACTTGAGTATGCCGACTGGGAAACAGCTGTCAATCAGGACTCAAAGACGCGTGCCTCTTTAGCTCCACGACCTGTTGCTAGGAACAAGAGATCCTGGAACGGAAGAGGCGAGATGGAAAAGCGTGTTAAGAGGCAGAGGCTGGACCTCGATGGATCTTTCAATACGGCATAAACATCCTTCGCCCAAGACACTTCAAACGCAACGACAAGACGGCGACATCTATAGCACCTAACTGGTGTCTTGTTTGACAACACATACGGACAGGTCCTGGGACATACCAGTTCCAGAAAAGTATGCCACTTCTTCCCACCATGTCCCATTGTTCTGAAGAGCACTTACTAATCACTGCGCCAACAGTTTCCGTTACCAACGAGCCATACATCGCAGAGGCGCAAACAATCTGGCCCTTAAACACACCCACCATATTCTGGCTCCTGGGTACTACGGCATGAGTAAACACGAAACTGCCGACAAAGCTATGAAGCAAACTCTTAAGTGTTCGGATATCGTGTGCTGCGCGTGAAGGACGTCCTCCACGGCCGCACTCCCTCCAGCCCTGGTGGTAGCGGCGCTGCCACTCCTGCTCGCGTGGTCTCCGGCTCTGGCGGTGGTGGTGCTGGAGCATCCAAGATACAATCAGCGATGACGGCAATACCGTACAGCACACCACCACGCTCACGAGCTTCGTGTCCAAAATACGTTCGGCGATCTCGACTTGTGGTGTCGGTACGGGGTGCCCAAAAGTGTCAACACGGATGACCCGAGGCATGCCAAGACCCTTGTCCAACAGACCTTTGACGATCTGTTGAAGGACTGCATACGCAATCGCAACCGATCCTCGACCGCGCAAAAGGTCATCGTGGCAGCATACACCACGTGACTGTGGTTATGCGTCGCTCAACGGAGACATTCCCGGTTGCCCAGTGTGCAATACACTGAGCCACTTCTATGATGCCTGCAAGAAGAGAAAAGTATCTGGGGAAGACAGGCGCCATGAGGACTGGAAGCTTCTCAAGTAGTGATAGTGGATATGGGCAGGAATACCCCGTTGCGTCTCCCGAACTTTACAATGACGTACCCGTCTTCGGACATCCCGCCCTTAATGTTCTGGTCTGTCTGGTCTTCTGAATACGAGAAGAAGTTCCAGCTCTCTTCTCGAATATCGACGATCGGCTGTGGTCCCTCGTCCTTGGTGTCGTCCTCTTTCTCATCACCCTTATTATCCTCGTCGTTCTCGTCGTCCTGCCGATAACGCTGTCGGAGAGACTAGGCCGGTAGCGGAAAAGACAGAAAAGGAATGAATGAGTGGGAAAAAATGAAGGGGTTGGCGGCGGCGGGGAGAGAAGAGGGAGCGGAGCTGAGAGGAGAGGAGGGAGCTAGGGAAAGAGAGGAGCGAGCTAGGAAAAGAGAGGAGGGACTGGCGGCGGGGAGAGGGTCATTGCCCTGGCGGGCCGGCTTAAAAAAATCGCCGATCGGGCGATTGTTGGCCGAGACCAAAATCTTCGGCTTCTTGCCCCTAGGGGCGCGGGTGGGTGCCGTAGTTGGGGCACGGGTGGCCCCCGTAACCCTGAACTGGGTCAAAGCCGCCTGCTTCGGAGCAGGGGCAGGATGGGTAGCGGGCCGGGCGGCCGGGTGCGGCGGGGATGCAAGAACGGTGGCAAACGAGGTTCCACCCGACACGTAGCGGGCAATCGAGCAAGGACTTGATGATGATTGTAGTTCATTGATAATATAGTCCACGTCTGCTTCGTTCCAATCCAGCTAGTACCAGCCCGTGCAACACTGGCTAACAGCGACACAAGATCTGTTTATTGATAGACATTCACAGATTCAGATACCTTGGAAGGCTGACAACTCAAAATGCAACAACCAAGCAAGAACGAGTTGTCCCCACTTGGAACCTTCCTCATGAGGGTCAAGTCCTATGGCTGCTCTTCACATCGGCCGAGCACTGCCTATGACCTCAAGCTGATGGGCAAGAACTCGTTTATGACACCCGGTTATCCAAGAATTCCCTTACCATCCAGCCAATATGTTCCCGCTCTTCTATCCACGTCCGAGACACGTCCATCTAATGTTTCTTGTCTGTCACCGAGATACCTTTCATCTGAACTCGAGATGCGGCCTGTCGTCTTGTTTGCTCTCTGAAGGGAGCAAAGACCAGTGTCATTGCAGACGAAGCTCATTTCTTGCGCAACAGCGAGAGCTCCGTTTGATGATGCGCTCGCAAAATCCCACGCAACGCCACGGAACGTATCTTGTTCGGCCACACCGCTGCTCAATACCTCTAGCGTCCCGTCCAGGACATGAAGGCGATCGCAGCCATGCTGTGGGAGGACGCAAAGCGCCCGCCGCCCGGTCACAATCACTGAACCGTTTGAGTTTCGCAAATTCCAGTGTACTGGAATTTACAACATGGCGGATCCCCAACTTGACATCTGCATCGACGACGCAAATCCCGCCACAGTCGAGGCCCTGCGCATTATCGAGTATGAGCGAGGTTATAAGTGGTGTGTCCTTCACCCAATGCCCAGTTCGTCTGTTGGAAACAAGGCCAAAAACGCTAAAGAGAAAGCTGGCCAGAGTTACCAAAGACTTGAAGAAAAGGGCTGAGGATGAGGCGAAGAACGTTACCTGTAGAGAGGTTCGGGGAAAGACAGAGAAGGCCGAGAAGCTCTAAGGGAGATCGAAGAAGAGAGAGAGAGACATGGGCAGGAGCAGGATAATATGCCATAGACATGTTTGGTTGGGGCTTCTGTGCTCGGCTCTGAAGACATGGCTATCATTGCCAGCCAGCGTTAAGACAGCAAAGTCGTTGCGGCCGAGACCGGAATGGTCAACGAGCTTGATATGCTTCTGCGGTTGAGCGGCGAGGAAAGTGGTCGAGTGCGCGACCATGACATCGGAAGCAGGTTGAGAGGAGCGGAGCGCCAGAAGGGGCGTAACCACCACTGATGTCTATCACTAACCCGCTACGAAACGATCCCCCGGCAGCACCAGCTATAGTCGATGCGGGATTGAGACCCACGACCTCAGGAGGAACACTCCTGCGCGCTACCGCGCCCATCGACATCACAAGCCGGCACCACCACACGCTATCTACTCATCTTCCTCTCCACGAGCGATCGTCAGCAGTTCATCCAACTTCGCATCCATGGCGTTCAGCTTTCCGTCGACAGCGCGGCGCTGTGGGGTGGGGAAGAGCGAAGTCTGGTGGTAGAAAGCCGGTGAATTGCTCCCAGGGAGCCGGGTTTGTTAGGAGATGAAGGGTTAGCGAGGCGGTACGAGGGGAGTTCGTCCTCATATTCATGGGAGGATGCCTTTCGCTTGAGGGATCTTGGCGTTGGGAACGGGGGGTTTGAGGGGGATATAGTGGCTGTGACGCTGCTCCTGATAGTGTGGGAGGCGGATGGCGGTGATGGCCCCGAGGATTGGGTTGTTGACCTGGGTATTGCCCGTAGTTAGACATTATACTTGCTATCTCTTTTTTTCCCCTGAAGAGTAATCGTGTTTCTAGCTACGAGGGTAGACTCGGGATACCAAATTTAGCCTAATTGCCTACAAATTCGCCGTTCCTATTTCGGTAGCCCTTATTTAATAGTTCAAGAGGAGGAACCCGAAGAAATTTATATAGTAATAAGCAAGACCTAAAGAGGATATACGAGACAATAAGTTCCCGGTGAATAACTAACTTGTAATTAAGTAGTCTATTCAACGTTAGCGTTCGTTTACGATAGGTACCACAGCGGGAATATAAGGAGGGTATCAAGTCTTGAGGGGGGGTTCCAACAGTTGACTGGTTTGTTAGAGCTGATAACGAGACAAGCCTTGTTGCAAGAGCAAGCACTGTTGGTTGAGGGAGGCTTCTGATTGGTCGGATTTGGGTGTAAAATAGCAAAAGCTAAAGACCCCTATAATGACCTTCTATAAAGGCCACTATAGCGGTCGAGGTCTTTTTTTTTTTTTTTTTTTTTTTTTTTTTGGAGGGGGGAGGTCCGGATGAGGGTATTCACACTTTCATTTTTGCGCGAGACTTCTCGCGCGATGGAAAAAAAGCTGCCACTAATTGGAATCGAACTGGCAATCCCAAGAAAGAAGGCGACAAAGAGAACCATTGAGCCACTGGCCCAATTGATTGAAAGCGAGTTTCGTTCTTTCCTTTGATATAGGGCAAGAAATTTTCTGAGGGGTGATGAACTTTGGGAAAGAAGCATCGTCACTTTAGGGTTCAAACTTAGGACCTTTAGCAATTGGCCATAGCGTACCTAACTGATGAACCAATCAAAGGCCTCCCCTCAACAACAAGACTTGTCAAATCAACAAGGCTTGTCAAAGTGCAAGCATTGAACCCCCCCAACAAGGCTTGATACGCTGGTGATTTTCCCACTATGGTATAATTACGATCCGATTATAAGCGAATAAATTTGCGAAAAACTTAACGAGGGAATTTGTAATGAGTAAATGGGTCGGTAGGTATTGAGGAACAGATAATAACTCAAGTAAAGTGAAGGATTTATGGTGCAATGGCCAGAGCTGATGGTTGGTGGTCTGGTGGTCGTGGCAGATGACGTCGAGTATCTGTCCTGGGGTGAATAGGTAGTAGATGAAATTCAGGCATGATCTTGGGTGGTCAGCACTTGATCTTGCCAGTCCCTTGCTGTCAACACACTATGAAGTGTCGGTACATGATCGTTGGGCGCGGCGAATTTCATCTTCGTACCGTCGTCGGCAGGATTGGTCTGAGTCGCTTTCCGAAGCAAAGTTTGAGGAGGATGATGCCTAGGTAGCTGGTCTAAAGAGGTGCATTCCGGCACGGGCAGTCCCTGGCTGTGGTTTGCTTTCTTGCCCACAAAGGTGTGTTGAACGTAAGGTTCGTTCAAGAGGACCGGCTTGTCTTCCGCGACTAAGTAGGTGTGAAGGGGGAGTTTGGATCTACGAGGAAGATGATGCCCGTCTTAGTGATGGTTGTGGGGACCGTTGTTCACCATAGTAAGAAATCCAAATTGAGGTAAAAAAAAAAATCCCACTTCTTTTTTTGTTTTCACGAGTCCATGTGAGCGACTCAGTGATGAAAGCTATTCCAACTCCACCCTTTCCCACTACCAATCCTTCCAGAAATGAATCATATCCATGAATTATCCTCCAACCCCTTACGCACCCTGGCGAAGTCTGCACAAAGGCCTTCCCCTCTCCAACACCTTGGCGTTGCAAGTCAACCTCGAGTCCTCAATGCACGTCAATCGTTCGCCGCCTATTCATTATCATGTTTTGATTAGCATTCAATTCTCCTGTCTGTCATCTCCCAACCGTCACAGTCACTACCAAGAAAGTACTCACAGTTGTTAACACCTGCAGGCACACACCTGCCCGACTGGCCATTGACCTTGCAAACATCCTGCTTCAAGCTGGTGTTGGCGACGCAGCAGCCGCCGTTGGGGACGGGGCGGCCGGCGTTCTGGCGGGCAATGATGTCGCGGCGGAGAACCGAGGTGTCGGACTCGATGACGGCGGCGTTGACGGAGAGAGCCGTGAAGAAGAGGGAGGTGAGGATGGTGAGTTTCATTTTGGCGGTTTGGATGATTTTGGATGGATCTTGATGATGATGGTGGTAGTGGTAGTGGTAGTAGTGGGTATTAGGACAGGCTGGCTGGTTGTTGACGAGAAGTGGGATGTATATAATGAAAGTACCGGCCGGCGGTTGATGAACTGAAGATTGGTGTGTGAATGAATGAGTGTGTTGATGAGGGAGGTGAGTGATGGACATGACGGGAAAAAGGTTGACTTTATACCAAATGCCCATCGTCCCCAGGGAGGCGACAAAAGGACCAAGTACCTACATAATGTAACCCTATCACCTCCTGTCAGTCGGAGTAACAGCCTGGGTTCGGTCAGGGAAAACATTCGGAGACGGTACCGAGGCCCCTGTCCGTGGTACCTGCAGGAGTGATCAAGATCCCCAGATTGACAGCCAGGGGTTGAGCGATCTCCTTGACGCCGGAAACAGTCAGTTCCATGATGACAGGCACGGTGCTTGAGCCCAAGCGGGAGCCGAGGGTAACTTGACGGAACGGTGACAGGGCGGTGACAGGCGGCTAATCCTCAACCGAAGCGACATCTCAGAGGGGTGATGTTGCAACAGGAGGCGTTAGACATGGTAGCATCGCCAGATCGTGAGGCCCCTTGTGGTGGTTTGGCTGGGCGTCTCGAAGCCCTACAAGTGTAGGGGCTCAGGGGGTGCTGTTAGGGGTTGTGTTCGTGTCGCAGGTGCCCCACCTTCCCTATTGGTCAATAACACCCCCTCTTATTGGCTGTACAGGGAAAAAACGGTGTTCTTGGCAGGGGACAGCCTGGTGAAAGCCGAGGAAAGAGACAATTCAGACGACAGTAACATTGTTGAATCCTAGAGGTAGGGGGATCAGGTACGACGAGGTTGAGTTAAAAAACAAAAGTCAATCGGTTATTGTAACCTGGGTCATTATAACCTGGAGCAATAACGATAAAGATTGGTAACAACACAAAAACTGGAGTGTAATTCTGGTGCCCCTCCTCGTCCCCAACCCCTCTGTCTTCCCTTTCGATTTTTACTCTCACTGCATCGCTTGTCCCATCATCTCTCCCCTTTCCACATACACGTCAAGCCACACAATGCCTCAAGCTCCAATCTGCGCGCCGTCAACCCCCGTGCTAAAGTGACTCTTCGTCAGCAACCACTGCTCCATCGTCAGCATGCCCGGGTGGTCCCTCCTCCTCGCCTCAATGTCAGCCTTGTAGCCCTCGCTCGCGAACCAACCAATCATCAAGCCAAGCTCCCTGGCAACAAAGGTCAACAGACTTCCGGCGAACGAATACGTCGACGGCATCGGATACCCAGTCGCCTTGGAAAAGGCCCTGCTGAGCTGCTCAATCGTCAACTCATCCCCCGCCAGCCCGATCGCCGTGTGATTCCAGTCCTCCGGGGCGTCAAACACCTTGGCCGCAAACACTCCGATATCGCGCACCGCAATCCACTGCAGCGACTTTCTGTCCTCCCCCAAGTGATTCTTCAGCGCCGTCAAGAACAGGCTCGTCGGCATGCCGGGTTTGAGGTTATCCATGAACGCCACGGGCCTCAGGATGGTCCAGCCCATCCTGGATCCAGGCTGCTTGCCGCACGTTGCATTCAGATAATCCTCAATTATCTTCTTGGTCTGAAAGTGTGGGATAGGCGTCGGGTTCTCCCAGCTCCTGGCATCGCCGCCGCGTTCGACAGAGCTGTACACAAAGTGCTGGACACCGTTGGCAATGGCTCCGTCAATGAGGGCCTTGCCTTGCTTGACCTCGCCGTCAAAGGTGACGCCGGGGCCCATGGAGACTTGAACAGAGAAGACGCCCCAGATGGGAAGCTGCTGATCGCCTGCGATGATCTTGGCTGACTCGAAGAGGGCCGGCACATTGTCGAGGTTGCCTTCGACCAGCTTGACGCGAGGGTAGCGCTTGACGAGGTCAAGGGCGGTAGGGCTGTCGGCTTTGCGGGTGACGGCGAGGATGGAGAACTTTTCGCCAGACTTGTCGAGGTCCATGAGGGCGTCAATGACGGCGCCGCCTTGCTGGCCGGTGGCACCGGTAACGAGGATTGTCTTCTTGGTCATTTTGGGGGGCGAGTCAATTGGGCTGATGTTGATTTGACAAGTTGTGTTGGCTTGACAGGTTCGAATGATGGATGACAAACTTGAATGTCAGAGGTGAAAATGAGGAAGAGGACTCGAGTGAGTGAAAACGTGAGAATGCTGGGTTGCCTACCACCAACTGTCACTAATGCTCCTTCCGTTGCCTGTTAGCCACAGGAAGAGCTTGAGGACAGTGTTAGTTCCGATGACCGACGACAGATTGTTACACTGACATGAAGATTCCAACGGAGTGGCAGTGACCACCGCAGCACCCACGACTGCACTGACAGACACACCCCAAGGACAGAACGTTGGACTGGGACCATCGGAATCTCACAACTGCCAACTGCCAACTCCCATCAAGGAAAACGACACTAGCATTGCATTGCGTGACCTGCACTCTCACCTTCCTAGCGCCATGTTTTGGGTTTAAACCTTTCTCGAAATGCCTGCAACACATCATTTACATGCTTGAGTGTGGTTTTCTGGTATTATACTGCACGTCCTGAGCATGACGATGGGCGCAGAGCATGCACCAACATAGGGGCATATACGAGGCCTTGGACTGCACGAGCCACTCCCCAGGAGTATGACGATGCACGAGCCCAGATAAGCTCAAATTGGAGGACCCTTCACCCATCATGTGGTACCTCCTTGCATCTGTCAAGGAAGAAAGGAAGGCAGTGAGCAGCATCTCGGGTCCAGTTGATCACCGTCCTCTCACGAAACTACCATGCTTATTCTTCACCCAGAGCCAAAGCTCGGTGAGACAGTCTCACAGGGCACTCACCTTGACAGCCACTTGACAGCTTGTGCAGTGTTCACATGGACCTCATTCCAGGCTTTTGCTTGAACTAAGCCACGTCGTCGCCGTGTAGTCAGTACGTTGAACATAAACGGTAAATCTTGAACATTGCCAACCCGACACCAACAACCACTCACCCTCTTATTGACCCAAGTTATCCATCCGCTGTCAAAGAGGCAATCATCACTCATTCAATATCACCGCTTATCACTGTCGCGAAGCATCACAGACTTTGACAGACATTTCTCAAAACACTCAAGCATCCATCCTCACCAACCGCCAAGATGGCATCGCCCTCCACTCCACCATCTACCGGTCCCACTCTGGACAACTCCATCCAACATCATGTCCATTCCGGCTTGCCCCATCCCCAGTCCGTTGCCGATACACGCCTCGAGACCCTTCGTCGCCTGCTCAAAGGCTACAGCTCCCTCTCTGCACCTACCCTCCTGCAACCTCTTAGTCCCCATTTCACTCACGAGGTTCTTCCCCAATCCCTGGGGATGCCAGTGAGGGGCAAGGAGGACTTTGCTCACCATGCCGCCATGGTTTTCTCCGCGTTTCAAAGCTTTGAGATGAAGCCGACAGAACTGTGGGAGGATCCGGACAGAGGGGGGGTGATACTGAGGTGTGCGATGGAAGGGGTCTTGAAGACCAAGGAGAAACCTGAAGGCGAGAAGGGGGAGGGCAAGGCAGAGGAGGGTGGGAAAGTCAGGGTGGAGGCCAAAGAAGAGGTCACTCGCCCCCATATGAATACGGAAGACGTGTACAGCCCTGATGAAGACCTAAGTAATATCTTGGGAGACCTTCCAGAGCCACCCGACATTCCCGAGACACTCCTAAGTCCCATCACAGAAGTCACCGAACCCGGTTCAGAGATTCCTCCCCTCTTTTTCAACTCCCCCAACCCATTGGCATTTTCCGAGAAAGACCAAGAACCAACGCCCTCTTCACCCCCAACGTCCTTAGAAGATGCACACCCCTCACCCCCATCACCATCACCACCAATCCTAGAAGAGCCGTCGTCTCAACAAGAGGAAGACCAAAACAAAGAGACAACCCACTGGAACAACGAATGCCTCCTCATCATCTCCTTCACGCCCTGCGGCTCACAGATCTCCAAAATCCAAGAATTCGTCGACTCCGCCAAGGCAGTAGAGATGAAGAAGAAACATGCCCCCAAGGGCTTCGACGAGGCTTCAGCACCTCCACCACCTACTTACAAACCCGCCACATACCTCGATCTTGACACCCTCAAACTCAAAGACGGAGGATGTCCCGGGTGCGGAGTTCATCACCATCATCACATGCCTCACATGCGGCACTCATCAGTGACTGTCACTGAACTCCCGCCGTCGCCTGTGCATAGTCTGGACTCCTCGGAGGGGGGAAATCTGGAGAGTCTAAAGCGGGGTTCATCAGGGCAGGTAAACGGTCATGGAACGAACAAGGGAGTCCAATATCCCAAGCCCGTGGACGGTCTAAACAGTCTAGACACATCCGACACATTCAGTACTACGACCGAGTATCCTTCTTCCTCAAACCAGAACTCCCCGCCAAGATATCTTGTCGATCGCGAAGCTGAAGAGTCTCCTGCATCACCATCTGCTTCTACATCATGTGGATATGGAGAATCAGAGAGTACACCGAAATGGAAGAGGCTGCGATTCGCTACTACCAAAAGTACAAGTCCAGCTGAGAGATTCGAAGCTTTGGATTCTCGTTCTGGTTCTGGTTCTGGTTCTGGGCATGTTTATGTCTCTAATTCGGGATTTTTTTCGTCGTCAGGTGATCCAGCTTTTGTCAACCATGAACATGAAAGTGGAGAGAAAAAAGGATGGAGCGGCACCATTGTTGACACGATCGAGGTTATCAACCAGTTTGTTCCTCCAAAGCTACTTCCTGTGGAGTTGGACGGCCGGACTGGGCAAGTGGCTGTCAAGAGGGAGTGGGTTTCGGGGGCAGTGACGTTTGCGGCGGGGGTTGCGCTGGGGAAACTTTGGTTTGGAGGTGGGAGAGGGGGTAGGAGGGTGGGGTGATTACTGTTGTACAAGAGATCGGTGGTACGGCAAGAGTTCATATAGAAGAAAAGAAAAAAAGAGAGAAAAAAAAAAAAGACCAAGAAGGGAGAGACAGAGGAAAGAATAAGATGAAGAAGAGAAACAATCTCATGTTGTTAACGGAGATACACCAGTCTGGTACTTTGAAGATGGGAAGGCGAGGGGTGTTCCAATTCTGTTCATCTTCTCGCAAGCATTATTTTCCTTTATCGATAGAAGAGATAAATTTACTCACCGAGAGTCCAGCGGCCAAAGACGCCCTTCTGGTGGCCATGTTGGCCCTCGGCAGTTCGGCAGTACATGGAGCCAGAAGATTTATGAAAATCGAATAGTCAAATGGAACACCTTCAGACGTGGTCAGTTCGTGCCTGTGCAAGATGTCAAGAGAGAAAGGAGTTTGGAAGACAGGGGTCGTCAGGCTGTCTCTGCAATCAACGTCGGTCCAATGTCAAGTCACTTGTCTAAACCTTGCCTTGGCCAAACCGTACTTATAATTCAATCATTAGGTACAGCTAGTATTGTGACTACGTACTCCTGATGATCCCCCCATAAGGACTGATTGTTGCCCATGTGCCTACAACATGAAGTCTGCTATTTCCCTTCTCTTCTTGAGACAAACATGTCTCGCTGTTCCAATGATGAACAACCCTCGTCACGTCCCAACTTCTCCCAAACTCAAGTCATACCAGTTCCCCCGCGCTCAAAGGAAACCAATGACCTTAAACCCTGCCCCCGGCACCGGCCCTCAACGTAGTCCACAACGCCAGACTCCCCGCCACCGCCGGCATCACCAGCCTCACTAGATTCAGTCTCGCCCACTTCCTAGCATAATACTCGGCCAGCGCCGGGTCCGTCTTGTTCTTGTTCCCCTCTCTTCTGTTCAACCCTTCAATCTTTGCATTGATCGGCTGCATATTGACCGCTGAATGGACGACAGTGATCAAATGACACAGGGCACTGATTGCGTAGAACTTCCATGCGTTGTTGTTGTTGTTGCTACCCGAGGTGGCAGCGGTGGAGGAGGAGGCGGACCGAGAATAGCTGGCCCAGGCGGCGTAGCCGTAGCCGATGATGCCAAAGGTAGAAATGGGGCGGAAGAAAACGTTGCCGACGCGCCAGAAGACAGGCCATTGTTGGCCTAGGTGTTTGGCGGCTTGGGGGTGGGAAGGGGAGGAAGGGTGGGGGAAGTTGATGAGGAGGGCAGGGACGCCCATGAAGGATTGGGTGATTGCGTTGCCTGGTGGGGAGAGGGAAGTCAGTTTAGTTGGTGGCTCTGTTTTGGAAGGGAGGGAGGGAAATGGGATGATGGATAAGAGACGAAACGGGACGTACCGAGGAGGATGAAGGACATGGCAACGGTGGTGCCGACGATGGCCTCGGTGGGAATTAGGCTGGAGGAGGAAGACATGGTGCCTATGTAAATTGTTGTATCTGTCTTTCGTGGTGGGTTGTATCTGTGTTGTTGAGTTGTCAGAAAGAAAGTTCACGATGCTCACAATGTGAATTGTCAAAGTTCAAGTCAGCTGCATGACCCGAAGGAATTTGGTCTTGATCGCTGAAGGGAGCGAGGGAGGAAACCCCTCATTTGGTGCCGGCAGTCGGGCCATGTGATGCCGTGGAACCACCTTTCCCCTGTCTCCGGCCGGCAAATTTTGTGTGACGATTGATACTTGCAGGTAGCGAGGTACCTCGCGGTAAACAGGAAGGAGCAAGTGCAGTTCTTTCCTGTGAAACTCGTTGTAGCAGAGCAGATTTCAAGCGGCATGATTGACAGGTGAGAAGGCGCGAGTCGTTGCTTCGTCTTGGCAAAAGCCACAGAGACAAGATCCGTGTCATGCTGTGCGGTGCAGAGCACAGCAAAAATACCTGTTTCCACCTATGTACCGTGACATGTCAATCATGGAATCAGCGAATGTCGGACTTGGCCACAAATCCCGTTTCCTGATCCACCTCCTCATCGGGTACTATATGATCTTGCCCCTGGGGACATTCCATCACTTTTAGGGGCGTTGGTTCATGGCACTCCTGGATATCCGGTGGTAAGGAGCATGAGAGAGAAATCATTGTATACAAACAGGTTAAGTGCTAGTTATGATACCAATGACATACAGAAGAATCACAAAAATGAAGCTCGAAAGAGCATCGTAAAAACCCGTGAAGGTCTGGTGGTGGAGATCTAAGCTGGCTACGCGAAGAGAGTGGGTGTTCTTGCGAAGCCAGGTCAAATCACTGCCACCAAACATCCAAGGGTAGAACCGTCGTCTTCATTCTTCCTCCAGCATGTGCACCTTCCTCTGACACCTTTGTGTAGGCTACATCACGACGGTTTCGGTCTCTCTTTGGAGTTCTTACACGCTTAATTGTGCAGTGCTGCCAAGGCCCGACATGACGGGCGTCAAACTCGCCTGATCCGTCCACGCCGCTCAGGCCATTGCATCTAAGCCTGTGTTGGCGATGGAATCATGGTAAAGCCGGTCGATGGCTCCAATGCGGGAAGGTGCCTTTTTGCGACTCGGCCGATTGAGGCAGTTGCCGTCCTGTCAACAGCATTGGACCATGGCCCTCAACGGAAGGTACGTTCTAGTCAGCGCCACACAACGAATTTGAGACGGAAAACTTCGTTATCTCTACAGTACTACTTGGGACTCGTTCGTCATGGGAACACTGCCATCTCCGGCACTGCAGTCTTCCTGGGCAGTGAAGTCTCGTCGTTTTTCCTCTCTTCTCGATTCTCAAGCCCTTCGACTGGTCTCCCCAAACAAGATAACCCAATTCACCGTGGCGACGATCAATTGTACATACCCGATCAGCGCATTCTCAGGTGAAGAAATTGCATTGAAAATCAACAATGAAAAAAAAAAAAAAAAGGAACAAAAAAAAGGTTTGACTAAGTACCTCGTGGAAAAGTGCACGCCCATCTGCTTATTTACTATTACTCTCCAGTCATGTCCATCAGTATACACATGCAGTGGAGTCGACCCTTGCGATCGTGATGCTAATATCTGCCTCCTTCTTCACATCAATCACCGCCTTCCCGGCCAATGAACCACTACGACCGTTCACGCCGCCACTCTTTTCCTCGACAACTTGTACCGTCTTCGACAACTCATCCCTTATCTCCTCTACGTCCACAAGTGCAGCCGGGACCGCTGCTGCCGGTGAGGGAGATGGAATCTTCACTGTCGGTTGCGGCACCTTTGGCTCCTTGATCACATTCGGCTTTCCCTCTTTTACGTTCCTCAACCACCGCTCCCTCCTGGCGCGATCCTTTGCCTCGGACTCTTTCCAAACCCTCAACGCTTCCTTCTTCCTCTCTTCCGAACGTGGCTCGAACTCCATTTGGAATGGATCCGGCTTGATGATAAGCAGCGAGTTGCTCCTGTCCAGCGGAACGGGTAGTTCACGGCCCGTTATGGGATCACGCTTATGCCTAAGGTTGAACAACCAGGCCAAGGCACCGCATCCCACAATGAGCTCATCTTGGGTCAGCGACATACCAAGACACTGGCGTTGCCCCCAGCCAAACGAGGTCAGACCCTTGATGGTCGGATACTGAGTCAGAGGTTCCTTGTACGTGGGCCAACCCGGTTCGAGCCAGCGTTCGGGACGGAAGTTTTCCGGGTCAGGATACTTGACGGGGTTGCGGAGGAAGGACCTGGCCTTGTCAGCATCTATTTCATCGAGCAAGCATTACAGGGGGACAGGACCGACAAACCAGTCAAAAGGCAGGATGCGGGTTCCCTTGGGGATAAAGTATCCCTGGTAGTGATCATCCGCTTCGGTTTCGTGGGCCACGCCTGTGGGCACATTCGGCTTCCACCTCATTGTCTCCTTGATGCAAGCACGGAGGATGGGCAACCGAGGAGCGTCTTCCAATCTTGGCATACGGTTACCGCAAACCTCGTCAACCTCCCTCTGAACAGCCTCTTGCCATTTGGGGTTGTGAACCATGGACACAAGCCAGTAGGACATGGGGCCTACGACGGTAAAGATTCCAACCAGGGCCAACATGCCAATGACACAAGAGGCCTCATAGTCACCAGATATGCTGGTTTTCTGGGACGTCTTCTCAAGGAACTGTCGAGTCCAGCATGGGCGTAGTTCCCCGCGCGCCAACTTCTCCCTGCATGTCAAAAGACGTTCCATCCACCACGCTTGCTGTTCATCGTGGCGTTTGCGCTCTGCTCTCTTCCAGGGGTTGATCAAGGTTGGCAAGTGCCATAGCGGTGTCAGGACGTTGGTGATGGGTCCAGCCGGTGACATCTGTGTCAGGAGACCCCAGGCACTCTTGGTGCAGTACTCACTAAGGCTTGGATCATCCCATGTCAACTGGCACATAACCTTGGATGACATGTCCTCGATAGAGTGTTGGAAATCCTCGGGGTTTTCGAGCAAGCGTGCCATCCATCGCTGGACCTCAAAGTACATTACACCGTAGTAGTGAGCTTTGGTGGCCTCGGTCAGATAGGAATGGCTGAGTTTTCTTTGTCGTGCCCAGTATGCTGTTGATAACTCCTTTGTCAACCTTTCGCTTCGTTTTGGCCTGCACTATCCTTTTCAGGGGCTTGTTCACTTACTATTGTGACCCATCAGGGGAAGGTACTCCATCGACCCATGTGTGCTTTTGGAGTCAAACAGAGATTGAATAACCGGCCGATCCGAGTTATACTTGGCGCGCTTGACCAGCAAATCCTCCGCCACCTTCTCGTCGGTCACGACGATGAACTCGGCACCGAGCATCATGGTTCGGTAGAAGCCTTGTTGTCCATATTTGTCCGCCCACTCCTTGAACTTGAGCCACATGAACTGGATGGGAAGATCATGGACTCGCCCCAAGTAGGGTATTTGTGTCGGCCCAGGAATTCCATTTGGGTCGTTCACCTCCCTAAAGGCCTTGATGAAGTGCACAACGGCCACTATCAGCATAAACAGGCCTACGATAACGAGTGTAAGTAGCTGCATTGCAAGAGCAAATGATGACAGAATGAGAGAGAATGCAAAGATGATCTTCCAAATGACAAAACGGCACTTCGACCGGTCTGGTTCCCTGTTTTTAAGGAAAATCGGGAAAACAAGGAAACTATGCCAACGACATCGAACAACAAGATCGGGGCCGGAGAGTTGGACAAAAAGTTGTCTAGGCAGACTGATGCTTAACAGTTGCCAGCTTTGTGTCCAGTAGGGGGGCGGACACGGCGAGTTCGAGAAGGCCGCCCGCTCGCGTCTTTTCTCTCCTCATTATCACCTGGCCGACTGCCAATGTATA
This sequence comes from Neurospora intermedia, assembly GCA_037102815.1. Taxonomy (NCBI): domain Eukaryota; kingdom Fungi; phylum Ascomycota; class Sordariomycetes; order Sordariales; family Sordariaceae; genus Neurospora; species Neurospora intermedia. The sequence goes on from BTPP01000006.1 coordinate 3,211,109, forward strand.
CGCAATGCATTCAGCAACCACAACGACTTAGCGCCGGCCTCCTGATGGAGTCCGAGCGTCAATGGCGATACCGTCGGCTCTTTTGTAGAATTGAAGTGCCTGATGACAACGGCGGAGGGACATCAACCCTTATTGATCAATGGAGGCTGACTATTTCGCAGCTATCACACTTGCCAAGGGTGGGGTGGTATGGAGTGGCCGTTCCGGGATCCTCAATGCACTTACTTTCTCCCCCCTTACATGCCGTCGCCTCCTGGATGAGTAAGAATGTTGCCGTTGTTCTGATCCCTACGCACAGCATTTCTGCAGCGACGCTGACATCGGTAAATCACAGCTTCGAGCATCACGCTATACGAGAACAGTTCCCAACCAATAATGGATGCCATTTGACAACGCTTCCAGCATTACGTCCACTCTCTCAGGACTCAGCCTGGCACAAAGAAAGAAGTTGGACGCCGGTTTCATGTAGTATGCGGGGCAAGATGCGGGTGGCAGTGTACATGACAGAGGTATGCAACACGTGTTTCCTTGTCTTTTGGCGAATCCATCACTCCAGAGTCTCTTCAGTTGAGTGGACTGATGATGATCTGAGAAGAATAATGTATGAATAGCGCGACTGAGCTTCTAGAATAAGGACAGCCTCAGCACCGGAATCAGACCAACATAAAAAAGTCTTCGAGCCCCGAACGTAGCGTTGTAGGGCCGATGGGTAAGGAGCAGGCGGATCTCAGACCGTTTGGTGAGTGCGATGGAGCCTGACATTGAAAGATGAAAAGTAAAGGCTAACTCAATAATAGGGCATTCTTTCTTCGTTCGGTGGCTCTGTCGGCGAACTGCAAACTACAAGCAATAACCGAGAATGTTTACTTGACACGGAGTCGGTTTCGGAATGAGTGTCAACTTCAATTGCCTTCTTGAGGCCTCACTGACTTTTTCATTCCTCTCACCAAGGCTCTTTGTTCTCCTTTGACTAACAGAACCAGTTCAGAGCACGTTGATGTTTGAACTTTGGGCTGCGTCATGGTGTATGTCTTGCTGCGAGGGGTTTATACCTTGGTTGCTGAAGCGGGACGCAGGCCGTAGGGTCAGACATGAGCACATATCAAGAAGCTCAAGTTTCCTGCCGTTGCTTTTCTTGTTTTCACTTTCGCTTTTTTGCATCTCCATGTGCCCTACGCTTTGAGGCATGGGAGAGCACCGGAAAGTTGTGCGACCCGACGGGAGTTGCGCCATATGCAACTTTCGACCAAAGTCTCGGTGAAGTTTCGGTTGCAAACCGCGGCTATTAAAAGGAGATTACTTGCCCGCACCCCCCAAAAACTTAAATGCACCCACCTCCACAAGAAAAATGGGGCTTTTCAGCTGATGACACCTGACATCGTAAATCCCGTTTTTACCCGCAAAATTTCGTCTTTTCAATGCACGCAGCATCCCCTCTAACTTGGTCATTTCTTTCACTCTTTTTCGTACGGCCAGTTGCACTAGTACTTTGCACGTAATTATACCACCAGTTAGCGCTAGCAATCTACTATATTTACACCAACACTCTATACCTACAATACTCTCAACGTACGTAAAGTCGTCGCATTTAATTAATTTTTATACTAATCAATCGCTATAAATACCCTCTTCTAGTAAGCGCCCTTGTACGTCGGCTTCCTAGCGCCCTCATTATCGTTGTACATTAGACTCTTCAATTAAGACCTTCGCTTCTAATACTTCCCTCAACCCTAATATTACTTAAACTATATTAATAAACGATCCCTTCTTCTCCTTTAACCTAATTGAAGATTATAATAAACTATTTGTATATTTCGTTAATTTCTATCGTCGGTATTGCTTTAGTATTACAATCCAGCGCAATTATAAATTTAAGAAGCCGGACTATAATAAAGATAGTTCTATTATTAAAGTTTTCTTTTATTGCAACTACGCTAACTACTACCCCCTGCTAATATAGAATCCTAATTTAAAGAGGAGGTCTATATTACGAAAGAAGGCGCGCTATTGTCCCTTTAGAGTTATACTTCAAATTAAAAAGAGAATAGAGTAGAAATAGACTGCCCGGGTAATAAACTTAATATATTAAGGTCATCCCCTATTACGTACGTTAGAAGGCTACCCTATATTTCGTAGTATAGTTTGGAACTATAAGGTTAACCCTAAAGTAAATATTTTTTTGGGTAACCTCCTACTATAGCGCAACCTTATAATATAGTCTATCCTTACTACTACATATTGGAGAGGGGTCCAGGTTCCTGTCAGATCTCCAACTCTGCTCCATAGAGTTGGCGACAAAACCACCGAATACGATAAAACCCGACCGGACAGTAAAAATGCAGCCCAAAAAGGGCAAAACCCTACCCTCCAACTTTGCAACGCTGCACATCTACCATTCCTAGGCCAAAAAAATTCTTTCAACCTACATTCTCTTTATTATTACTTTCTCTATTTCGATAATATAATTGTATTTGTATAGCTATAAAAGCCGAATTTCTATAGGCTATAGAATTTCAATTTCTATTTCTAAACTTTACTATTTCTTATTAACTTTAAACCCCTATAACTTTTTTATTCTAAGTCTAATTACTACCGTTGTACCTTAATTTTATATTTCTTTATAAGGCTAATTTACTTTTATACTTGGTTAGATACTAACTACGTATATTACGAGCTAAAATACTTGTACTTTCTTGCAAATATGCACTAATATTTCAATATCTATACTTATATATATACCAAATGCACCACCTTTTTAATATCTGCACTTATATATATATTAAATATATATTAATATTATATTTACTATATATATAAGTAATATTTTTAATTTTATAGAATTAGTAAGATATTTACTCAATTTTTTTCTATAAAAGAATAAAGTTTTCTATTTTTTTTTCTTCTTTTTTTCCTTAATTCGTCCAACCTTCCTTCTCTTTCAATTAATTCAATTCTACTTTTATTTATCTACCCCCTACTTCTACTAATCTACTCTTCATTTTTATTTATTTACCCCCTACTTCTATTTAGAAGTATTTACCCTCTATTTAGTTTTATTTAAATGCTTTACTTTAATAATTCTAACCTTAGAGAGAGTTCTAGTGAGGAGGATTTAGTTATTTCTGAGTTAAATCCTAGCCTTTTATAACCTTTTTTCGATTCTCTTTCTACTAACTCTAATACTACTATTACCGATACCGACGATACTTCTAGTAAAAGTAAAGATAATAACGAACCTTAAGTTAAGAAAACTGCCCGGTAGCTTTATCGCTAATAATAACGCTATAATAAATAATAATAATAATAGTAATAGTAATAGTAATAATAGTAATAATAGTAATAGTAGTAATAGTAGTAATAGTAGTAATAGTAATAGTAATAATAGTAATAATCTTCTTAGCTAATTAATATTCCAATTTCCAATTAACGAATTATACGGAGCTAAATTCGTATTTCCCAAACTACTACTACTAATATTAGAACTAACTACGATAATAGTAATAACCCTCTAAAAGTACTTGAGAAAAAGCCTATAGTTCGAAATACTACCTATAAATTTGGCGTATTAAAGTTTTAAGTTAGCTACTATAGTTAATAATTGTAATATAAGCTTTAGTACCCTTAGTACTTAATTAGGCCTAGTAGAGGAAAGTCTGGAGGCTGTCCAATAAGTTTTATAGAAGTAAAGGACTAATTATTAGAAAAATACGCTCTTTGGCTTATTAATTCCCGTAATTTAGTAGTTAAAGATTTATTTATTACTTTTACTAATAATCTACAAATAAATAAAAACCCTCCTTAGCCACTAATTAGTAAATACTTCTATAAAAGATAGAAAAAGGATTATCCTTAATTTGAACCTTCTAAATTTAAACTAATAGAATTAAATAGAATTTTTATAGAATACTAAATACGGTTTATACAATAATTTTTCGATATATTATAAAAGATACTAAAAAAGTATTATATTAATTCTTCTAGCTTTTAGAATACTGATAAAATAGATTGCCGTATTACTATATTTAGTAATAATACTAAGATTCTAATAGTTAAATTAATAAAGAAAAGAAGAATAAATAGCCTTTTTCTTATTTTTCTTAATTATATTTATTAACTTCTTTCTGGCTTTAAATTACCAATCCTACTAATTATAAATTAATAACCTTAATTAGTACTAGAAGTACTACTAGTAAATTTATTCTAATTTATTATATTCTTAAAACCAACTTAATAATTAATTAGGGTTATTTCTAAGACCTTAATTTAAATATAAAGTTTAACGTCTCTAAAATAGTATTTAATAATATTTAAATTATACTAGATTAGGTCAAATATTTTAACGAATACTCTTAGAAGTACTTTACTAATACCTAGCGCTATAATTTAGACTTTAGTAAATAATTTAATATAACCCCTAAGGAAGAACGGGTTATAACTCGAAATAATCGAATTATAACTCGAGAGGATAAGAATCTTCAGGTATAATCCGGTAGTAAAGAATATTATCTTCTTTTACTTAATTCCTTTTTAAATTATTATAATTAAAAGGTATATAATTATTATAAAAAGTTTAATATTATTATTATCTTTCTTCCTCTATATTCTTTATATTTTTTACAATTTATAGATATAGGCGTTTTTCAATATTTTAAACGCCTATACTAGAAAGTATTGCGAGACTACCTTCGAGGTACAAATTTACAATTTGATCGGTATAATTTTATACGAAATTTTAGTATAAGTCTTTTTCTTATTTTTTTTTCTTTTTTTTAAAGTTTTCTTTTAATATTTTATACTAACTCAATTATTAGCGTATATTTAATAGTGCATTCACTAGCCTATATATTCTAAATAGCTTTTAAAAGTCTAGGATATAGCTTTATAATCCTAAATTAGTAGTTAATTAGTTTCAAAAAGAGTTAGTAAGCAAATTTACTCCCTAATAGCCTCAAATAACGGAGTCTAATCTAAAACGCTAAATTAAAGCTATAGAGACTATTAGGCTATTAAAGAGTATTACTCCCTAAATTAAAAAAATGCTTAAAAAATTTAACTAGCTAATTAAAGGTCTAACGACGAAGTTAACTAACGTAGAAATTCATCTTTACGAAGCTACTTCTTATAAGACCTTTATCGATAAATTCGTAAATAATAAGAATAGCCGTCTTAATAACCGGGCTAAAAAAACATTTATTCGAAGAAAAATTAAACTATTAAATATACAGATTAATTATTACGCGAAAATATACTTTACAAGTAATAATAATAGAGAGTAATAGAATGAGCAACTGGTTACTAGATAGAGTAATAGTGCGTAACGATTAACGATAGTCTTATTAAAGGAAATTGAAGATAAGACCTATCGCGAGCCTCAACCTAGGACTTCGCATACGACTTCACTAAGTATAAGTAAAATAAATATAAGGTTAGTATAATATAAATTAATAATCCGTTAACTTTAATAGAGGTTAATAGGATAAATACTCTTATATAACAAATTATACGCTCTAATGAATAACTACTATAATAAGATAGAATATTTAAGTATCTACCAAGAATGCCCTATAATATCTCCCCCTCAATAAAAGAAGAAAAATGCTCGCTATCTACGCAATATTATTAAGTCTAATTACATATATAAAAAATCTAGTTATCCATTAAAGTCTCTATCCATTCGCCCATATCTAAATTAGCTAGCAAATATAAAAACGTACGCCCACCCGAATAAAACATATAGCTCAATAACCTAATACTAATCCCTTAGTAACTATATCTACAACGGAGCAAGCGATCGTCAAATTTATCCTTCTCTATCTTATTATTCTCGTCTATATAATATATATTTTAATGGGACTATTTATATCCTAGTAGAGAGTCCTCCTACTCTTAGTTAATAGGAAAGTAACTATAGTAAAGAAAGTAGGTAAAAGATAAAGTATTAAAGCGAAAGCCTAAACGAATTAATATAGTATAAAATTTATTGGATAATCTAATTAAGTTAAGTATAGACTAAAGCGAAAGGTTACTAGAACGAATACTACAAAGAGTAATAATACTAAAAAGAGTATTAGGTACGTAAATTCTATTAATAAACGAGGTAATAGAATAGCGTCGGATATAAAACTCTTATACTTCTCTAAATTTAATATAAAGGGACGTTAATTCTACTTATATTATTTATATAATTCTTCCCTAATATTCGTTAGAAACTACTAATACTATAGTCTATTTCTCCGAAACGCTTACTAATATTCCCTTAATCTCCTTATAAGAAATAAAATTAATAAGTATTACAAATTCTCTACCAACTTTAATAATATAATTAATTACCTTCTTAATTATAGGAAACTTACTTAAAGCCAATTTAGCGGGTACTATTTAAGTATAATAAAAATAACTAAATCTATTTAATAAATTACCGATCTACTTAGGAAATCTAGTACCGTAATTAGAATATTAAATAATAAATAACGTTACCTTCGAAGGGATACAATCGGTAAAATTAGTATCGCTGTTGTATCTCTTATTAAAAATAAAATTAAAAGTTGCCTTAATATTATAAACCAACTTATATTACGAGAAAGAATAATTACTAGTAAATTATCTTTTATACTCTTCTTTATTCTCTATATATACTTTAATAATCTTTTCAATTTCTATATATAACTTTTAATCGACCTTAACGCTAAAATTAATATAATCTTTATTATAATTAATAAGGGCATTAGCGAGGGTCGGATATACTTTTCCTTTATTACTACTCTTACTAATAGTAGTCGAATAGGACTATATAATTTGGGTTAGAGCTTTATATACCTTTCTTAGAGTCGCTTTAGCAATTAGAATTTCAATACGAAATAAGATAGAGGCCGGTTTAATTATAAACTATAAAACTTTACGAGCTTTATTAATTAATTAAATAATCTCCCTATACTCCTAAATTTCGGAGAAATTAAAGTCGCTATTCCTAATAATATAACCGTTAAAGTAAATTGTATAGAGAGCCGGTAGGAAGCGCGCTTAGAGGTGCTTACTAGCGGTAATAAGCTCTTCTATATATCCTCTTCCGAAGATAATATTACCGAACTTAATTATTATCGTATAAATTAAATCGAATTCTCCGCCAGAATACAACTTCTAAATTTAAATATTATTAAAATTAGTAATAGCATTAGATACTTATTCCTACTAGGGTCTATAGCAACTATTAAGAATTAAATCCTTAAATAGTCCGTTTAATAAGAATATAGGCGTAAAGTAGGCAAAATTACCCTCGAGGAAATATAAAATTGCCATATCTAAGTCGATTAATTTATTTGTACGATCGATAGTACTATACAAAACAGAGTACAGTTTATTCTCGTATAGTACAAAAAGATAATTAGCGGTTAAGATTAGTACTATACGTCTACTATTATCCGCCTTTTTAAAATTATATACTAGAACGCCCTAAGTAGTGCCGAAAAACTTAGGGAGGCGAACAAACGGATTATAGAGGGTACAATCTTAATCGAAATTATTAAATATATTAATAATATATTTATAACGGACGTAATTAAAGAATTATCCGAACGGAATTATATCTATCTACTCAATAAAGTCGGCTATAAAACTAGGTAGTATAATATATATACTATTAATTCCCAAACTAACAATCTTACTAGGAATACTGTTTGTGAAAGCGTGATTCTATAAGAGATCCGACTGCAAGATTAGAAGCCACAAATCAAAGTAATATTAAGTGTAAAGAGGAAAGGGAAGCTTGTCGAACGAAGGCATTCGGAATCAGATATATAAGTCCGGATTCTACCGACGGTCGCCGCCTTCCCAATCCGGATAGCTATTAATAAGAACATAAGCCTCCTTTCATCCAATATACTACTATAGTGCCCAGCAGTTAGTATTCCAGCAGCCCATCTAGCCGTACTATAACATCATCCCCTCCCCGGAAAGAAGGCTCAGCCCCAGAACCGAAAGAAAAAAATAAAATGAAAGGCAATCGCTAGTTATATAAAAGATCCTTCATTAATTTCCTATTACTATTGTTTTAATTTTATCGCTTCGCGCGAGTGTCTTTAAAGAGAAACTATGCTAAAATACTATACTAAGTATTACGACCTTATAGCAATCTAGTAGTCGTATATAGGCGAAAAGAAAGAAAGGAGAAAAAAAAGATGTAAAAAAAATTCCCCCTAGTTGGACTTAAACCGACCGCTTTCCCGGTAAAGGATAGATACCTTCGAACTTTAGTGCGCCGTTGTACAACCTTGTAGGCTATTACGCTACGCCGCTATACTACGTAACTAAGGTTATAATTGGTATTAGTCTCCTCTATCCGGCTTCCTTATCAACCCCTTACTTCCTCCTTGCCCGGCGTAACTTTAATTTTATCGTCGTTTCTTTTAGTTAGTTATCCTCCGGGTATTTTCTTGCCGTTCTTCTATTTCGTAATGCTTTCAACTATACTCCAAGCCTTTTTAGTAGTCTAAGCTTATTTGGGTTCGCTTTATAAAAGATTACCAACTTCTCCGCCGCATTTTTAAAACATTCTATATCATACTATTCCGGGTCTGGATCCTAACCCTTCTATATTGTTTAGTATTATAGTATTTTATTTACTAGCTTGTACGTCAGGATCTCCTCCACCTCCTATTCTTCGATTTTCTTTTTATTATTGTTTTTAACTATTATCCCTACTAAGTTTTCGTTCGCTTAACCCGGTAGTAGGTTGCTTAGGTCTTTGCGGAGGCAATTGGCGTAGTAAATACGGCTACCTCGCTATCGGTTAAATAAATCTAATTTATAAGAAATACCCTTTATAACTATAATTTTGTATAGGATTCTTATTAATAGGAAATCGAGCTTATTATTTAGCCGATCCGTAGCCTAGCCTTTTTTAATAATAAATATTTTATTCCCTACTATAAAATTAGGTAAATATTAATAATAGTTAGCTTATTTCGTTTATCGTTCCTAAGCCTTCTTAATAATCTACCTTACCCAATTGTAATAGTCTTTCAAAATTACTAATAGTTTTTAAGCTTCCTCCCGCTATAAATAGCCTTTCGTCTCTCTAGTCTTTTAGTCCCAATCGAATAGTATATTTATAAGGAATTCGAAGGAGACTTTATAAAGTATTAATCCTCCCAAACTATCGTATAGTAGATTCGTTTATATTATATTTAAAGTTAGTATTACTATCGCCTAATTATCTTAATTATAATTAAAGTAGGGTTATAATCGTTAATTAATATATTGGTTTATAATTTCGGCCTATCCCACTATTTATAAGTATCCGGATAAGTTTAATTTCTAATTAATTCTTAAGATATTGAACAACTCTCTTATAAATTCGGAGATAAACTATAGACTATAGTCATTTATAATATTTTAAAGTAGACTATATATCCTATAAGGGCCCTCGTAGTACAATTTAGTGGTATCCTTCGTAGTTATAGTATTAAAGTAAGGGCAATACTATAATACCTTCGTTAGCCGGTTAATTATAACTAATAAATTATTATACCCCTAAATTGCTTCTTTAGGCATTAATTTAAAATCTACTACAATCGAATACTAAGCCCGGCTATTCTCCTTAATAGGTTGTAAATATAATAGGCCGGGGGTTTTATTACGGAGGACCTTCGATAAGCGATATATCTAACAATTATTAACAAACCGATCTACGTTAATTATTATACCTAGCCACTAATACTACTTTATTAGGAGCTTCCTTATTTTATTTCGCCCGGAATAGGCCGTTATTAGTAAATTGTAATAAACTTTTATTAGCTTTATCCGTAGTTAGCCTTCCTCGGGTACTACTAACTTCCGGTCTCGTAAGAGCAATCTATCCTATACCTCAAACTAGTCGTCTCCTTTAACACGGTAGGTAGCTATTAATTTACTATTGCAGTTAGCTTTCAACAGCTTATCGATCAACTAAAACTAGGGGGTATTCTCTTCCTCCGTTATTATTAGGATTATATTCAATTCGGTAATTAATATATCTACCTTATCCCCTATATAGACGAAATAATCGGCCTAGGGCTTTAAGATCCTCAAAGTCCTTTAATTATCTCTCTTCTACAATATCGTTTTAAAGACTTCCGCTTTGCGAAATAAGGTATCTATTACCACATTATCCTTCCCCGGCCGGTATATTATTTTAAATATATATTCTAATAGCAATTCTACCTATATAGCTTATCTTAAGTTCAATAGTCTCTTAGTAAAGAAGTATTCTAACGCTTAATAATCTATTATTGCTATAAAGGGTCTACTTTTTAATTCTAGGCGTTATATCTTTATACCCTTTATTACCGCTAGTAACTCTTTATTATATACCGAGTAATTTAATTCTATTAATACTATAGTTTCGGAATAGAAAGCTACCGGGTACTAATTACCTTCTACCTTCTAGGATAATACCCCGGCGTATACTCTATCTGAAGCGTTTATTTCCAGCCTTATTTCTTAATTATAGTTAAAGTAAATAAATACTAGAGCGTTAATAAAAGCTTCCTTCAAAATATTAAAGGCCTATTAGTATTCGGGTATCTATTTAAAAGCTTTATCCTTTCGGGTAAGTAGCGTAAGTAGCCAAACTAGCCTCCCGAAGTTCCTTATAAATTTGTAGTAGAAGTTACAAAATCCTAGAAATACTTATACTCCTTTTAAATTCTTCAGTTAAAGCTAGTATTAAACTACTACTACCTTCTTGGGATTAATTACTATATTATCGGTACCTATAATAAACCTAAAGAATTTTATTTTCGTAATATAAAATTCACACTTCTTAATATCCATTTAGAGACCCGCTTTTTTCAACCGTTATAAAACCTTCTTTATATATTCTCTATACTCTTCCAAATTATTGGAGAAGATTAGAATATTATCGATATAAGTACTATAAAAGTTTTAATATCCTATTAGAATATTATTAATAAAGCGTTGGAAGGAGGAAGGTCCTCTATATAATCCGAATAGGAGTATTTTATATTTGTAAACCCTAAAGCTAATCTTGAAAGTCGTTAAATCTTCCTACCCGGCCGTTATACGGATATAGTAAAAAGCTTATTAAATATCGATCTTTATAAAGATCTTCGCCTAGCTAATATGGGCGAATATTTCTTCGATTAAGGGAAGGGGGTATTTATCCTTTTTAGAAATAACGTTTAATTTCCGATAATCTACGTAGAAATATAATCTATTTCCGTTCGCTTTTAGTACGAATAATACCGGAGTTGCTTAGGGCGCTAAACTCGCTTTAATAAAGCCTTTTTATAGGCTTTTAGTAATATACCACTTATATTTTTCGAATTCTTACAATATTATTCAGTATAAAGGATTAATACCCAACTATTCTATTCATTGGCCTTCTTTTAATATAATTACGTAATCTACACCTAACTTATATTCGGGGAGCGTATTAGACTATACTTTACTAAATACTTCCAATTCTTTATTACTATAATATTTAATTAGTACCTTCTCTATTACTAGGCGACGTACTTCGTTATTATTAGAATATAACGCTTCTTTCTTCTCTTTTATTACCTCGATTAATTCTTCGATTTTATATAGACTTATAAACTCCGGCTTTACTTTACGGCGTTTAATATAGTAAGTAAAAATAGTTACATTAATTACTACCAAATTAAGGGGTTGGGTCTTCGTTTACCCCTATTCCCGGGTAAGGCAGTATAGACTTATTTCATTTTAATATAGATAGAGAAGAAACTATTCGGGTAGATTATCCTTTATCGTTATTATTTCGGGGGGGCTTTCCTCTTTTTAAAACTCCTTCTCTATTTACTATAATTCCTTCCCTATATTTTTCGCCCTTAATCGAAATTTTATATAGTATTAATTAAGTTCCAAGGGTCTCTAATCTACCTTAGTTTTACTAGCTACTTCTTTATATTTTTCTAATACTTCTTCTAATTTTAGAATATAGGTTCGGATTAACCGACTCCTCTTTGAATCTTCTTTAGCTTTATATTATTAATCCTCTTTATTTATTAATTCTTCCCTTCAATTAATATTTTATTAATACGTAGGGTTCATTATAAAAGGGCCCGTCTATTCCACCTCAATATTTTTAAGGTTTAATATTAGTATAACGTCCGGTAGGAATATTAATATTATTCGGCGATAATTAAGTAGTATATTATACTTAGCCATCTATATTTTACTAATAATTATATCTCTTTTCAAATTAGGTAATATTACTAACTATTAATCCTTATAAGTAACTCTATTAATATAGAGGTATCCCTTTAAGGCCGTCCGGATAGTATCAAATTTAGCCTTTTTATATAGAGTAACCAACCCGGGCTCGAAGTTGTTACAAGAAGGGAGCGTCAAATATTTTAAAAGTTTACTAGTAAAAGACTAGTTTACAATTAAGGACGCGTCTACTCCTATATCCACTAACGTACGTCGTATTATAACAAATAATCTATTATTTATTATAGTATAATTAATTAAGAACGATTTCCTTCCTCCTAAATAATCCTTTAGGTTAAAGTTTGGGTAGGTTCGACTACTATAATCTATTTAGATATTAACGTTACTAATAAATACTTCCCCTAAGAGGGAGTCTTCTATTCTTAGGGCGTTTAATTTTCCGAATCGGTATCCTCCCCGCCGAATACCTCCTCTTCTTTATTAGTAGGGGTTAGCTCCTCTTTTTAGGTGCCCTCGGATCCTTTCTTAGTCTCTAATAATACTTTAGGTCCTTACGTTTTATCGGCGATAGTAATCAATTGGGCCTTAATAGTTCGTTCAATTTTAAATTTATTTGGGTATTAATCGGATATATAGCCTATTTTATAATAAGAGAAGTATTTTCCTTCGGCCCTAAGTTTCTTTATTTCTTCTATAGAGGGATAATAATACTTTAGGGTATTAACGTTCGTTATCTACGAGATAGGAATTTTAATTAATCGATTACTATATTAATTCTTAATAATTGTACTTTGTAGAATAGGAGGGTATATAGCGGATTTAGTTCGGTTTTTAATCTTATTAGCTTTGAATTAATTATTTTCGTCTAATAATTATAATAGTTAAACGTATTAATTAAAGGTTTTATAGGGGTTAAAGTAAATTATTTTACTAATTACTCTTAACGCTTTAATTACTTTACGTTGGAGGTTGTACTTTTAAAGCTCCTTAGGAATATAGCTTTATCCTACCAACTGGATAAATACTATTTTAAAATTTTAGAACTAATCTATTATCTTCATTTATAAATCCTTAAATTCCTATACCGCCTTCTCTATAGAATTATAATTGTAGTAATTATACTATAAATTAACTAAAAGGTCGTTAATTAATTCGATAGGGTTAAAGTAAGTATTATTTAGGTATAGGAGAATATTGTCGGCTACCGTTCTACTTAAGCGGCTTATTACTTCCCTAATCCTAGCGTACTTATTAATAAAGTAATCCGAATTAATACGTAATTTATATTTTATTTAGAAGTACTATACCTTAAATAAGACTTTATCGGTAGTATTATTACTAAAGGTAGATACTTCGACTTTAATAGATTTGTAACGGGATATTTTAATTTAGCGGGCTAGATTTTCGATACTAGGTAATAGTATTATATTTCGCCGATATTTAGGGTTTTTAAATCGCTGCGGTAATCGGCTAGTATTATTGTCGTCGATTAGGTCGTCCCTCTATCTTATATTTTCTTAGTATCTAATCGTCCCCGGAGGGGGTGAATTCCCCTTATCGTTAGTATAATCTTTATTAGCCTCCGTATCCTTAGCTAATTGTACAACTTATCGGATTTATACGGTAGGTATACCGTTTGAGCGTATTATTAACGCAATAGTATTTTAGAAATATTAATTTTACTCTTTCAATACAGCCAGCTCGTTAGTAAAGTGGTCGTTAGTATAGGTAGTAGCCTCCGTCGCCTATCGGGCAAAGTATACCGCCCATATATCAATCCGTCGAATATTATTATCCGCTTTTCCGAATATTTTAATAAAGTTATTAATAAGATTAATATAAATATATATTAATAAAGCGCGAGTACGAACCTCCTACTATATAGTTTAAAGGTCTTTAGAATAAATTAAATCGAATTAGGTTGAATTAACTTTACTACTTAGGGCTTTTATAATAATAGATTCCTCTCTATCCTCTATTATAGGTTAGAAATACTAAATAAGAATACCGGCTACCTAATAAAGTTTACTAAGTACTTTGTACTATTCTATTATATTAATATATATTTCTTAGAGGGTATAGTAATACTTTAGGTTCGATACGACTAGGTATATCTCTTCTACAAAAATATTATATCTCTCTTCTAATATTAAAGTTGCGTTGCGTAGTTTTAAAGTAACGTTTTCGAAAAGAGGGGGCTAGGGTAAATCCTACACTATTAGTAATTGCCGCCTAATTTCCGTTAGTAGGGATTAGTAACGTTTATTTAGTAAGGGTGCCAAGTTAAAGCTAACTATACGCGCCTTCGTTAGGTACTAGGGGCTTTGTATAATGGATTTTCCTTTTCTGGATGGGGTTGAGTGTTTACCTTAAAGTTGTAATTGCCGTAGTGCGAAGAGAGGAGCCTTTTTTGTAACGTTTGAGGAGCGGCTCCCTTTTAGGGGGGTATTACCTCCCGTATTTAAGCCTTAATTATAATCGAAGTTTTCTTCGAGGAGGGACCTCGTTTGTTCGTAATGATGTATGGAATCGTCTATTTTATTATCCTCCGCTCTAACTTAGAAATCGGCAGGAGAGTAGAAGGAATCGTTTTACTACTAATTTGAAGGCCCAGCGGACTACTCAACTCCTTTGGGCTAGTTGGGGGTTTTCGGTTTTGTATAGGAAGCTAACTATATAGTATTAGCTTCGTTATTACTACTAGCCTTCCCTAATTAAACTTCCTTCGCTATAATCTCTAGTTATTAGAGGTAAGGAGCGTCGTTACTTAAATTATAACCGCTCGGGGGTCAAATATTATTTGGGGTTAATTGGAATATTTAATGCCGTCCCCGGTCAAGGAAAGAATAATACTTAATATTATATAAAAGCGTGATTCTACAAGAGATCCGACTGTAAGATTAGAAGTTACAAATTAAAGTAATATTAAGTGTAAAGAGGAAAGGGAAGCTTGTCGAACGAAGGCATTCGGAATTAGATATATAAGTCCGGATTCTACCGACGGTCGCCGCCTTCCCAATCCGGATAGCTATCGATAAGAACATAAGCCTCCTTTCATCCAATGTACTACCATAGTGCCCAGCAGCTAGTGCTCCGGCAGCCCATCCAGCCGTGCCATGACACTGTTAATAGTATAATAGCTAAAGTATCTTACTATATCAACCAATATACCGAACCGGAGGTTATATTCGAGCGACTATAGGGCGAATTACCGGTCTATAATAAGACTACGTAAATTACCGTCGTAGTTAGAACCGTTAATCTAATTATTAAGGGCAATAATCGTATTGTTGACCGGCGACGGGGATTCTATATTAATATCGGCCATTTTAATATACCGAAATTGTAATTAACGAATATAAGATAAAGTAAATTAATAAATAACAATTAGTCTAATAAAATTATTATATAATAAGAGCTATAATAGAGTTGAGCGTTGTAGAGACAAGGCAAGTAGTAGTAAGGTTGCTAGGGTAAGAAGGAGAAAGGGTAAAAGTAGTTAAATAATTTTAATTTCTTTTAAAAATTATATATACGTACTAAAACTCTTCCTCTACGAATACCTACCTACCAGGGCTGTTTACCGTATATAACTGTAGCCGCCGTTACCTCTATACGACCGTACGTACCTACCCAATTAAAATAGAAAATATTTTAATCGAAGCTATAAGTAGCGTATAGTATATTATCCTATATACTATTAGTACCAAATTTACCTCCGTTTAGGCGTACTTCTAAGCAAAATTCTAGAAATCTTAACAGAAAATTACAAAAAATATAACTTCCTACGGAAATACTTAACGAAAAGAAAATAAAATACAAAACAAAGGAAAAAACTCTCAAATTCTTATAATTTCTAATAACCTCCCCCTCTTTTAGTAAAAAAACGGTCACTTCCTCTATCTATTTTAACGACGCCTCTATAGGATTGTACTGCTAACGCACCAAACTACCCTTCTACGATTGCCTCTAAACGGTAATTCCAACAGATATTCTACATTAAAGTCCCTCACCAACTCTTTCAAATTCCTTATAAATTTATTACGCAATTCCTATATATTATCCTTATTTTAATACCTAATCTATTTAACTAAATACTATATATTTAACGGTCCTTAACTTCTAACTACAAAATTTTCGACCTCCTATTCTTCTTAACCGTTAATCTTAATTAATAATAGTAATAGAACCTCACAATTAAAAGGATCGGAACCCTACACTAACTTATAAAGATATACTACGGAAATAATAGGATAAGTATACTAAATACTAAATAAATCGAACTTATAAACCAATAGGCCAACTTTCTCGAAAATCCGATAGGGGCCTATTCTTTCTATTAACTACTTCTTCTTTAAATTTCTAAACAAATAATAACCTTTACCCAAACGTAAATAAATTTTATTACTTATATCGAACGTTATTAGAAAATACTTAGAATTATATTATTCTTTAACAACTATCCTAACCTAATTAATAAATTCTATAACCTCGAATTAATATTCTTAACGGATAATAGCCAAAAACTCCGTCGTAGTAGCTTCCTAATTATCCGGTATAAGTAAATCGAAGGCTACCCGTAACTTAAAACTGTATACTAATTTATTTAATAATAATCTAATAGTAAATTAAATAGTATTATTCAAATTATACTACAATATTACTAATATTAATGTCCAAGGAATAACACTAATCGTATACTATATACGAATAGCTATTTTAGTAGTTTGGTTCGTTCTTTCCGATTACCCGTCCGTCTAAGCGTAGTAGGCCGTTAAAAATAGTAAATTAATAATTAATATTTCGAAAATACTCCTCTAAATAGTAGAAATAAATTTGGGATCTCGGTTATTAATAATAACTATTAGTAAACCCTAATTATAAAACCGTAAAGTCCGAAGTAATACCTTAATTTATTCCCGCGTACTATAGGTAGAATAGTTAATTATCAATAGCACTTTCTTACTAAATTTATAAATAATAGTATATATAATATTAAATTCTAAGAAACCTTCTAGAGCCTATATAGTACCAGCCGCTTTAATTATCGGTATATTAGTAACGAAATTTATAGTAATTATATAGAATAGCCTTAGGAACGTCCGAATTAGTAGTAATTCTCTAGGGGTCGGCTATTTATCCCGCTAATTTTAATAGTAGACTTCGTAATATTTAACGTACTTACGCACCATCTAAGTCTTTCTCCTTATATAGAAGTATATTAAATTATTTATTATCCTATTAATTTTAAAATAGTATTTCTTATTATACACTAACTCTAATATTTTTTATATATAAACCCGAAGAATATATAACCAACGTACATCTTAATAATTAATATAGTAAAGTAATTTATCTTCGAGTAAATAAAGGCCCGCTAGTAAATTTAAATACTTTCCCGATTGTTATATATAAATATACTTTAGAGCGTCAACTTTATTAATTAACTAGAGAACCTTAATATATTTAGAATCCTTAAAATAAACTTTAATTAACTATTAACGAAATTCCGGTATAATAATCGGCGAAACTTAATATATATTTAAAATAACTTCAATATATATAAATAAAAAAGCGTTAAAACTATTCTAATAATTAACGTTCTATACTTCCGCGAAGTTAAACTAAATATCGGCCAACTCGTCGGAAATATTATTCTTATCCGTAATTTCGGCGGTTAGTAGTTTTAATAGCGTATCCGGTATAATATTCAATAGTCTAAGAATATAAAATATATTTAAATTGAACTATAACGCCCAATTAGCAGTATTTACAAACTTTAGGTTAGCTTTAACTAAATCTATCGTATGTAACGAGGTATACTTAACAATCCTAGTAATAGAAGTATAATTAATAATAATATTAACCTGATATTTATTAAATTGAACCATCTTTCGAAATTTCTGTAAGGCCCAAATAATAATTGCGATTTTTACTTCCGTAGAACTATATTTCTTCTCGGCTAAGGACGTCAATCTTAATAGGAAATATACTAATTTAATTATAGTTAATAGGATTTTACTTATTCTAAGAATAAATTCTCCATTCTATAGGCACTTAAATTAAAAAATATAAATATTATAAATTGAACTATTAATATTAGTTTTAATAAAAAGTATATTACTTTTTATATAATAGAAAAGATATATTTAATTATACAAATTTTCCTATATAATATAGAAAGCTTCGTATTCTTTGGGTATCGGCTCGAACTTAACCTTAGAAATATATACTTATTGTATTTACTTTATTAAACCTGCCTACAAATTACTTAATTCGTGTACTCGCTTTAATAATTCGGTTTTTCTTTAATTGAATAATTCCTCCTTAATAGCGAACTATAATATACTTTAATATAACTACCCCGCTATACTAAAGTAGGTTTTAAAATTATTAAACGTATTAGGAAAGGTTAGTTTCTAAAAGGCCTTAATATAGTCTTCTATACGTTTATAACCTTCTTTATCGATAATATTACTTAATAATTATATTGAAGGATATCTTACGAAAGATTTATTAGTGCTAATATAAACGTAATATTTATTAAAGAGATTTATAATAATAATTAAGTAAGTAAAGTATTCTTTTTAAATATTACTAAAAATAATAATATTATCGATATAGGTATATATAAAGGAATAATATTCGAAGAATAGCCTATTTATAAATCTTTATACAAATATTAGAGAATTTTTAAAACCTATTAATATAATATTAAATTATTTAAAACCTCGTAGGTTAATAACTACTATACGGTTATAATATTTAATAAAAATAAGCAATTAGTAGAAGAATCTAGCGGTATTAAAAATTAAAAAGAACTTCTTACCGACTATAGTATTAATAATATCTTCTTAATTGGGCAAGGGGTATATATTAAATATAATAATACTATTAAACGGACGAAGATTAATTATTGTATACCCTTTATTAATTCTATTAACTTTTTTCTAAATAATAAATACCGGGCAAATAATAAGAATTGGTTGTAATATAAATAATATTTTACCTTAAATATATATTTTATTATATTCTTTATTAAAAAATTTATAATCCTTAATACTTAAAGAGTAAGGCCTAATAATCCTTCGCTAATTCTACTATCCCTCAATTAAATTAATACGTATGTTATCTTCTTCTTTTATTAGTATAATCCTTCTATCTCTAAAAATATCGATATATTTATCTAGGAGGCTCTTAATTTGCTCTAAGAATTCGAAATCCGTATTGTAAATACTAATACTTACTTCGGAAAAAATAGCTTTAATATCGACGGGCTTAGTAATTCTGTAGGAAAGTACTTTAAAAGTATTTTTCTTAATAGCCTCTTCCTTTTCGTCCTTAGTAGCCCTATTGATAAATATAGTGTATTACTCTTAAGTAAGTCCGGTTTATACTTCGGGGACGAAAAAAACTATATCCGAAGCGTTAATTAGTATAGTAATTTCGTTAACCTTATATAATAATTATATAATTATACCTATCTAAATTCTTTTAAGAATAAATATTAGTTCTTCGGATTAGTTTAAATATAGTACAACTTTATAAATCTTACTATTTATAGTAGCGTCTAGTAAATAAAAATATTATATATAAAAATTATAAGTAAAACGTTTACCTAAACTATACTAATTATTAAACTAAATACTATATTTTATTGAAATAATTCCTAACTACCCTCCTAATAATAGAATATTAAATTTAATAAAAACTTTGGTAATAAGAACGTCCTCTCCCCCTTCGATTCTTTTAGAATAGATTTTACTCTAAACTTTTATATTAAAAACCGATTTAAAAGAATATAGAGTAATATTAAAATCCAACTTCGTACTATAGTAACGAAGGAAATCTATTCCTAGTAGTATATTCGGACCTAATTTATTAATAACTAAAACGGATATTTAGAAGTACCTATTAACTTTAATACTATTAACCTTTCTTTCTATATAAAAGTTAAACTCTATAATTGTATTAATAATAGTCTTCGAATTAATACCCTTTATAATACTAGGTAATACTACTTTATATTTTATATTTAGTAAAAACTCTTTAATAAACGCTTTATTTACTACTATTAATAAGCAACCCAAATTAAGATATATAGTAACGACGGGTATATTAAGACTAAACTTAATATCGATTTACAAATATAATGTAACTTTTCGCAAATTCGTTTCCCTATTCCTAAAAATAATATCCGGAATTGCTTTAATAGTTTATCCTTCGGTGAAAATAAGTAATGTATATTAGCTTTTATACTATACCTCCAATAAATCGGACTTCCGTCTGTTTATTAATATTAGTAAACTTACTTAGACGTCCGCTTTCTTTAATATTTAGACCCAACTAAATAGCTTCTAACTACTTTCGGTAAAAGTTATTCGATTATTAAACGAAGGATCGGACGACCTATAAAATGCTTAAGCCTTCTTTAAATATTTAAAAATCGTTATAAATTTAATATCGGATAATAAATTTAATAATAGGGGTTATATAGGCCTATTAGAATCGGTACTTCTAATAGGAACCGCGTTAAGAATAACCGCCGGTTTATTAATTATTATACGTAAAAGAATATAAAATAACGAAATACTAGGAGATAAAAATTTATTAGGGGCTAGATAGCCGGCAAAATAGGTAGAAGGTTTATTATTATACTCAACCTTGGAAATATTTACCGCAAACTCTTCTACCTCTTCCTTGAAATCCCTAATAAAATAATAACCTTTATTCTATAGGTAATAAACTTTATTATTTATATTAGAATCGTCTGTAAAAACTATTACGGCGGAAGTATAAGTATAATAGCCGTCCTATAAAACCTAATAACGTTCAAATCTTTTACCCTAATAATATTAGCGGCCGTTATTATTACCTAACCGGCTTATATTATACTTATTAAATTTATTATTAAAGTTCTTAAATCCTTTATTAAAATAAAACTTCCCGCCTATCTTACTACTAAACTTACTATTATAAGAAGAGAAGTTCTTTCGGAAAGGCTTACTACTATTACAATTTACTTAAAAGCCAATATAAATATTAAAATTATCGTCCTTATTATTAAAGCCGTTAATAGTATAATAAATTAATTGTCCGCTCTTTAATAATTCAAAAAATTAATAACGTATTGGCTTAACCTTCTATTTAATTTTACTAATATAATCGTTAAAACGAACGTTCTATTCCGGAAGAACGTATATAGTTTATATCGCTAGGTACAAACTATTTTATAAGTAAATATAAAATTAAAAGTCTAATATATCTCCTTAGAGACAAATATACCGAAATAATTAAATTGAATAGTTATAAAGCGATAATATATTGGTTTTATACAATTCTATAATAAATTTATTTATATCTAACTATTTCTATACTTTATACAATTTAGTTCTAAAAATAATGTTAAATATATTAAGAATTTTATTAAAACTACTACGAAGGTTATTATATTTATTTTCGGAAAGGGTAAAGCTCCACCAACGTAGGGCGGTACTATGGAATAATTAGCTAAAGTTATTAATAATAATTTAACGTTTCTCTAGGTAATCCTTCAAATACCCTTTAATTGTATTACTGAATCCGTAAAAAATAGTATAAACGTTAATTTTACCGTCCTAATAGATACCCTTCTTTATTTTATTAAATTTAGTGTTAAGGAAGTATATTCTAATATTTAAAACTTTGAAGGGTTCTTCCTTAACCAATTAACGGATACCCGTATCAACCTTTAAAATAGAATTAGCGAAGGTTTAATTCCAATTTTCTAACTCCTTGATATAATTATAAAAATCTTCAAATATTTTGTAGAGTACTAAGTTATTTATTATTATACTATTGTTATTAACTTCGACCGACGGAATAGAAGTATTAGAATTAATATTAAAACGTATAATTTAGGGATTACTAATAGGATAAATGTATTAGCGGAAAATTAAACGTATAAAAGGTATAAGAGCCCTTAGAATAGCCGAAGGAAAATAACTATTATTATTTAAAATTACTTATAATAATCCTTACTATTCCGTTTACTTTTCGCCTACCGGAGTCTAATTTATTAATTCTTTAAAGTTTATCCGTAGAACTTAACTGGAGATATTGCGGCCGATAGTCGGAATTAATATATATTTGCAAAGGTAAACGGGAAACTAATTAATATTTTTGAATAGGAGTTACCAGTTAATATAATTAATATAAAGATTTTTTATTTAATTAATTAAATTAGTAGTATTACGTAGGTCCTTAGCGCTTATTATAGCTGTTTCGCTAATAGGACTAATAAAACTGCTAAAGCGCTAATTATAATAAATAATAGGATTTTTATAAGACTAAAAAGCGTTATACCTAGCAATAATGGGTATTAAAAGACTAAAACTAGGCTTTACGCTATTTTAAACTAAGTATATAGTATTATAGATTAATTAGGTAAAGTAAAATAAATAATTCAAAGATCTACCTCCGGTCTTTATATTGCGTTAGGCAAAATATACGGTATTTTAATTTAGGTTAATAAAGTATATAGGAAAGGGGTTAGTAAAAATCGTTTTTAGGTACTATTTTACCTACTCCTACTATTACTTCTACGCTAGGTATAGAAGAATTTTAGTTTACGTAAGGTTTCCGAAATATTTAGTAGTAGGATTAGTAGCTAATTATTAAGTAATATTAATAGTAATTTTAATAACCGAACTTACTCGAAAAACTATTAACTCCGTTAGTAAGAAGGGTCGTTAAATTAGGCTTAATTAAACGTATTATTTAATAAGCGTAGGTAATAAGGAAAGTAGTATAGGAACTTACATTAGATTAATAAGGGTTAATATATTAACTATCCTAATAATATTTAAAAAGTTTATTAGAGAGAAGTAAATATTTATACTACCGGTACTAAGGGGAATAGGTATTTGAGCGGTAATATTAATAATAGTATTATTCGCTTTAATTTAGGCTATAAACTATTTCCAATTCTTTTTTCGCAATTATAATAATACTCTTTCTTTAATTATAAAGGGCCAAATTTAGTATATTGGAACGGGATAATTAGCGACCAATTAATAATATTTATATAAGACTTATTAAACTTTGCGGTTTATTATATTCAAATTAATAATCTATCCTCTATTATAAATATCGTTACTAATATTAATAGCCCAATTAAATTCAATTTTAATATAACTAATTTCTCTATTTAAATATAGCTATACTACCTTAATAAGCAATTCGGCGGCTAAAGGTTAAAGTCTTTCCTTATAGTAAAATTATAGCTCGTAAGTAGTGAATTTAATAATCTAACGTACTTTACGTATTAAACTTTCCTCTTAAAGGTTAAAGGCTGCCTAAGGGTTTACTTAATTGGTCTTTAATATTATTTAATCTAACCTTTAGACCTAAATAAATAGTAATAAAGTAGTAAAGAAAAGGGACTCCGAAGAGTAAAAGTATAAATACTTAATTTAAAAGGGCAAAATTGAATAATAGTTAATAAATTTAATAAATTGTTATTAGGTCCTAATATATCTCCCCCTTTAATAAAAGGAAGAAATATAAAGAATAATAAGGTCGGTTTAAAATTAAGCTATAGGTACTACTTATTACGCGAAAATATACTTTATAAGTAATAATAATAGAAAGTAATAGAGTAAGTAATTAGTTGCTAGATAGAGTAATAGTATGTAACGATTAATAATAGTTTTATTAAAGGAAGCTAAAGATAAGACCTATCGCGAGCTTCAACCTAGGACCTTATATACGACTTTACTGAGTATAAGTAAAATAGATATAAAGTTGGTATAATATGAATTAATAATCCGTCAACCTTAATAGAGGTTGATAGGACGAATACTCTTATATAATAGACTATACGCTCTAACGAGCAGCTGCTATAACAAGACAGAGTATCTAGGTATCCACTAAGAATGCCCTATAACATTAATAGTACGTCTCTTATAAATATATAGTATATAAACGAAAGAAAAGAGGAAAAGTAAATAGTAAAAGATTGTAAAAAGCAATTCCGAATTTAAGAGTAGGAAATTATAGATATATTAAAAAATAAAATTATAAAGTACTACGTTTACTAAATAAAAAAAGAAAATAGGGTAATAAGGCCCTTTAAATAATTATAATAATTAATATTCTAATAATTTTACAAAGTAACGAATTATAACTTAAATTGGATATTCCTAAATTTTAGATATAATGTTCTTAGTCTTGAGAGTAATAATAAAGAAAAATCGTTTTTTATTAATATTCGAAAGCGTATTAACGTTCCAACGTCTCTTCTAAAACTACTCAATAATTTTACTAACTATCACTCTTTAAGAGAAAAGTCTAATAAAGATAATAAAAGTAATAGTAATAGAGAAGGTAGAAAAAATAGCGGGGATAAAGTTGAATTTTCCTTAAATAGTTAGGATATAGAAGAATATAATTATAGTAGCCCAAAATAACCAAAACCTAATTATATACTACTTAGTTCACTATATAATTAAGGGAGAAAGAGAAAGAGAAATAGAACTAGGGAAGAAAGTAGAGGAGATAGTAAGAAAGAGGGTAGAAGTAATAATAATAATCGTAGTAAAGACTCTAGTAAAGGAGAGTCTACTACGCTTATTAATTTAATAGATTAAATACTAATAGAATAGATAGAATAAATTAAAGAGAGTAATTAACTAAAATAATAAAGATAAATAATAATAATAATAATATTAATAATAATATTAATAATAATAATAAAAATAATAGTAAAAATATAAATAATTATAATAATAATAAGAATTAATATAAGAGCACGTAACGGGCGAGACAGGGCTGCAGCGTTGTTGACGTTTAATATAGAATTTACGACTAAAGAGTAAAATAAAAGGTAAGAGTTGTGCGCGCAGCTGGCGGTGGGAGATATGCTCCCTAAGCTAGGCCTACTGCGGCCCACTCTTCCTTATCTAATCTACAACTAATTGCAGTTATTGCATCTATTTGTACATTCTAGTACAGTGCTCTGCCAAGGTATAATCCGTCCGACTGGGCTATGACATTACCCCCCCCCTTAGAGAAGATTCTGCCCTTAGAATCTTAAAAAAAGAAAAAACTCTCTTAACCCAAGTGTAGTTCGAACTTATAGTCTTTGCGATCGTTTTCTAGGTAGAGGAGGGATACCCTTAGGGTAGCCTATAATACAGCTTTAGGGCCCTTAATTCCGCTATTGCGCTATTGGACTAATTCTACGAATCGCTCTCATTATTGGAAAGGATCTCGCGATAGTTGCTTATTACTCTACTCTAAAGTCCTCCTTCCTTCTTTCTTTATTTATATAAACGATTTAATTTTTTGAATAATTTACCCGGGGCGCTATTATCCTTTAGTATATTATCTTTATTATAATCTCCTAGTATTAAATCCTTTATTTATACGCCCTTCTAAATATAAAGCCGCCTCGGGGGGCCAGGCTTATCGGGGTTAGTATTATAGAAGGCCTTAAATATATCGGGTATATTCCTAAAATTTCGGGCCGGGTATTAAGTTAGGTCGGGATCTTATCCTTTCTAATTTACTTAGTAGTATAGTTTATTATTAATTAATCGAGAAGTTATAATACCTTCGATTTCCTATTCTTTTTAATCTCCGACCAACTCCCTTATAGGGTTTTCGTTTATTTAGTTAGGTAGAGGGTTATTTATATATTTCCGAAGACGGTTAGTATAATAGACTTTCGTTCCGTACTAGGCCGGGGGGAATTCGAATTTGTAGGAATATTCCTTTATAGCTTTAATTTAATAGGGGATATATATAAAGGGAAAGTTAAATTTATTGCTAGGCCTATTAATTGCCTATAATTTCTTAATAATAAATATTCTATCCCTTACTCCGAAATTAGGATTACGCTTGTACTTATTTGCTTAGGCTATTTATTTCTCCTATACCTTCGCTATTGTATTGTGCGCGGACTCTTAGAAGCCGTATAGCGTTTATAGGACCTCCTAGGCGTCTTCGCGGGAGTAGTGTTCTTTTGTAGGGATAGGAGTAGTACGTCGATCCTAGTAGAAAGGTAGTAGTATAGGGAATCCTATAATAGCTTTGTAAGGAGATATTCTAATGTTCTTGTAATGTAGGGAAGCCTGGATAGTGTTTAAAGCGGGTAGTACAATCGATTAATTGTTCTAATTGTAGTTAATGAACGGGCGTAAATATTAGTTAATATATTAGTTTATAATTTTTACTTAGTTTGTAATTTAAGAATGTCCGGATAATAATAATTTCTATTTAATACCGAGGATTTTCGATATTTCGTTGGTAAAGGACGATATAAATTAGGGTCCTCGGTCGTTTACTATTTCTTTTAGGCAGTTGTAGATTCGTTAAGGCTTATAGTAGTATAGATGGGCGGTTTATTTGGCCGTTATAAAGTCTTTATAAAGGATGTACTATAATATTTTAGATAGGCGATCTACTATAATTATTATATTATTATACCCTCTTTTATTTTTTAATATACTTTTGAAATTGATAGTAATATACTACTAAATTTAATTGGGAACGCCGAATAGGTATAGCTTCCTGGGGGTTTTATTGTAAAGTACTTTGGACGCTTTATAAGTTTAATAATTATTAATAAAACGGTCGATATTACTAAATATCCTGGCCTATTAGTATTATTAGAATACGAAATATTAAGTTTTATTCCGACTAGGGTAGCCAGTAAGGAGCCGGATATAAGCCTTATAGATAAGTACCCTACGGAGGTCTCCTTCGGGCACTACTAAATAATTTTCTTTTTTAAATAGTAACTTATTATTGTATAATATAAATTCGGTATCGCTTCCCTTTATTTTAGAGTAGTAGAAAGTTAGGGAAGGATTTTTTTAGTTGGTTTTTAAGAGGGTATTAACTAAATCTATACTAAATAGTACTAGTAATTCCTTTTCGTCGTTTAATAAATATAATTCGGTTATTAAACTTTCAATATTACTATTTAATATATCTCTTTTATCCTTAACGAAAGAGTATATTCTTTCTATTTTTTAATAAAATAAACGTAAAGTGCGCTAATCTTCCTTTTTATCTTTTATTGTCTAAAGGTCTTCTAATTTCTTCGAAAGAGTGTTAATGGCTACGTTTTCCTTCCCGGGCCGGTAGGTAAGTTTGAAGGTATATTAGGATATTAATTCTACCTACCTAGCTTATTGGGAATTAAGTAATCGCTTTGTAGAAAAGTATTCTAAAGTTTAGTAGTCGGTAATTATAATAAATAGGTATATACCGATTAATTCCGCCTGCTAGGTTAATAAAGCTTTTATTATAATAAATAGTTCTTTATTGTAAATAATATAGTTTATTTCCGCCGGGAGTATTGTTTTAAAGAAGAAGGCTACTAAGTACTAATTATTATTACCTAATTATAATTGCAATAAAACACTTATATAAATTCTATTAGAAACGTTGGTTTCTATTTATATTAACCTCTTATAGTAGAAATAAGTAAGAACGGGTACTTTTAATAGTCGATCCTTTAATTTATCGAAGGAAATTTAATACTCCTTAATCTATTAGAAAGGGGTATTTTTCTTTATTAAACGGGTAAGGGGTCGAATTACCCTACCGAATTCCTTTATAAATTTATAATAAAAATTATAGAATCCGATAAAGGATTATACTCCTTTAACGTTAGTTAATTCTTTTTAATTCTGTATTATAGTAATTTTTTTAGGGTCGACGGATACGCCTTCGGTAGAGACGATGAAGCTTAGGAATTTAGTTAATATAATATAGAACTTGTATTTTTTAATGTCGGCTTGTAAGCTAATATTTTGAAATCGTTTTAATATTTTCTTAATATAAATTTCATACTCTTTTTTAGTTTCGGAGAAGATAAGGATATTATTAATATAAGTACTATAGAAGTTATCTAAATAATTTATTAAGACTTTATTAATAAACCGTTAGAATATTACTGGACTATTCGTTAGATTGAAGGGTAGGACTTTATATTTATACGCGCTATAGTAGGTATGGAAGGTTATTAAGTTTTCGTTGTTTAGGAATATTCGAATATAGTAAAACGCTTATCGAATATCGATCTTCGTAAAAATCCGAACTTTAGAAAAGTGGGTGATAATTTCTTTAATAAAAAGTAGAGGGTATTAGTCCTTTTTTAAAAGGATATTTAATTTTCGATAATTTATATAGAAATGAAATCTACTATTAGCCTTCAGTATAAAGAGGATAGGTATTATCTAAGGGGTAATATTTAGTTTAATAAACCTTTTATTTAAGTTTTTTATAATATAGTACCTATAAACTTCTAACTTTTTAAGGGATATTTTATATAGCGGGCTATAATTTAAATCTTTTAGCTAAGCGCCCTCGTTTAGGGGGATATAATAGTCGATATTAGGATATAATTTAGGGAAGGAATTTAATTTAACTTTATTAAAAATTTTGAAGAAATTATAATAATAATTTAAGACTTCCTTTAAAATTCGTTGCTTTAATTCCGCTTTATTGGTTTTTAGGGAATTGCTTCGGGCGACCTATTATTTTTTAATAAATTAATCTAGCTTATATAGATTAGTAATACCGATATAGGTCTTTTTCGCTATTTTATAGAAGGGTTCCGTGCTAATAAAAGTTAAATTTGTTAGGCGATCCTTTGTTTATCCCTAATTATATTTTAAATAGTAATAATTATATACGTTGTATAGTAAGTAGGGGTTTTAGGCCGGTTCGAATAGGGTTTAATAAGGTATAGACGTCCGTAGGAGTTCCTCGGATTCTAGTAGTATTTCGTCGGTTTATTTAAAAAATTGCCGGTCTATATAGTTGAAATAATATTAAATCGCGTCCGGAGATAGGTTGTAGGCCGGTCGGTATTATAGGATTGCGAAGGGTCGTTAGAAAAGGGTAGGATTTTATAAATTTTGAAATATAGAGAATTTTAATTTAATAATCTTAGAGAGGATAGTTTAAGAATTATTATAACTATTATACCGTTACTTATTTTCTTTTTATATAAGTAATTCTCGAACTTCGACATCCTTTTAGAAATTAAAATATTTAGTAGGTTCGGAATCTTTACCTTTTCCAACCTCGAAGTTTTAAAAGAAGTCCTACTTTTAAGAAGTAGGAAAGAGTAATTGTAAATGAACTGAATCGGTAAAAATATTGTTCCGAATTAATTATATATTCCTAATAATTATATTGCGCTTTAAATTTAGGAGGACGATAATCTATTGGTCGAAAACTTTAAAGTTTTGGATTTTAATATATCCTTTAAGGGCGACTTCGATAGAGTCGGGTTTAGCTTTCTTATAAGGAGTAATGTATCTTAGATCAAAATCGTTACATACAAATAATTTTAATAATTTTCGTAGTTTTCGGGCGAAGGAGAAATTTATAATAATATATATATTAGTTCTAGTATTGACGAAGGTATTAAAAGTAGTAATAATAATTCTATTAAAAACTATATTATATTTAACGAAAAAGGAAGTCTTCCCGCCGAGGTAATTATAGAAGTCGAAATTTAAATACTATATACTATTAATATCGGTCGATGTTCCCTAGGGGGAATTTTAACCTAAAGTATTTAATTTCCCTTTACGGCGTTATCCTCTACTTTAAAGGAGGAAGAGTCTTTGTTAGAAATTAATATATTAATAAGCTCTTTAATATTAGAGGAATCCTTACCCTAAATAATATCGGCAATTGAATTTAAATATGCGTTGAACTATTTAGTAAGCTTTTCCTTTTGGGGATATTTGCTACTTATATAGCCTCTCTTATAATAGGAGAAGTAACGACCTTTATAATTAAGTTCGTATATCTCCTTAGGAGAGGGACGTTCGAAGGCTTTAATTTTCGAATTTGGTTTAAGAGTTGGAGTATCTTTGGAGGAAGTAGTAGTATAACGGAAGCTTTATTTACCTTTGTACTAACAGTTTTTTTAAGCGTCTATATAGTTACTTTCGTTTAGAGAATTAAGTAAAAGAATATAGTCGTTAAATTACTTTAATTAATTAAAGTAAGTAAATTCTACTATTTAATAGAATTCCTTAGTAATTTTACAACGGAGGTTGCTTTTCTATTAATTATAAGGGTAGCGGTACTAGCTAGTTAAGTATTGAAAAGTATTTTTAAAAATTTAAAAACGTTTACTATATTTTATTTTTAGGTTATTAAATTCTACGAGAGTTTTCTTATATATATTATAATTATAATATTCGTCCTAAAGATATTTAAGAAGTTTATTGGAGGTAGTTAGTTAATTAAAATAATTAAGATCTAAGTAGGGTAATAAGGTTTGAATTGCCTTACTTATTAAGTGGTTAGTAATATACCCGAACTTTTAGCGGTTATTATTAAAGTAATTAGTATTGACTTTAAATTTAATTTTAATTTAGTAATATTAAACGTTGAAAGTAATTTTATTCTCCTTTTTATCGTTATAAAATTTACTAGCGCTTTCCTCCTTTACTAAATGCTTATTATCCGAAGATTAGGTAGTAATAATAGTACTAGGGGTACTAGAGCGGGAGTAATAATTAGAAGGATTGGGGGGTCCGCTATTTTTAAATCCCTTAGAACCTTTAGACTTATTAGAGTCCTTATTAGAATTATTAGGGTCTCCGCTAATTAAAATAGTTTTACTAGCGGCGTTCAATACGGCCTTTAAGGAAGTTAATAAATATTTATTTTCCTTTTTAAAACGTTAATTCTCGATAAGAGCCTATTAAAAATTAATATTAGAAGCGTAGAAAGATTAATTAATAGGCGGGTCCGGGTCGGTGCCGGCGATTTTCTTAAATAAATTAGAAGTAATAAAGCCGAAACGGTCGGCCTAAATTTCTATAATATAAAGGTCTTTATCGGCTTAATTAAGTAGGCCGACGAAGTTATCGGATTAATTGATAGAGGCTATAAGAAAAATAGTACGGATATATATTTCTAAGAATATAATTTTAAAGGATTCTTAAATTAGGGTAACGAACTAATTGTAAATTATAGGTCTATCGAAGGTTTTAACCCTAGCGTCGCTATTTCCCTCAATTATTATAGGGGTAAATAGTATAAAGGCGGTATTATTATAATAAAAGTAGTTTAGGAGGCTTTAGAAGTATTCCTTTAAATTATAAGTAGGAATTTCTTTATTAACGAAGTAATAAGTACGGCGAATAATAGGTTAAATTTAATTAAAGTAATATTTATATAGCTCCTCGGGAGCGAGCCCCGATAAGTCGAATTTATTATTATTATCGTTATCGATAGTATAAAAAGTAATTCCCTAAAAGTTAGGTTTATAGAAGTTATTAGGGTTGAAGGACTTGCGTCTAATTTTAGAGGGGGGGAATTTGCCTTTTTTAAGCGCATACTTTTTTAAAACGTTAGGGTCGAAGTAGATGTAGCGCAATTATATAACCTTAATATTATTGCGAGCTATTATAGCGAATTGTCTTAAGTTTTAAGATATTTAATAATTAGTAACCTAATTAGTAATTAATAAAATTCTTCTTCGGAGATCTCTTTTCTATAGAGGAAAAGGTAGGGGGGATTGCAATATACTGAGTGTCCGGTCGTTGGTTTACCCCATTGTTAATTCTAGTCGTCGGTCGTTACGTCGCTACGTCGTAGCTCTTTCTCAGTCTCTTCTTTTAGGTAGGATATTTAATACCGTCCCCGGTAGAGAGAAATAAGTTGTAAATAGTATAAGAGTATATAATAGGTAAGATAGGGCTGTAGCGTTATTAATGTTCAATATAGAATTTACGATTAAAGAGTAAAATAAAAGGTAAGAGTTGTGCGCGTAGCTGGCGGTAGGAGATATACTCCCTAAGTTAGGCATACTACGGCCTACTCTTCCTTATTTAATCTATAACCAATTGCAGCTATTGCATCCATCTGTACATTCCAGTGCAGTGCTCTGCTAAGGTATGACCCGTCCGACTGGGCCATGACAGTTAAAACGGTAAAAAATTAACTAAAAATTAAAAATATAAATTAGAGAGAAAAAGTCTATTGAAAATTAAAAAAAAAAAACCTAAAAAAAAGTACTCTTTTTCCTAAAAAAAGGAAAAAGAGTTTTATTTCTTTAAAAGTTAATTAGAACTAAAGTTCTAAAGTAACTTAGGCTTCCCTACGCTATTGAATAGGTACTTTATACGTCTTTAAATAGTAACCTGTAAATTGCTAGCCTAATAACGTAAGGAAGCCTACGCCTATATAGTTTGGAATTTCTTAAATAGAAACGTAGTAATTAGAATACGTATTCTATTTAAAAAAACTACTATTTAAAGTATCTTAGTAAAAATCTCTTACAAATAAAAATTCAAGATACTACTAATAGGAATTAAGCCTTAGAGGAATAGAAATTAGAAAAACCTAAAAAATAAAAGTTAAATTTATTCTAGAAAATCCGAAGGCTTAGAGTAATAAAGTAAATTTACGTAGGTTAACCCTTAGAAGGATAAAAATTAGAAAGACCTAAGAAATAGAAATTAAATTTATTTTAGAAAACCCGAAGGCTTAGAGTAATAAAGTAAATTTACGTAGATAATTAAATACCCAACCTACTATTTGAATATCTAACTTCTTTACTTCCCGCCTAGCCCGTCGACTAAATTAGATTTAAATTAACTAAGGGTTCCTAAATTAATTAATTATTCTAATTCCAGCTAGCTCGTTAGTAAAGCTAGGCTTAGAATAACTAAATGCCTAGTAATAATCCAACTACCTAAATAATCCAACTACCCAAATAATCCAACTGTCTAAATAAATTACTAATACTTATAGGGTACTCCCTAGTATTAGAACGGTTTTTCTTAAATACTAATTAAATAAATTTAAAAGGGGCTAAGGGGGGATGTAATATATATAGCGCTAATACCCCAGTAGACTATAGGGAACTATAATGCTATATACTACTATATTAAATTAGAATTAAGGCTTCCTTTGCAGGTTACTATTTCCCCCGGAAGAACCAATATAATTATAAACTATACTCCAAATCGATAGGCTAATAAGCTTTCTTTGCAAATTACTATTTCCCCCGGAAAAATTAATATAATTATAAACTACACTCTAAATCAATAAGTTAATAGGTTTATCCAACCTTACTATAATTCTTAAAATACAACCTAAATACTTAAGAATTTTATTTTTTTACTATTTATTAATAAAAATATCCTTAATAAATACTTTCGTAAAAGTTAATTTCTAATAAATTAAAACTTTTACCTCTTATTATTAAATATTTATATTCCTAAATATCCCTAAATTGCAATTATAAGCAAATCCCTCCAATTAAACCAGTACCTATATAGCCTATCGACAACTCTAGTTAAATATTACTATTATATAAATAAAACTTATCCTAAAGGATCTTCCTAAATACCGTCCAAAGGACGGGCCTAAAGTAGTAGGGTAATATTGTATTTTACAATTATAAGTAAATCCCTCCGGTCGAGCCAATACCTATATAGCCTATCGATAATTCTAATTAAATATTACTATTATATAAATAAGGTTTATCCCAAAGGATCTTCCTAAATGCCGCCTAAAGGACGGGCCTAAAATAATAGTATTATATTATAATTCTTTAACTTTAATTAGTTTTTTAAGTAATAAAGAAACTTTATAACGTTCTCCCAATATTTAATACTAATTAGGAGCCTAATTATAAGCCGGTTTGCGCCTTAACCTCTACTATTATTAAATATATTACTATACTTAATAAAAATTATCTAAAAATAATATTCCGCGGAAAGGTATTTAAATAAAAATCCTAATATCCTTCCTGTAGAATTAAACCTTATAATAAATATAATGTTTTTTATTAAGCGATTATATACCTAGTTATAAGCGCGTAACCCTCTAAATAAATATTATTAGGCGACTATATACCTAACTATAAGTGCGTAACCCTTTAAATAAATATTATTAAGTAATTATATACCTAACTATAGGCGTATAACCCTCTAAATAAATATTATTAAACGATTATATACCTAACTATAAGTATATAACCCTTTAATAGACCTTATTAAACGATTTTATATATAGTCGCAAGCTTGGCTATAAGCGTGCAACCCCCTTAACGGACCCTATTGAACGACCTTATATATAATTATAAGCCCGGCTATAAACGTGCAACCCCCCTAACGGACCCTATTAAACGACCCTATACCCGGCTATAAGTGTATAACCCTTTTAGATAGACTTTACTAAACGATTTTATATATAGCCGGTCGCTCTTACTCTAACTAATTGCTTTTACTTTAATTAATCGCTCTTACTTTCTCCTTTTTATATACCCTCCAACTTCGAATTTAGGGAAGGTACGGGTAGACGGGCTAAGTTAGGACTTTTTAATTCCTGCAAAATTATTTAGTATAGGGAGATTTAAAAATCGATTTACGGCTACTAAAGTGAACCCAGCCGTAGTACCTAGTATAGGGTAGGTAAAAGGGGGTCAAAAATAATATTTCTTCTTTTTTTTAAGGTAATAATAGTAGTAAGTATTTTAATGTAGGGTAGGTAAAAGGCGGTCAAAGGTAGTATTTCTTCTTTAGTTTAAGGTAGTAATAGTAGTAAGTATTTTAATATAGGGTAGGTAAAAGGCGGTTAAAGGTAGTATTTCTTCTTTTCTTTAAAATAATATTTCTTTTTTATCTTAAAATAATATTTCTTCTTTTCTTTAAAGTAGTAATAGTAGTAAGTATTCTAATATAGGGTAAGTAAAAGGTAGTTAAAGGTAGTATTTCTTCTTTTCTTTAAGGTAGTAATAATAATAAGTATTCTAATATAGAGTAGGTAAAAGGGGGTTAAAAATAATATTTCTTCTTTTCTTTAAGGTAGTAATAGTAGTAAGAATTCTAATATAGGGTAGGTAAAAGGCGGTTAAAGGTAGTATTTCTTCCTTACTTTAAGTATTATTTTTTTTTTTTTTTAAAGTAGTAATAGTAGTAAGAATTCTAATATAGGGTAGGTAAAATCTAGTTAAAGGTAGTATTTCTTCTTTTCTTAAGGTAAGATTTTTTTTTTTTTCTAAAGTAGTATTTCTTCTTTATTTTAAGGTAGTATTTTTTACTTTCTATAAAGTAGTATTTCTTCTTTACTTTAATATAGTATTTTCAATAAATATTCTAGTATAAGGTAAGTAAAACCCGGTTAAAAATAGTATTTCTTCTTTTCTCTAAGGTAGTATTTCTTTTTTATTTTAAGGTAGTATTTCTTCTTTTCTTTAAAGTAGTATTTCTTCTTTAATTTAAGGTAGTATTTCTTATTTATTTAAAAGTAGTAATAATAGTAAGTCTTCTAATATAGGGTAGGTAAAATCCGGTTAAAGGTAGTATTTCTTCTTTATTTTAAAATAGTAATAATAATAAGTATTTTTGTACAAAGTAAGTTAAATCCGGTTAAAGGTAGTATTTAGTAGTATTTCTTCTTTTATTTAAAGTAGTAATAGTAGTACGTATCCTAATATAGGGTAGGTAAAATCTAATTGAAAGTAGTCTTTATTTCTTTTCTTCTTCTAATAATATTTATTGTATTTCTTTTTTAAAATAATAGTAATAGTTAGTATTATAGTATAAAGTAGTTGAAACCTAATTAAATATAATGTTTTCCCCTTACTATAGTTATATATCCATTAAGTAGGATATACTTTAAATATATTTTATTTGTATAATATTTTTTATATTTGGTATCTTAACTACTATTTTAATATAAAGTGAATTACATTGCTTATTATCTTCTATAAGATAGATTTTAGATTATTATATAATAGTAAATATAAAGATATATTTATATCAAGTATTTAAAGTTATAATATACTATTAATAATAGAATTTATTAACCAAAGATTAATAAATAAAGTAAAAAGCTACTATTTCGGAGGATTATATATTTAAGTACTACAATAATAATTAGTTATATTAACTATATAATTAGTACGTTATATTACTATAGTAATATAAGAAATAATAATATATCTTTAATATATTTTAAATTATTGTACTTTATTTAAAAATCCAATTTTGGGAATAATATTTACTTTTACAATATATTATATATATTATATATATTTCTCCTATCAAGTAATTAAAATTTACTTTTATATATTAGTATTTACCTTTAATATTATCTTTAAGTATTATATTAATATAATTTTACTTAACAATATTATAATATAAATAATTTCAAATTTTGAAAATTCGTTAAAAATTATTAAATATAGTGATACTAGTACTATTTGTGGTCTGGAAGTTAGTATACTTTATAAATATAATAAAAACTTATTTTTATAAAAATGTACGTATATTAGAATTATATATAATTTTTCTTAAAAACTACTACTTTTTACCTCTTTCCAAAAATTGTAATTTAGCTCTCAAAAGTAGTTATTTTTAAAAAGGAAAAATATATAAAGGTTAAGTAACTACTTATTAACCTATTCTGAAGTTTTTATACGTTTTGGCTAAGTGGTGGTTGTGTAATTAATTCCTATATTAAATACCTACTGGAAGTGGGTCATTTTTGCTGTCCGGTCGGGTTTTGTCGTATCCGGTGGTTTTATCGCCAATTCTATGGAGTAGAGTTGGAGATCTGATAGGAACCTGGACCCCTGTCCAACATATATAAAAGATAAGTATCCCGAAATACCTTAGACTTATAGCGACTTCGATAATATACGCTAAATTGTCTATTATAACCTTCGAGAGGGATATAACGATACTCAAACGTTTATTAAGAGACTATACGAGGATTTAAATTTTATATTTAAGTATAAAACTTTCGAAGGGGATAATAATAATATACTATACTATACCTTCTAAGTTACTAACCGGCAGCGTCGAATATAATTTAAATTTCTATATACTCTTTTAATTAATGCAATGTATAAGACCAACCGTTACAACCTTCCTCTTATTTAGGGCGTAGTTCTTACCCTAAAAAAAAACCTTAATACCGGTCTTTTAAACGCTTTTGAACAACGAGAGAGACGATAGGTTTGGTTTTTTAATAAAGTATATTAGGGAAGCGGCCGATAACTTTGAAATCCCTTACCTAATAGTAACTATTACTAATAGTAACCCCTAATTTACTAATATAATTAATTAAACTTTCCCTAATATCTAATAATAATGCTACGTATAGTATATTAATTGTAACGTTATTAATTACCTTAAGAAAGACTAAGTATATAAGTAGTCTATATTATTACCGTTACTGTTAGAAGAAGAGTAACGCAATAAAGAGGATTTCGAGGAATTGAAGCAGCGCAACGCTAAAATTACTACGACTACTATAATTACAACCAGTCTCAATCCCTTACCCGATAAAGTTACTAATATAAAATTAGTACTATTCTTTATATAACAATATATAATTTACTCTTCCAACGTAGCGGACTTTAAGTATATATAGTTTATTCTATAACGCTAATTTGCTAAGTAAGAAGATATTGTCTTACAAATTAGGGAATTACTATTACTTTATAAAAGAGAGTAGGCGGGCTATTATATTCGGTACTACTTTAATTAAGAATAAAGAACGATATCGCTAAACGAGGCTAATAATAGCTCTTTAAAGAATTATAGTCTTTTAATTCGTAGTGGTTTAATTGAAATATATAAGGTTTACTAGTAATATATTAACTACCGTTATAAAATATATATAAATAAGCTAATAAAGTCGGATACCCGTATATGTATTAAATAGGTTAACTATAAGTAGATAGGTAAGTACCCGTACAAATTATCTATTTAGGTATTTAATTTTATCGACCGTTAATATTATATATTTAATACAATACTACCCTTAAAGCGGTTGAAACTCCTTAGTACCCTTCTTAAACCTTATTCAAAGAGCTTTAGAGCCTAATATAGGCTCCCTTATATTTACGAAATAGAGGTTCTATTAAAAGAGGGTAAAACAATTTTGGTAATTAAGGACGTATATTATCCCTTCTAGTATTTATATTAATAATATATAAATAATTATTATTTATAGTCCGGTTACTCCTTATACTAATTTTTATATTAGGATGCGGTAGATAGATACTTTAAATATTAGCCAATTGCTCGAACAATCCCTAAAGGCCGCCTACGTAAGTAAGGCGGGCCGTTTAATAGTAAACCTATATTCGTAGTACTACTAGTTGGGTTATAATTAAATAAGGTAACCCTAGTTAAAAGAAACCCTAGTTAAAAGAGTTAAGGGTAAATTATATAACCCTAGTACTATTCGAACTTTAGCGCGCCGTAATTATTCCTAGTACGAGTTAGGTCCTAGTATTAAAAAGATAAATGCTAGTAACGTTCGTACTCGTACTTAGAGTGAAGTACGTAGTTATATCGAAGTGGCTAACGATAATGAGGATAATAAGTTAGGGAGATATTAGGTAGCGAAGGTACGGGAGTAGAGGGCGAAAGAGGAAGCAACGAGAGAGGAGGCGGCTATTAAAATATTATTAACTTCATCCCTCTCCTCCCTCTCTAACGAACTCTCTAAGTTAATATTACTCTCGTTAGAATTAGAGCTTTTAAATATAAGTATTTAGAGTAGAGTACCCTCAATACTATAAAAGTATTACCGTATTAAATTAACACTATCGGATTTACTTACTTACCTACTAAAAACCAAAATTACACGGCATTTACCAGGGATTTACTGCGTTGACCTACTTCAAGACATGAAAAATCACGATTTTTACAGCTAAAACGGGATATTTTACATGTCAGCTGTTGGGCTGCAAAAGTGGGTGCATTTAAGTTTTTGGGGGGTGCGGGCAAGTAATCTCATTAAAAGAGAGAAGGAAAAGGCAATGGCGAATCAAACTGTGGAAGTCGAGCTGTACAGGCTGTAGAAGCATCTGCGGAGGCAACGGTCCCGCTTTCTCCTGTATTGAGCGGCACCAGTGAGAGGGATACAGTTGCATCAGCATTGTTTTCCTAGGCATAGTGAAGACTGGTCAGCAAAGAAAGGCAGCCATCAGGATATAAAAGTCAATGCTAGAGGTAAGAGATCTCCCACGGCAGGGAGGGATTTGCAT
The DNA here is from genome assembly GCA_037102815.1 of Neurospora intermedia. Taxonomy (NCBI): domain Eukaryota; kingdom Fungi; phylum Ascomycota; class Sordariomycetes; order Sordariales; family Sordariaceae; genus Neurospora; species Neurospora intermedia. The sequence continues at coordinate 3,250,344 of BTPP01000006.1, forward strand.
CCGGTCAGTCCGATCGGAGTGTTGCCCATGGTTTTGGCAAGATCGGGATTCGGGAGTTTGCGGTTACCAAATCGCAGGCAAGAGGCGGGTTGGTGCGAAGACTTCACGGGATCGCATGACTGAAAGAAGGTTGCAAAGTGCCATGTTGCGGTGCTCTTGATATGTCTGCATCGGCAACGATGCTGCCACATTTTTCCTGTTTGACACATTGAGGTGCGGTTGGAAAGGTTGAGGTTGGTTCTCGCTTTGGCAAGTTTCATCCAAGGGATAGGGGATGGTAATGGATCTGGACCCAGGACTTTACTATGAGGTAGAAACATGGTTCACACATCCAGCTTTACAAGGTCTGTACAGAAGTTGTGTGCAAATGTTCTTCGACAACGATTTGGACTTGTATCTTGCAATCGCTGGAGTTACGAGGTAGAACGGTAGAGAAAATTGAAGGAGACCTGAATTAGTGGAAAAAATGTATAGAACAGATTGAGAATGAAACACAAAAGAAAAAGGTAAAAAAAGCACGATGAAGAAAACAAAAAAGGCGAAAAAGAATGGGGCCACCCGGGGATTGAACCCGGGACCTCTCGCAAGAATGCTCAGGATTGAACCCTAAGCGAGAATCATACCACTAGACCAGCGGCCCGTTTGATTGGTTGAATGCCTGGCCTAAAAGAGGCGCCTATAACATCCGACTTACGGTTATCACCAACCAGTATCACGAAGATTGAGCTTCTGTTGTCGACACTCAAGACACTCGACAGACACTCGACGATAACTCGTACATAAAAGAACAAAGTTCTTCATCGCTACGCTCACCCCTTGATCTGCATTCACCAAGCAGTGAAAAGCTCAATCAATGCACGCTGAGCTGCACTGCGCTGTGCTGAGCTGAGCTGCAATGCGCCTGGTCCCTTCTGCATGCTAAACTTATAGCCAGCGCTTTGAAGCATGATCATGCATGGTGCAATTTAAGCAAAGTTCCTCAGTTGATGTTCTTAGGTAGAGCCGGGATATGCGCTCAAGAAGTAGGTGTATACCTACCTAGTAACCAGCTTGATAGAAGCTGGCGGATTGGGACGTGACCGGGAAATTAACTGGGCAAAAGCATCCTTCTAGTAACCTGAGTTGTCAGGATGGCACAGGCGCATCCAGTCTGCGACGCCGGGCGGCGGAAGCTTAGGTTGGTAACCACCGGGCGACCGGGCACGGTTCCGGACCGGATTGGATTGGATTGGGTTGCCTCGGCGACGACGATTCTTCACACGGGTTGGTAGGTAATAGTGGTGGTTGTGGTAGCGCGGGTGGTGGCTGGGCTGGGGATGCCCACCGACCCACGTGCCGAATGCTTTGTTGCTTCCTTGTGGGGTGCATCTGACTTGAATGCAACTAATGCACGTACCTAGAGGTAGCTTACTATCTAAGCGCTGCGCTGCTGCCGTGGCCACAAGCAGGCACCTGGATGCACAGACACGAGATTCAGGACTGCCTGCCAGGTGATTTGGGCCGTGCTTGATGTCGCTGTGTCTGATGTGGTCCAGTTCAGGTTGTTCTGTACCTTCCGCAAGTGAGCGAAAGGCTAAACCACCTCTACCAGATAGATAGGACGGCAAGAACCACGCTCTTTGACCGCCTACCAATGTCTTTTTTAGACGGGCATGCTTCGCTAATGAGACAGCACTACGCGCCGAACTGGAGACAAGCTGCCCTGGGAAGGGCATCGTGATGTCTGCCGCTCGCGTCTAGTACCGGATTCAGTCCCTCCTGGAGATTCCGGCACATACGCGGGAGGGTTTCAGACGGGAATGCCTGGGATTTCTTTCACTTTAGCAGCGTCGTCAACCCCATGGTCTTGTTTACACCCCCTTTCCCCGCAGAAACCATTAACAAGTTCCTGTGGATGTCCAAAGGCTGAAAAGTCAGTCATAGAGAGATGCATCGGTGGTCTCTCCCTCTCCCTGAGTTCCCTCCTTCCCAGTTCTTCCTTTCATTGCATGTTGCCTTTGAATGTCGTAGAACTCCGGCTGAGACGGACACAACCTTCTCTGGTTCCCTATTCGAAGATCTGTAATTAAGAGTTTGTAGATTCTTGATCATCGGTAGACTCTGTAAGCTCGCGAACTGCGAAGCCGAGGCTCTCGACGGACCATAAGTAGAACCCGAAACTGAGCGAATTTCTGGCATTCTGCTCGCTTGCGGTCGATGCGCCAAGATTCCCACGCCCAAACTTCAAGATTCTCAAGCCTCCAAGTTGGCAATCAAGGCCCCTGGGAGCTGTAGTCTCGACTACGTTCGGCCTTGGCTGACTTTGACAGCTTGACTCCAACCGCCGAGGCAGAAGTTGCTCCACTTCTCCCTTTCATCTTTTCCCCTTTCCTCTGATGCCTCTTCTTCTGAGCTCCCTCCCTTCACGGTTGTCTAACGTATTTGTGGCAATCATTGTGCATCGGGTTGAATGTTTCCATGGTCTGCTGGCTGCCGGAGAGCCCCAAAAGGATGGCCCCGTGCAGTGACCCTTGAGCCGATTGACGCCGCGACGGCCACGTGCATGCAGTGGCGGGCTATGAGTAGTGGTACGATAGGGAAAAAAACAAAAATAACAGCAAATGGCACTAGTGAAAGGCGATAGCGCTTCCAACACCCAACATCCGTCCGGTCGTCAATTTCCTTGATGATCGTGGATTCATAACTTCGGCATGAGACGAAAACTTCAGTAGTGCGACTTCCGCACTGCGGTATATACAGCAGCAGCTGCTGGTAGCTCGGAACAAGAAAAAGTACACGTACAGGTAGGAAATAAGAGAGCTGGTAGGAACCGACAATCCGATCAGGGAAGGGACATACATATTGATTTGGGACAATGCGGATGAGAAATCGAGCGGCCAACGAAATTTATCAGCGTCAATGTATGGGCATGTACAATTGACAAATGGGACGCACTGGAACCCAGGCCTCGGTACCGCCCGATGTCCGCCTCGATGCATCGGGAGGCGGGTGTTTTAGGGTTGGCTGACTGCCGACTGGAATGTGTTTGCTCATTGGTCTTGGGTTCGGTGTCGGAAGCTACCATCCCCGTGTGGGAATCGGGCTGGCACCTTCTGGTTCGACATGTGATCTCTCCATCCCTCTCCAAGTTTGAGAGCAGATGGAAAGGGCATTGTGTAGATGCGTGCATATACTTAAATGAGTCTCCCCGCGTCATCGGTTCCCATTAGCTGTGTTTCCCGAATCACAACATTTTGGTTAAACAACACCGGACAGCCCAAACCAATTACAGTATGCCCTACATCACGGAAGGCGAAGCCAAACCCATTGGTTCATATCCGGACTCAGGAATCGATGTTCTTATCGTGGGAACCGGCCTAGCTGGCCTAACGGCTGCGATTGAGTGCCGTCGCAAAGGTCATACGGTCCGAATCCTGGAGAAATGCCCAGACATCAACACCCAAGGTGAGTGTGTTTTCCGAACATCATCTACGTCTCCAAAGCCAATGTCAGCTAACGCATGCTTGGTCAGGGGATATGTACTTCATGGGTCTGTCTGCCACCAAATTCTTCAAACACTGGCCTGAGATGGCGAAGGAGTATGACGAGATATCTCTCCACAATTCCTGGCTTGCTACCTACAAGCACGACGGAGAGTTGGTGATTCCTCCCCTCAAAGTTGCTGAACGACTCCGGGAGGCTGGACTTGATCCCGGCACTCCCCCTGGGCTCTTTCAAATGCGCCCGCTTGTTTACCGGATGTATATTCGTCAGGTGGGCCGACTCGGCATTCCCATCACATTCAACAAGAAGGTTGTCGACTATTATGAGGACTTGAATCGCGAAGTGGCCGGGGTCATCACTGAGGACGGCGAAAAATACGAAGCGCATGTCGTAATTGCGGCCGATGGCGTCGGGTCAAAGGCGCAAAAGCTGGTCGGAGGTCAGGTCAGGGCCATGAAGTCTGGCCGAGCCATGTGGCGCGCGGCATTTGACATTAGGTACCTGGACCAGAAGCCCGAGCTCAAGAAGTTCTTTAGTATGCACATTCCAGAGGGCGGTGGAAAGCCAGAACCCATTGTCCGTACCTGGCTTGGGTAAGTGGTGCTACCCATGCAATGTTAGTGTGGCGAAAACTGACGTTGGAAACAGACCGGGAACTTATGCCATGCAACTTACTCGCCCAGACACGGTTATCTGGATCATGAACCACGATGTTACGGGTTCCGAGAAGGAGTCTTGGACACACACGGTCGAGTCGGACGAGGTGTTGAGGAACATGGACAACAAAGTGCCCACGCCTTGGGCGCCCGAGCTCAAGGAGCTGATCAAGCTTACTCCACCCAAGACCATCATTAACTTTGAGCTCTTTTGGCGCAATCCTCAACCCAAATGGGCATCTCCGGGCGGCCGTGTTGTCAACATTGGTGACGCCGCCCACTCGTTCTTGCCAGCTTCGGGAAATGGGGCGACGCAAGCAATCGAAGATGCCGTCAGCCTGGCGTCGTGTCTCCAGATCGGCGGACGGGATAATATTCCACAGTCGGTTCGTGCTCACGTGAGGATGCGCTTCATTCGCAACGCGTGCGCTCAGAAGCTGGGCTTCTTCAACGCCGAACTGCTGCAAGACACCGACTGGAAGAATGCGAAGGTGGATTATCGCAACGCCCAGCCTAGGATGCCCAGATGGGTCTGGCAGCACGATCCGGAGAAGTATGCGTACGAGGTTTACGACCAGGTGGTTTTGAACATGAAGAGGGGCATTCCGTTCAATCTGGACTTTGAAGTGCCGCCCAACTATCCGCCGGGGTACAAGTACGAGCCGTGGAAGATCGAAGACATCATGGAGGCGTTGCGCGCGGGGAAAAAGGTCGAGCTGGGTGCTGGAGACTGGAGTTGAGTTAGTCAAGGGGAGTCAATATCACCATGTGGTCATCTGATACATACCTGGTTTCGTTTGATTGGAATATTGTTGTCAGTGGACATTTGTTGCTGTTACGCTGGCTATTGTTTTTGGTTGTGACGAGTGGCACATGAGTAGTTGCGGGTATTTGCAAAGGAGGATGCCCGGTTGGCCTTGTGCTTGGGGGAAGTATTCATTGGGTGCAGACTGGAGAGTGAAGGTACTGCCTGGCTGGAATAATTTGGGACAGAGACCGGCAGATAATGCAAGTCAAACTCTTCCTTCCCTCAGCAGCATTGACTGTGGGTCACTTTGGCTTGTTTCGGTCGTGATATCTGAGCAGTTCCTTCCCCAACCTAGCTGTCGCAATTCAGATTCTTCATATCCGACCATCCGCCGTTCGATCCCGACCAAGCAGTTGCTTTCCATAAGTTACAAATTCATTACATATCATGTTTCCATCACCGTCCCTTGGCCTACTCCGGCACCACCACCACCACCGGAGTGTCCTCCTCCTTCAAGACGGCCCTGTTCCCAATTGCTTTGGGAGTCACGCGGACTGGAGTAGACTCGGGCCTCAAATTGGCGTAGCAGAAACCACTGGCGGCGCACATGAAGAAGAGGTCACGGTCAACTCCGCTATTGAGAGTGACGGAGCCGACGTAAAGATTACCGTCGTTGGTCATGCGCGTGAAGCGGAGGCTGAAGTTGCTGATAGAAGATCTCTTCGAGTCCGGGTCTGCTCGCAAGACTTCGAATTCCCACAATCCATCTTCTACCGGCGTGCATTCGAGCGCTATGTCGTATGGCGTTTCGCCCTTGGTTAGGCCGTCCCATTCAATGTTGCAGTTTGCTGTGGTATTGGTGGCGCTGTTCGGGTCGGTGATGGTGGTCTTGATGTAGCTGATGGTGCTGCTGCCAGGTCGACCGGATGGGGAATAAGTGTCAACTTGTACGATTTCCCAGGGTGCCATCAGTGCTAGAGCGGCCACAAAGGTGCTTGTTGTGAGGAACAAGATCCCAAGGAGAGCCGGCGGTCGCAGCATGATGGTGGAGGGTCAAGAGAAGCGGTTAGGTGTTGGAGTGTTGGATATTGGGTGGCAGAAGTCGTCGAATGAATTGAAGGAGACAGAGCGGATGTCCTATACTAAACTGCAGTCTCTCATGATGGACTCGTATATCGAGTATCGCCAAGGTTCTTGGCGAAAACATGGCGTTTGTGGCAAACTTGAAGTTGGAGGAACAAGTAAAAGGGAAGTTGCATCAAGGGAGTACAGTGGGTTTCATTGTCCCACCAAATCCGGGGGTCGTCAAAGCTTTCTTTACCCTGAAGGAGCCATAAACCCGGGGTCCGGTGTGATGTCGGGTATCACTCGTAGCAGTTTAGGTTTCGGTATTGAGCCGATAGGTACTTTATCCGTAGATTGTCATGGTACACAAAGAAATGGAGGTCTACAACTGTAAGTATGTTACTTGCCTAGGTACCTTTATTTTGCCCTATTCGGTACCAGCGTAACGGCATCGCTGTACTTTATAATATATTGACGGAGACATTGGTGCGATTCTTTTGCAAGTTGCGCTCGGGGCATAGTATTTCTCCGATGACCTGGGGAGAAATGGTTATTTGGGCGAGTGTCCTTTGGGGATTATCGCCGAGGACGACGGACACTGGAAATGGAGGGCGGGAAGGTCGTATCCACGTTGATTGACTTGCTGATGGAATTTTTGGTAGTTTGTTCGATGAGCGTTGGGTTGGCTTCTAGTACCGAATGTGATCATATTGAGGACTTGGAAGATGGGGATTGCTTCGTTTCTTGATTTCCTCATGTTTTGTTTCGACTTGTTGCTGATGCTTGTCTCTGCATTTTCGTTGTTACATGCTTTTGTATGGTAACCGTATCGTACTCGGAGTGGTGGGCATCACGTAACATAAGTAAGACAAGTGAATGTTACGTAACTGGCGCAGGTGAGGCAAACCAAACCCAACACCCACGAACCAACGTAAATTTGGGGTTTATCTACCATTCAATGAAGCTTATTTGATTCTTTCGTCGTTGTATCGTAAGAGCAGATGGACGAGGCACCACATCCGCCTGAATCGTCTGTGGAAATTTTGAGGTTGTATGCAGGCATTCGTGCCTGCCGTGGGATGGTCATCACATCTCAATGTGCTGCCGCTATCGGACGCTTCCACCATGGCTTAGGTTCTTCTCTCTTTGGCAGCTATGAGCACGAGTAGAGGTAGTTGTGTTGCCCAATTGTGTGCGATTGACCAATGGTGAAGGGCAGCCGTCGCAATCGAGGCAGGCATCACCTACACTATCGCCCCTCGCTGATCCAAGTTCACACAAGCCTCTTGTTCCCTTTGACAAATTCCTGCCAGGGAGAATTCACCACTGTCTTTCTTGCTCGCTCACCGGAGAAGGTGATCCTGATTTCGTGGGGTTGGACCAGGCCGACAGCGCACTTACCTGAAAAATACCATCCAAGGTCATTTCCCCATGTCCTTTCTGACTTCTTGTTGGGCGTCCCCAGAATGCTGAGGGTTCTCGCCAATCCAGAAAGCCGGCTGACTTCAATGCTTCGCCTCCATCCAAGCAAACGATTACTTCCATCTCCCCTTGTCGAGCCTACACAACCGCCCCACGGACACGAGCTCTGACCCCAAAGACCGGCCCTCGAGCGACGACGCAGTCAAATACACGACTTTCAGACAGACGTCTTTGGTCAAAGACCCCGAAAGATCTGAACCAATAGCGGATACTCGGTATCTCGTCTTTGTTGCAATTTGGTGCTGTGTGGAAGTCGGTGTTCTTGATCCTCCCCCACCGTATAACTTTGCAACGTGAGAGAGATGATGTCATGACTGAAAGCAAAAATCGAAGCAGACCGTTGCTAACACACCAGCAACGGCAACAATGAGCAGACCGCCCTGCGTTCGATCCTGATGCGTGCATCGACATCTTTCTAGCCCGACGACAGACCATCTGACGATTTCCCCGTGTTTCAAAGAGTGAACATCGGTGTCGAATGGAAGCACCACAACCTCAACGCCTCAAGAGATGGAACTCCAGCAGAGGGACAAATGGGAAGACAAAGCTTCAACAACGGATGGAAGCCTATGACGGACTTACCAACACTGCCATTGGCCCCCTTTCCACTGGAGTCAGATCTTGCGGCTGGTTGGAGCAGACATGGTTCTTGCCCTCCTTCTGCTAACCACACGATGAAGAGTTTGGGCTCCTTGGGCGTCCGAAGTCGAAGCCCGATCCTCAGCTTTCGACAAAGTTTCTCAAGTTTTCGGCGTCGATCCCCTCCCCTTCTAAAATTCCACACTCGACTGCGAGCTTGGTTGTATCGATTGCCTGACCCAGTTCTGCTCCCTGCTCCTCTACCATTGAGTTGGAGACTGTTCTGATCCTCTCTTCCTAGCCATAAAGGTTATCCTGATATTTTCTCCATTGCACATCGAATGTCGACAAGATCCTCGACCACACCATTGCCCAGTGTTACACCAAGATTGAGCAAGGGCATGCCCAAGGTTCGGCATAATCTCCATTCAGCAATAACCACCCGCATGGGTTGCGTGTCGGGGTGATTTGATTCGACGACCGAGATATCAAAACAAGGATGAAGTCAAGCGCACTTCGAAACCCTTGCCGAGGCAATCGCTGCGGCATTTATCAGCCACGTGTGGGCAGGCACCAGAAGCATGCTGACAGTCCGCTGCTGCCAGCCCATGGAAGCATCCCGCCTAAAGCGGAAGTTCGACTCCAGGCGTTCATTGTCCTCCTTGAGCGATGGTTGGCCTATTGATTGTTAACAAAGGTTCGAACCATTGGAAGCACTTACCATGAGGTAGGCCGAATTCCTCATAGCCTTTTTTTTTTTCGTTGAAGCGCGCCAGTCATGGTGATACCAGAGGACGAGAAAGTGCCGGATTCCTGTTTGGAGATCTGCCATATGAGAACTGATATAAAACCCTGCAGTCCTGGATTCTGGCAGTGGACGTTGCTGGTTATAACGGAAAAGGTCGGGGTGCCGGAGCATCCGGTTGGCTGTCACCCATCAACATCCTCTTCTTCAAGATTGGCCCAGCTGTCTTCCCAACGGCCACAGACTCAGGGTTGTAGCGTAAGCAATCCAGGGCCAGCGTGCGTGGACTGTTGGGGTGACAGAGGGAGCACCTGACCAGACCTGATGCGTGGGCCTCAGACAGGAGACCGGCCACGACATTAAATGGAACGGTTCAATGCACTTCCTGCGTTACCCTATCGTCACTGGAGCTTGCCAGAACGCTGGGCCAAGCAGAGATTGTGGCGCTGGAGTTCTGAATTCTTGGCATTCTGCCGTCGCCATCTGGTTGAAGAACGTTAGGGCGCACGATTTTCTGCTGCAGCTAGTGCTAGCCAGACAGCATTTTATGTGGAAGATCAGCCCACGTTCCATCGAGGCGAGCCCAAGGTAACGTGGAAGCCACCATCGGCCAGGAAGAGCCCATTCATTCCGCATGGAGATTTCTCGGCTATCATAAACTCTGCAGGCTCTCATAGGCTACCTCGTCACCGGTCTCCTCAACCTGGGACCAGAACGGCATGCCAACCAGACGATGCGAACGTACCCATGTTGAACCGGATGAGGCAAGACAAGGATATGTTGGTGGTGGTTACGGCGCGGCTCGTGCTTATTATCCCTCCCCAACGGCCCGCTGCTCCCGTTGTAATAGGCTGCACACCAAGTGACCGGTGAAGCTCGCGATGGACACTCGGTCAATAACTCCTGGGGAAAGATTCGGCCGTGTGGCGATAATATCGTGAGAACGTCAGTCCATGTCCCTTGGTCTGCATTCTTGACGCTCAGGAGAAAATACTCTTTTCACGGTGACAGACTGCCGTTGGTCAACCGGGACAGGGAGAGCGTTGGGCTGGGGTCCGACATTACTGTGGTTCCTTGTTCTGTTGGGTTCTCTTGTCATGGCCAATGAGGGCAACAAGTCGGGTTTTTACTTCCGGAAAGTCTCTAGGCGTTTCATCCTGCTGTCGTTACACAAGTCCATTGACTAGCCAAGTCAGTCGTCCTTGTCGGCCCCAGCTCCACAATGCTTCATCATGAAATAGGATATAAACCCTGAGAAATTGCCATCAGCGGGTCTCTTCTCACAGAGTAGAAGCAGGCACAGCATTCAGCAAGCGCCGCCATCACAAGAACAAATTGTAGGAAAGAGAAAGATACTGCTAGGTATCAATCCACCACAGCCAAGCCACGGCAATTCCTCTCCATCCTTGACACATCTGCTATACGCAATGCTTCCTCTCAACAACATCAATCTTCAAAGTCATATTCCCCTCCGTCTTCAACAGCTGGATCTGCTAGCCCCGAGCGCTGGTCCGCTCTCGATTCCATCCTCTGTCGGCGAAGGCATTCGGAAGGCTCCAGTGAGTGTTGAGATTTCTGCTCCAACGACTTTCGGTTCATGTGTTCACCCGTCATCATTAGGGACTTCCTGGTATTCGCTGTTCGACATGTGCCGCCAACGGCGAGGTTGTTTGGGTTATCCCAGGCCGTGCTTGTGGCTTCTGCCGCACTCCGGCCATGCGGGATTGACAGGTAGCAGGTTATGAGAAAGGACTCTTTTGGGGAACGATCAGGGTTAGACGACACTCGCTTTATAGAAGGGACAAGACAGCAGCGGCATCGGGAGGAGGAGTTCAACATGTTTGTTTTGTGGTTTCGGAGTTTTTGGAATGGTTTAAAGGAAAACTGCTTCATCATGGTCGGTTTGCCGGCATCTTTTGTGTTGGCGAAAAAGCATCACGGTCGTTCAAAAGTTCTGAGACGGAATCTTACCTGGTATAACATGGCACTGCATCTTTTTTTCCGTTGCGGCCTCCGTCTGTTGTCTGCTGTCTGCCGTGCAACACTCCTTGACATCCTGCCTCAAACCCTGCACCACCAGTTCGACAGGCGGACCACGTCGGTGTCACCTCATCTTGATTCCATGTCATCACATCACTCTGTCAGCCCCGATCACAGCAGCAGCGTCTTTGCGCGACGTGCCACCGCTGCGCGTACTGCGACCGGAACCAGAACTTTGGGACTGTAAGACATGGCTTGAAATAGACGAGAGGTAGCCAGCCTTGTGAGGCTACTGTGTAGGTACATAGGTATATACAGGCTGTCAGACAGTTTTCGGAAACAAAAGTACCGATTGGACCGGTAGGCGAGGGAGAGAGACACCTGGCGCATGTCTGTGTCTCACAGTGTTAATTCGAGGTGTAAAGCTGATCTTGGTCGTTCCTCAAAGGGTACTACTCACGCTTTTCTTTTTTCTCCCTGTGCTATGCGGCCTTGGTCGCGGCCATTTGGACTAATGCACGTGTGTCCTTGACCGGTCCATTCAGGGACTGCATCAACCCTCAGGTTCCCTTTTGAGGTCTGCGTGATCATATCAAATGGGGGATGGGCCTCTTGGCAACTGAAGACATGCAGGCAGGCAGGCATTGCGTTGTGTTGATGAAAATCCATTGACCTCTACCAATAAGGGTATCCAACGAATGCAATAGACATACAAGATGAAGATACAATCAACAATTGCCTGTCACGTCCACTCAGCCCAGCCATTACACACGCACCAATCCCAACGCCTGTAATGCATCGATCCCTCAGATCATCGTCCCTTCCATGTCATCATAGAAACTATGTATACCTCCGCTTGACACTCCCCCTCAACACACCCCTCGCATCCTCCTCAAACAAATCCCCCCACCTTCTTCTGTTTCCTTGTTCACGACCATCATCCAAAGCCAACAACCTCGCTCGTAAACTCAACAACTCCGTTCCGCACCGGACTACCCCCGCGTTCGCTCCGGCTCTCAGTAACCTGCGGACTAACTCGACTACTTCCTCCTGCTGTCTCATTGAATAGGTACTTTCCAACTTGCCGACCAGTAATGCAAGGGGGGTAGCGCCGTCGTCGTCCGTCGCGTCGGGGTCGGTACGCGGATCGGAAAGTAAGAGGGAGGAAAGTTCGAGGTTGAGTGATTCTGCGGCGTAGTGAAGGGGGGTTCGTCCGCCGCCGCGTGCTGAGGAGCTGCTTGTGCGGGCGTTGGTGATGTCGGCTTTGTTAGAGGGGGAAGAGGAAAGAAGCATGGCAGCGATGGATAAGTTGCCGGAGAGAGAGGCGAGGTGAAGGGGTGTGACGCCCGAGAGGCGGGTGGTCTTTCGTTGGATGGGTAAGGGGGAGGGCCATTGGGGTTCTGAAGTTGGTACTTGGAGAAGTTGCGATTGAGAAGGCTTGGCCGAGAGGAGGTTGGAAGTGGATGCACTTCGCAGTTTTGGTCTCCCTCCTGCGAATTTGTTGATAGGCAGCTGAGCGGGGAGAAAGAGGTCGCAGGATCCTGTTACGAGGGCACCTGCCCGAAGAAGAATCTCGACGACGCGGTCTTGGCCTGCCATTGTGGCTACGTCCAATGCGCTGAGCCCCTTGCCCCATTTTCCGTCGACGCCAATTGGCAGACTGGTTTTCCTTGCGTCGACCTTGGCGCCGCGCTCGAGGAGGAGAGAGACAGATTCTGGGAGGCCGAGGATGGAGGCTGCGCTGAGGATGGTGAGCCTTCCTGGTTGTGTTTGTGCTGAAACGTGGGTGGATTCGAATTCGGATGATAGGGGGAGGACGGAGACGGATGCGTTGGGGTCGGCGCCCAGGTCGAGCAAGAGCCGGAGGATTGCCGTCTGGCCTTTTGGACGGGTCGAGAAGAGGGGAGAGCGAAGCACGGAGAACAGGGGGGTGGTCTCGACTGGCTGAGAATCAAGTGGAACTTCCGCCGAGGTGGTAATGGTACATCGCCCGTTAATGGGGACCTTGTTGGTAAAGAGGTGGGTGACGATTTTGTCGATGTCGAGGTTGGAGCAGGCGAGACAGAGATCGGTGATTTTGTCCTGGTCGAATCCGAGTCCCATGCTGGTGCTGCCGGTGACCAGCGTCGACTCGGGGTCAGAGTCGGAGTCGGAACTGGAGTCGGACAGAGAGACAGATGATGTCCTGCTCGAGAAAAACCTCGTCACTTCCTTGGGTATTCCAACTCTCCACCCACAAATCATGCCACCCCTCTTTCCCTTCCTCTCTAAACTCCTCTCCCTCTTTTCTGCTGCCCTTCGCTGCTCTTCCCGAATTCTCCTCTGCTGCTCAAGCCGTTGTTTCACTGCCGTGCGTTGTGCCAGCGCCAACACCCTTGCTACTAGCTCATCATCGCCCGCCTTCTCCGTCGTCTCTTCCCGCTCCCGACACTCGCACTTGGGCCCATGCAGAACCACCGCCGGGACGCCTCCAGGAAGCAGCGTGGGTACTTCGAGACTCCGGTTTGGCTTTTGGAGTTGTCGGCAATCGCCTTGGGGTCCTTGGCGAGGACGGGATTTCCATCCTAATTCGGAGAGGCGGGATGAGACTGCAAGGCGAGAGAGGGTTGGTTTTGAGGGAGGAGGAGGAGGAGGAGGGGGTTTTTCGAATGCAAATGTTGTGAGCTTGGGGCTGGGTAGCCCAAGGGCCGAAGACAGAGGGAGGTGGGTGGTTTTTGCTGCTGGGAGCGGTAATGTTGGCAGGTTTTCGTCGGAATAAAAGGCGTCGCTGGAGATGGGGGAAAATGACGAGGACGACCTTTTAGCCTCGAGGGGTGGTGTCTGTGGTGGTGTTGGTGGAAGCAGGATGGGTCCTGGAGTAGTGATGGTGGTGGCCATGGTCATTGTTGTCGTCGCCATCTTGGGTGGTGTTGTTGCTGCCTGACGTAGACTTCCTCCTCCTTTGACGATGACGATGATAGGTGGTGATGATGTCTATCTGGTACCGGCAGTCGGAGGAAGGCAAAACAGCATGAAACTATGTCAAGTACCCAAGGTCGGTACCGCACTGCGACCAGCGCGAGCGCGATACATATATCATCGGATCTCGATTTTCCACGAGAATCCATCCATCCTTCCCGTCAAGGCTGCTACCCACATGAAAAAAAGGATTGCCCGTCAAGCAAGTCCCGACCCCTGGCGGCGGGCCCGGCGCGGTGGTCGTGGTGGTGATGAGTGAGGTGGCACTGCACCTAAAGTCGCTGACACCCTGCAGATAACGCTAAACGGCCACCCACCACTGGACGGCTTCACGACGACGGGCCCCCCTAACCGCCACTAATTGCAGTAGCGATCGGCCTTACACCCGCCCGAACATCCGATCTGCTTGGGATGTTTGGACTTGGCGTCGTGGCGTCTTCCGACTTTTGCTGTCCCCCCGACCGCCGCTCAGTCACCCCAAGGGCTTCCATGCCTTGTCCCGGTCTGTAGTGTAAGCGCTAGGAGCATCTTTTGGCTTTTTTAATCTCCGCAAGGCGTAGGCACCCGGATTCCGAAGCGATAGGAGTGCATGTGAAACCATGGGGGAGATTTGGGTAAGAGTTGCGAGGAGGTTCAGGAATCGATAGTGTCGGTACACTAAACATTTTAGCTAGGGAACCATTTCACACAAAGGTCATCGGTTCTCTGGTACGTCATAGCCCGCGTTGATAAGGAAGATGAATACGGATCCTGTGATGGAGTCCATGATACGTTGCCAAGCCGAGCCATTCGTATCTCGCTATCTGGGCGCGGGTGAGTGATGCCGAAAATTCGAGAAAACACCGGTTTACTGAGTGTAAACACTGACTTGTGTTAGCCAAGAAAAAAAAGGAAAAAAAAGGAAAAAAAAGGATGGTTCAACTGACAAATCACTTCAACAGCTTCAATCGATCACCATGTCAACAATCACGTCAGCAAAGAAGGCGGAGAAGATGGAATGAAAAAAGAGAAGAAGGAAAAAAAAGAAAACAACCAATCCGCATCAACCACTTTTCCAGCCACTAGCAACCAAGCCCACAAGGCTCAGTTTACTGGTCCTTTTTTTTTTCCACCATTTCCACTTTCTCACTTGTTGCACTAACAACAGGCTGCAAGCCTGCAACAGCTGCCTGCCTGGGGCCCCGCAACGGATGCAGCCGATCCCAGCCTCTGCCGCTAAAAAATACTAAAAATGGCCAGTCTGAGTGGGCCTGCCTCGCTAGGTGCCTGTGTGTCTCAGTCAGTCAGTGAACACAACCCTTGAAGATTTGTTAGCGTGACACTTTCACTACAACGTCACGGTCGCGGGTCGAACAAGGGAAGGGAGAGAGAACTGAATTGATCGCGGATCAACACTGGAAAAGTCCCACCAGGTGTCCCACACCCCACGGACACCATGTGTATCGCATAATTTACCAAAAGTTGACTGCATTCACAGCCAGCAGGCAACAAGGAACCGCCTGGCAGACGCTGTTGAGGCTGGATGTGGAAATGCCCACCTAATCAACCCTTATGCAAAGTACCGGGCTAACGGACGTTCTAGTGGTAAACGGTTTAGTGGTGATGAGTCTATCTGTGCGCTAAACGCGGCGTCTAGGTGTCTTGGGTAAGCGCGAGTTTGTTGTTGTTCGGGGCTGAATTGTAGGTTGAAAACTGCATGGGATCCATAAGATGAGATGGGGCTGTTCAGTTCCTTCCTTCTCATCGCCTCGGAGACTTGTTGGACTGCGTTCCTTATCTTGTCTCACATGGCTCGGTAAATTGTTAGACACACCGAAAAAGATATCATCAAAACATCGGGCCTTCCTTTGGACCAAAGGAGATGACTACCGGAGGAGTCACATCGGCAACCAACTTGCAGACGACAAGTCCGGTCCGTGAAGAAGCGAACACACGTCTTGGCAACTTGAACCAACCAGCAATGCCTAGCGCCAGTGACAGTGCTCGAGTCCGACAGTACCATGAGGCAGGGGTCGGTCACTGAAAAGGACGGTGAGTGAACGAAGGATTTACTGATATTCACTGCCAGACATCGCCGATGGAAGTGCTGAGCATCAAATGATCTGAAGTATGAAAGAATGATACCGAGAGGTAAGAAAAGAACATCAACAGCTTGAGGAGATCAAGACAGGAAATCCTGTCGCCAACTACGAAGCCTTCGCATTATTTTCCCAATGAGCTTTACCGAGCTTGTCTGGGGCCACCAACTCATCAACACCTGCAATATTCCATTCCCGACAGGCATCGATGTGGACCGTTCCTGCATCACCGATCTAGACCCTTTGCTTCTTCTTTAGTTCCTCCCGTCCTCATCACCATCATCTTGAATCTCTCCTGGACGCTTTCTTTCGTTTTTTTCTTCTTCTTTTTTTTTGATCCCCTCTTTTAATCTCCTTTATCTTGCGTGCCTGCAAGCCACAAAGGCAGTGTAACAACGATCATGGACCCCTGAACCATGATCCAACGAGCGCCCCGTCTATGTATGTACCTCTATGTAGCCACGATCGATTATGGCTAGTGTACGATACCGCCCGGCATGCATGCCTGTTTGGGCCACCGAATTCTCCATAGAGGTATCGTTGGCTTCAAAAATGACTGAACGGCTCTCTCTGTCAACCTACGCTAGAAGAGAATTGAAGAGTCAGGCTGGACACTGCACTCGGTGCTTCACATCGCCGACAATTTCCGTGGAGGCATGCATGTCTTACTTACTGATTTACTCAAATGATAGGAAGATAACGAACAGGAGGAGTCTTTTGGTCTGCCTTGGGCTCAATCATCAATCCAGTCAGACTCCCAGGACAGGACCAGACAGCCATTTCCGCATTATCTACCTACCTACCTACACCTACACCTACTCTGCTCATGGAAAGTGAAAGCCTACGGTATCACGCAAACCACTACTCGCAGGCATCCCGCAAGATCTTTAGACCCTCTTCGATTCGGTAGCCGATGAGACGGTCAAGTTTGCTTGGCAATTTTAATTCTCGATGTTTGATTACATGTCAATATGTTGTGGCATGCCACAATACCTACCTATGGATAATTTTATTATTCTCCTTTCCTTGATCTTCCTCTCTCGACAAGTCCACATCGCTGTTGACGAAATAGTTGAGATACTTGATGTCTCAAACATGTCTCCAGTCTTGGTTCAGAATTGACGACGCAATCGCGAAGCATTTCGGTCACATGTGAAGACATCTTCACCTGGAGATTACAACTACCGAGACTGGAGCTCCATCAGATCACGTCTGATAAGGTTCTGATGTGACTTGGACGTTCATGTACATGTAACCTCAGCACTTACCTCTACACTTAGTTTCCCAATTATACCTAGGTGAGCATGGCTGTAACTGTAACTTTGCCTATCTGGTCTTCTGACTGGAAGGGTAGGTATCTGATGACTGAACGTACCTCTAGGTAGGATTGATAGCCATGAAAACTGCCGTTGATCACCTGGCATGAACTTCGGCGTGTTGCCGGCTGGATTGATGTATCACAGACTTCAAAGTCCCAGATCTCGTGGCAAACCTGACCACAACCCTCACGACAACGAGCCGTATATAGGTAGTTCCTTATAATCACAAAATGTTCGGAGAGGAGGGTAAAGGTATAAGTCTTCATATGAGTATATTGCACATTGGCCTCCTATTCAATGTCGATCGCCCATCCTCGCCAATGAGACTTTACCCCGGATTTAACCACCAAACAAACCAATATGCGGCAAATCACTAAGGCGGGTATACTGCATCTCTTGCCGGGGTTCGGCAGAAGGTGTTGACCAATGACAACTACATGATGGTATGAAGCAAGATTCACGGTTGGTTTGTAGTTGTCGATGAGACAGACTTTCATGCCGCGTCTTCATGTTGATCACGGCATATCATGATGTATGCTATGAGCCTGGATGGGAGGCGATGAGAGACATGACTGGAGTATAAGGGGTTATCCGCAAAGCCCCATCGTCAGACGGGTTCCTCTTGCCCTCTCGGCTCTTCGATCGTAAACCACCAGATTCCCGTATCTCGACAGCTCCTTACTCCAAGACGCGTTCATCCAACCATTGAAGCCAGGCCATCACAATTACGATGAAGCTCCAATTCCTGGCCCTTGTGGCCTCAGTCTTCGTGCAAGACACCCTAGCCCAATATGCCACAGCAGCCATAATGCGCTTCCAATGCTCCCAACTCTCCATCGAGCGTCTCGACCCGCTCGTCAACCCAGGCATGCTCCCCTCGACGCACATGCACCAAATCGTCGGTGGCAACTCTTTCAATGCCACCATGACGCCCGTCGAGTACGACCCCTCAACCCAGTCCACCTGCACCACGTGTTCCTTCGCCGAGGACTTTTCCAACTACTGGACGGCCAACTTGTACTTCCATGCCAAGAACGGGAGTTACAAGCGGGTGCCGCAGATGGTGAATCTGGGATTGACGGGACAAGGGGGCATAACCGTGTATTATATCCCGCCGTATGATGGGAAGACCAAGGTTACTGCTTTTAAGCCTGTGAGTTTTACCTACCTTACCTCTACCTTACCCTGAGACACAGGTGATGGATGAGAACATAAAGGGGCTGGGGGAAGAAGAGACTGACAGACAAATGTCAAACAGGGCTTTCGCATGCTGGTAGGCGACGCCATGCTCCGCTCAAAACAGGGTATGCAAAGGCAAATCTGCCATCGATGTGAGCACAACATCCAGCAGAGTCCGTTTGGCGGTGCGCCCTGCACGGGCGACGACACCGTCACGTTCCCCAACAAGATGTGTCCGGGTGGCATTCGGACTACCATCACTTTTCCTACGTGAGTTCCCCGTTCCCTCCAGTCAGGCCTCTTCCTTCAGCAACAACTAACGTGATGCTAGCTGCTGGGACGGCAAAAATGTCGACTCCCCGGACCACAAATCGCACGTTGCCTATCCTTCCTCTGGCACTTTCGAATCCACCGGCCCCTGTCCCGCCAGCCACCCGGTCCGTTTGCCCCAACTCATGTATGAAGTCATGTGGGATACTCGGCAGTTCAACGACAAGGCCATCTGGCCCGACAAGGGACAACCGCTTGTGTACTCGATGGGAGACGGGACCGGATATGGCCAGCACGGCGACTACGTGTTTGGGTGGAAGGGAGACGCGCTTCAGAGGGCGCTGGATGCGCGGTGCAGCGGTGATCGGTGCTCGCAGCTCAAGACGCAGACGCCGGAGCAAGCGTTGGCTTGTTTCAAGAAGCAGACGGTGAAGGAGGAGACGGAGGGTTGGGTGTCGGAGCTGCCGGGTGGAATGCAGGTAACTTATCAGTAGAGGACAGGGAGGGAGGAAAAGGGATGGGAGATAGGATATGTTGATTGATGAGAGATGGGGACCAGCCCTAGTTACCTTCCAGTTAATCCAAACCTACATCCAATCTGTACCGCTGTCGTAATGTCATAACGTCGTTTACCGTTCCGTCCTGCCTGCTGTCTCTCACCTGCTCCCGTTCATGGATCGCCTCCATTCCTTCTTGACCTCCTCCAACAGCCCATCAATAGTCAACACATCGACCGCCGTGCCCGCCAACGCCTTTGCGACCCTCAAACTCCTCTCAAACGCCAACCTCGTCCCCGCACTTTCCGCAAACCCTGGATTATGGGGCCCCGCTCCTCCCGGCCCCGGTGGTATCTCGAACCCGGGCATGATACTGGGCATGGCATGAGCAATATCGCCCTGGTCCGAACTAGCACCACTCCGCCCCCTCATCTCATCGACATCCTGGTCCTCTGGAATCTTGTTCGGTCCGCCCGCCTCGTTCCCATCCCCATCCCTTCCCCCATCCCCTTCCTCGGGCACCAGCGGATTGAAGTACCGCGCATAGCTCCTCGCCAACAACCGGTTCGGCACATGATCCTTGTAGGCCATCAGTCTGGTCACCTTGACCTTGGCACCCGTTGCCATTGCGCCAGCATCAAAACACCCCATCACTTTTTCGACCAACACCTCCAATCGTCTCTGCGTCGCGGCCCGAACGACGAAAATGCCCGCGGCATACGCATGAATGATATTCGGCCTCGCCCCTCCATCAGTGATGTGTCCTTGGATGACATCAGACGGCATGGTCTGCTGCCTCAACACGCTAATCCCATTATACGCCGTGATCAATGCGTCCAGCGCATTGACTCCCAGCCACGGCTCTGCTGCGGCGTGTGCTTCCCGACCAAAGTATTCGACCTTCATCCGAATGTAGGCGGTCGTGTGGGTGAGGGCGCAGTCGGGGATGGTACCGGGGTGGGAGATGAGACTGATGTCGACGCCGTGGTCTTTGTAGGCGCCTGCGGCTAGAAGCCGGATCTTACCGCCGCCGCCTTCTTCGGCGGGAGTTCCGAAGAGGACGACGCGACCCGGGAGAGAGTAGAGGGAGAGAAGGTGGACGGTAGCGAGGGCGCCAGCGAGGGAGGCGGTAGCGATGAGGTTGTGGCCGCAGGCAGGGAGGGCGTCTGGGTTGGGGGTTTAGTGGTTAGCTGTGGTCTATGTAGTGTGGAAGTCTGGAAGTGGTCGAGGTCATGGGTGCTGGGGTGATGCCTGCTATGGCCAGGCACGTTGGTCAATCCGACAGTCTGGATGACCGGCGGAAGGGATGGAAACGGGAGGGGAAGAGACATACCCATCTCAACGTTAAAGGAAACACAGGGCCCCCGTTTGCCCGTGTCGTAGACCGCAACCCAGGCCGTCTTCATGCCGTAGGCCGACCGCGTCACTGTCCATCCTGGCTGCGTCTTCATGTAGGCCGTCAGGGTATAATGGGCAATGACCTCTCCATAGCCAAGCTCAGGTTTGTCGTGAATCTTCTTGTTGATGGGCCACAGCTCCTCGGCGATGCTGTCGATGTAATCGCTGATGTCGTTCAGGAACCGTGGGCGCCGCGCCGCGTTGACTTCTTGGTGGGTGATGATGACAAAGTCGTCTTCTTCGTCGATGTCGGCGGACAGCAGCGTCTCGGTCTGGGTGCTGGAATCGGTCGCCATGATGGATGGACTTCGTTAAGTTGGGATCATCGACAAAGATGGAGAGCGGGTAGGGCTGAGTGCCGTGGGAGATGGGAGATGGACACCAGGAACAACACCGTCAAGGACAAGGACAAGGTCTCGAGGGAAATGAAGCCGTCGCAGTGCTTGATGCTGACAGCGAGCAAAACAGTGGACGCCACGTCATTGATGCCCTGGAGATCGCTGAGTGGTGGGGGGAATGGCCAACCAGGAGCGCTGAAGCCCCTGAAAAAGGTGGGGCAGGAAACAAGGCACCGCTCTAAAGATCCCGTCCCTCCATTTCAATTTCAGCACGTGCTTCCACTGAATGGCTTGTACCCCTGACGTCATCTTGGTGACTCCCTGTCCGGGACACTCGACGACGACAAAGGATTATTTTAACTTGAGACTCTGGAGTGAAGTCTCAGGAAGTCTCAGATATTCTTGTTTTGCTGACTGGTCTTGTTGGAACTTCATCGACCCCATTGGGACAGACACTATAGTGAGGGCATCTCCACCCAGTCTGGGTGTACAGAGAGAGGGCAAGAGCCCCAGTGTCAGCATCCACATACCTCCTACCTCTAGGTTGCGTGGCTTCCAGGCAACCGCGATTACCTTTTCTCTCAAGATGTTCCCCCCAATTTGACAGAGTGTTTCAAGTGACGTGATCGCCGCGTAACGTAACAGACTTTCACCGAAGGCGTCGACCAAACTCAAAAGCTGGGGAAATCCGGGAAAAACCAACAAGAAACCGTCAACTTCCTGGTTGCGGTTTGGTGGCAAACAATCTCCCTCGCAACTGAACCAACAAATATACTCGGGGACCACAACCAACACTCATCTCCTCAAAGCAGCCCGCAAAAGGTACAAACAACTTGAACACCATGGCCCTCCACCAGTTCGGCGTCTCGCTTGAGACATACCTCATGACCAACCCCACGCTCAAGGGCGTGATTGTCAGCGCCGTGGTCCTCCACCAAGATCACATCCTGTTGATTCAGCGCGCGGCAACAGATGGCTTCCCCGACCTGTGGGAAACCCCCGGCGGCGGAGTTGACCTTGGCGACGAGACGCTCTCTCACGCCCTAGCACGTGAACTCCACGAGGAGACTGGCCTTGTCCTCAACCATATCGTGGCACTGCTTGACCAACTCGAGTTCGAAGGAGCGTCAGGAGAAGGGCGATATCGGAAGCTCACCTTTCTTGTCTCTGTCGAGTCCACGCACAGCCCAGAAGAAGAGCACCCGCAAGTCCGTCTAAATTCGACGGAGCACCAGGACTTCATGTGGGTTTCAAAGGACCATCTCCGCATCGGGGTTTGCGGGGGAAGGGAGATCAAGTTTGCTTATCCTGGACAACTTGAAACTCTTTGTGCCGCCTTCGGAGCCGATATAAAGACACCGACGGGGATGGAAACACAAAGCGCAATAAACGGGACGTGAGCGGCAGACATGGCCTATAAGATTATGCCGTCCTCGGACAACACAAGCTTTGGCCAGAGCCCGGAGCCGCGAGCTATCACCGATCTACGTCCAGACTATTTCTACTTCCAAGATCCGCCTTCCGGATCTGCCAGTCCTTGTATCGGCATAGAGGATGCAGATGCAGTATCAAACCCCACTTCGAACCAGGCGGCAAACGTGGGAATGTCTTATGGTCGGTGGCAATCTGAGGTGGAAACTTTGGTGCATGTGAAAATATAACAGAACACTCTCCGCGTATGATTCTGCCATTTCACATCTTTTTTGACTCGACCGCAAGCCACAAGCCACTGAGCTTTGTTTTCTGCGATATACCCCCCACCAACCACGTTTAACCACGTTCTCCCTTTCACGTTCCTGAAGATTAACTTTGTTCGATCTCGCCTTGTCCCATGCGGGTGGCTCAGGGGCATGCATCTTCCTTTGTCTTTACAAGTTTGCGGGCGTTGAAAAGGCTGTGCCTACCAACGGCATGAAGCAAATCGATGACTCTGCATAGGCATCGGACATGGAATTTCCAGGTTAGAGCCCACAGAATATTTTCTAAAACTCATTATAAAACAACAAGCGTAGCCATGTTTCATTCCCTCTTTTTCTTTCCCCAGTCAGTTTCGAACAGTCCACGTCGATCACTCATCTCGATCAAGTTCTTTCAGCCGTCTCACGTCTAAAACCCACCTCCAACCAGACAAGTTCTGAAACAAAGACACAAATCCCAGACACAATGTTAGCCAACGTCATGACCGTGTTGGGCCTCACGGCCGCCACCCTCACCTCTGCCGCCGTCATCCCTCCCGTCCGCCGCGGCGAATCCATCGGCATCACCCCTCACGACAAGTACTCGTCCTCTGTGGGAGTTCTCGGCTGCAAAATCGACATCAACCGCGTAGCCTACTGGCCCTCGGCCGTTGACTGCAACAACATCTGCGTCCGCGTCACCGCCAACGGCCGCTCCGTCACCCTCCTCAAGATCGATAGCTCCACCGGCGCCTACGACATCAGCTACGACGCCTACGCCTACCTCCAGAACGGCGTCGGTGCTGCCGGCGGAGCAGCCCTCGGTGGCGCCGTCGCTGCTACTTACGAGTTCGTCTCGCCCGAGGAATGTAGGCCGCTTATCAAGACACCTGACGGCAAGCTGCCCTTCACGGCCGCGAACTCGATGAACTTCGTCAACTCGTGCCAGGGTGGTAGTTGGGTGGGCAACAACTTTCAGCTTTATAACGTTGCGGATGCCCGGTGCCAGTGGGGCGAGGATGTTCCGTGCAGCTTCCCTGATTTGGCTGTTACCAACCAGCCGGATTGTGGTGCGGGACATGTTTTGGGGATTCAGAAGGCGTTGCCGGCCGAGTATGCTGTGGTGGATATCCCGTATCCTAACTGAGTTCTCAAGGCAGTTATAGTAAGTTTGCTTTTCGTCCACGTTCTGTCACCTCGGCCCATACTAACGACTTTGTTTCAGCTCATACAAACATCACGAAGGTCTAAGCCTTCGA
This sequence comes from Neurospora intermedia, assembly GCA_037102815.1. Taxonomy (NCBI): domain Eukaryota; kingdom Fungi; phylum Ascomycota; class Sordariomycetes; order Sordariales; family Sordariaceae; genus Neurospora; species Neurospora intermedia. The sequence goes on from BTPP01000006.1 coordinate 3,274,054, forward strand.
GTCGGCGCCATCCTCGAGCTCGCGGGGCGAGGTCAGCTGGGCATGATTCTCATGAGCGACGAAAGATTTACAGCTTCACGGCTTTTCAGTTCCTTTTTTCCTTTCTTGATGGATACCATGGGCTGGTTCCCTGTTCACCAGTTTTTGGAGGGGTTTTCCTTTTTGGAGGAGGAGTTTGATCGGATCTGGTAAATGTTTTGTCTTGGATATCAGGGAAATCATTCGAAGCACAGGCAGAGCAGGTGGTACACTGCTACTCAAGGAGTCCCACTCGAAGCTCAACATGATGGGAGGCATAGCGATTTTTTGATTTTTTTTCACTTGTTTTTCTTTTCATAGACCCTTGGTAGGGGCATTTTTCCTCCTCAAGGAGGCTGCTTCATGAGTTATGACATCCAGTGCACACTTTAGATGCACTTTGAGACCTCTAGACCAAGGAAAATAGAGCTGTCTACTACACACACACTTTCCTTTCCCCCTCGGTTTGCTGTGAGCTTGTGGGCCCCGCCGTTCGGATTACCTAGGTATCCGAGAAATTTTCTCATTGCTTCAACCCTTTACAGGCTTCGTGTTCTTTTCGAAGCTGGCATGGCTGCATTGCCGTGTTGGTACATTTATCTCTTCCTACATAGGACATACAACCACCTTGTTAAGACTTGACATACATGCAGCTTGCATTTACACGCCGCTACCACAATTTGAACATTTGGGACACATTGTCCACAACTAAGCACGTGAAAATTTGTCGGTAGGTCAGTAAGTTCATCTTGCATTTTCTTTCGAGTCATCTTTGGGGAGCAACAAGCAACAAATGAAGATATATAAACGCCATGCTTCCAACAACCCGCATACCGAGCGCTGCCCCTCGTCTCGACAGGCTGCTTCAAAATTCCTTTGTTCAACGCGGGTGCATCTCCACTAGGCACATTTTCCTTTGACGTTCTGGAGCTTGGCTTTGTTTTAAGAGAAGACCGCCTTGCCGCTCCTTGGTTTCCATGGGCGGCTCAGGGCCTCGTTCGTTTCCCTCGAACTGCCGCTTCTGGTCTTTGTGGGTGCAATTTTTACGAGAAATACTTAAAAAAAAAAAAAAAAGAAAGGAAAAAAAAAAAAAATTGTTGTTCCTTTTCAGGGCATGAAGAGATCAACTGAAGATGAAGATGAAGACGAAGCTTCGGGATGGACATGGGATCACTTGTTTGGGTGGGAGCTGACGCGCGCTTGGAAAACAGCCTGTGGGGGGCGTCTTCTAGTATGAGATGTACCTCAAATGGAGTCGTGTACACCAGACTCGTACAATCCGTCCACCTTGGGTTTGTTGAGAATCTGTAGCATTACAACCTATGAGATCATACCTATCTATGCAATGTATACCGGCATTTGATTCGTCACCCCAGGGTGTGTCCTGTCCCCGTTGGCCTCAAGATACATGGAGAAACATGCATGTAATACGGTTAATGCAGTTCACTCTTGACAGACGAGCATCACAACATTTGGGGCACTATTTGGGATCTTGATCGCCATCCACACTTTTATTTCCTTCTGCCGTGGCTAACATCTACGATTTTTCCTCCCTCATGTTGAACCTAGAAGGTCTAAACCCTGAAAATTCCTGCGAAAGCCATCATCAATCTCAGAATTGATGTCCGAGATGTTGAACTCCCCAACTTCTCGCTACCTCCATGCATTGCTTTTCCGAGCCATTTCAGACCACAAACTCCCTACTTCCAACTTGGATTTCCCCGCAAATGCCGATTCCGAACCGAGTCTCTCTTCGGGCAGGCCATGAAGCACGGCGACCAATCAAATTACCGAATATCGAAGCCGAAAGAGTAAAGAGGGCGATGTAATCCTCTTTGTCGCCCTGCCCCCGAAAGTAAAGGTATCTAAACCTGACCAGGACCCTTCACCTCCACAAACTCTCCACTGGGGTAGCTGATATCCCAAACGTCCTGTCCGACCAAGGGATCCTGACTGCCGAGAATATGGGGGCACTTGGCCTGGTTGAATCCGTTTTTAAAGTCCGGCGTCTCGCAAATCTCGTTGTAGCCGAGATTGCACTGGCTGTCGTAGATGTTCCAAAGCTCAAAGTTCTTAGCGACCCAGGAGTTGGGAGCGTTGAGAACGCAGTTGGAGATGTAATTGATCGAAGTGGCTGCCGAGAAGGGGAGTTTGCCGCTGGCGGTACCGTTGATGAACTGGCGACAGTTGTTAGGGTCCACGGTCTTGTAGCTGGCCGTGAATCCCCCGCTGGGCTGGATTTGGTTCTTCTCGGTGGCAGGGTGGCCTGTCTCGAGGTAGTTCCAGCTGTTGAAGCTGATGTCGTGGGCGCCGACAGAGTTATCGACGCGGAGGAGGGTCACAGTGCGGTCGAAAGCCGTGACCTCGACACAGATGTCATCGCATCCGATGGCCTCAGGCCAGTACGCCATGTGGTTGATGTCGACTTTGCAGCCTAGGACACCAACAGACGAGGAGTAACGGTCGTGGGGGGTAAGCCAGATTCTACCGTCAGCGGCGAGCATGTTTGTGTTACGGTTGATGTCGATGCCGTCGGGAATGGAGGAGCGGTCGCCGATGGCGGCAGCTGAGACCTGGAGAAGAAGAGTGCCGAGAAGGGCGGAGAGGGAGAGAAGGGTGGCTTTGGCGAACATCTTGTCGCTTATGACGTTGGCGAGGGTGGATGTATTTTTCTGGAAGTTGTCTTAGGCTTTGGTCTTGCTGAAGGCAGTGAGGACTTCCAGACTGCTTCTTGTTGGTGCTGAGGAAGTTTGAAAGTGGAATAAGTGGTGGGAGAAGGGGTGGTTTTTATACATCTGAAGAGGAGGGCAATCTTTGGGTTTCTGACGGTGAATAGCGGCTCCCCAAATGCCATTCACCATCTCCGAAAAGGGTCAAACGAGACCATAAGGTTTTCAGTGAAGAGAAGGCCTGGTGAAGGGACCAGTTGAAGGCCGGCAGGATTCATCCCGGAGCCCCAAGACCAAAAGCGGTGGAAGCCATCCCCGGGTTTAGACGACAGCAGTATCTGGGTGAAGGGACCGATCTGTTGGTATTATCCGAGGGCACTGTCTTGGGGATGGAGATGGGAGAACCTATTGTTCAAACCCACGACATGTCTGGTCGGGACGAGGAAAAGGAACTTTGGTGGATATGTTTGGTCCCGTTAATCGTGCGCATTTTCAGCCTGCTGCATGGCACGTAGCTGTGAACTTTGAACCGTGAAGTGTTGTTGAGTGATCTGGATATCTCAAAGCTTCCCCAATGACCGTCAGAATATCGAATGGCCTATCGAATTGAGTGTTCTGAGATGGCGACATAGGAGAGGCTCAAGCCGTGGAGTGATCTGTTTGGAACATTTATCATTTATGCGAACAAAGCAAAAAACCCATGTGGTATTTATTCGTTTTTCCCCGGCCGTGGAGGCGGTCAAATCGTCTTCGAGCGCGGGATCGATGAAAGCGCAAGAATTGGGAGCGCATCAGTCCGCATTCTACTACATGAAACACCCCCTCCCACATTTTCCAGTGCTTTTCAATTGCTGCTTGGCAGGGACACTCAGTCATTTGCCTGCGACGAAGAAGGAAGGGGACCGAGTGGAATCAAGCGAGGAAGTCACGATCACGAAGAAAAGAGATTGGCCGAAACGGTTTATGTCATTTCCTTTTTGGCAGGAGCCAGTATCTACTACGCGGCTATCGTCGGGGAGTCGAATGCTCATTCCCTGAAATCTATGAACTTTTTTTACTCCTCTATCCACCAACTCCCAACTTCGAATGACTCCCGGGTCTTCACCACCCAACCCCACGCACCCATGACAGTCGCTCATGCCGAAACTCAAAACCAAACCTCCTCCTCATTCAACCCAACCGTTCTGAACGCCGTGGTATCTCGAAGAAAAAAAGGAAAGGTGCATCGAAAAGGTATGGCGCGCGCCTGAATCGATGTCCTGTCGCTTAAGGAGCATCAACAACATCGCCGCTGGGGTAGAGGATGTTCAAAACATCCTGGCCCTTCAAGACATCGCTGGAGCCGAGCGGGTGCTGACAAGTAGCCTGGTTTGCACCGGGCGCGAGCGTGCAAAGCTCGTTGAAGCCGTGGTTGCACACAGGGTCGAGAATGTTCCAGAGCTCGAAGTTGTTACCAACCCAGCTGTTGCGGCCGGCGCTGCACGAACTGACGAAGTTCATGGAGTTGGCCGCAGTAAAGGGCAGCTTGCCCGAAGACGTGTGGATGAGGCTGCGGCAGTTGTCCGCAGAGACGAACTTGTAGTCGGCAGAGAAGCCACCGCCAGGCTCGATGTGGCCCTTCACGGCCGGGTAACCTGTCTTCAGGTAGTTCCAGGCATCGAAGGAGATATCGTATGCGCCGCCAGACTGATCAATCTTGAGCAGAGTGACAGAGCGACCGTTGGCAGTAACTTCCACGCAGATTTGGTCGCAATCAACAGAGGAAGGCCAGTACGCAACCCTGTTGGTGTTAACCTTACAGCCGAGTACACCGACTGAAGACGAATACTGGTCGTGGGGGGTGACGCTAATGGCCGCAGCAAGCTCGATGCCGGTAGCGGCAAGGGCGAGAATGACAGACTTGAAGGACACCATCTTGTTGGTTCTTGATGTTGCGTGGCTTTGGGGGAGTGATTGTGACAGTCTGTTGCTTGTGAAAGATGAAGCAGGACGGAGTATGCTGCTTTGGGTGGTCGATGGTGAGGAAATAAAAACAGGAAGAAGTGCTAGAGAAATGGGAGCTTTATATAGAGATATGGAGGAGGAAGAGGAGGAAGATCCAGGCCATCTATTCCATTGGGGGTCCACCCAAGAACCACGATGACCGCGAGGTCCATTCACTATGGCTTCTCATCTTGTAGATACGTGTAAGTGAATAGAACGCAAACGGATAATAGCTGGGCGGTGGGCCCTTTTTATCGCTTTTCGAGACGACAGGAAAAGGCGGAGACTCTCTCGCACAGTCCAAAGGATGGTGACTCCCAGGTCGGCCGTTTGCCATCACTCCTCAACAGATTCACGGCATTGTCTCCACACGGCACAGAACACTCGCTGTCTGTTTGAATAGAATACCGCAAGTAAGTACGACGTAAGGTTTGTTGTGCTTTGCAGAGCTTCAACGTCAGAGTTACTGTGTTTGGGGTGACTCAACCTTCCCGTCGTCCAGCACAAGTTGTAAAGGTTAGGTACAACTGGATCTGAAAGTGCACTGTGAAGGATTGCGATCTAAAGGTTTGCCAAGAGAGCAAGTCATTGCGTTCAAACAGCCAAATGATCATGGCTGCGAAGTTGTTCTGGACAAGATATAAAATGAGCAAGATTTCCCATCCGCAGCTTGAGACGAAAAGGTTCACCGCCCAGGTACTGCGTAAGTATGTTGCCTTCATCCTGCCGTGGAAAAGCCCAGCCATGGACAATACCCTTCACAGGCACGTAACCTGCTCTGATCTGGACTTGGCAACCCCAGCCGTTTTTGAAGTGATGAGATGAATTCGCGGAAATCAACATGTCCCCTTCACCGAAGAGAATGCGTTTGAACCTTAAGCGAACTTTGTTCTGGTGAATAGGAGTATCCTCAAGAAATAAACCTCTTCTCTAGATATAAAATCCCCTCCTCTCCCAGGCTTTCTCTTCCTTCCTCCTTCTTCCACACCCATCAGCAAGCAAGCCTTCGTCTTTGCCAGCAAAGGAGACCACCAAACTCACCTCTCGATAATCGTCTTTCAATCTTTTTCATCAACCGTCAAGATGTTCGCCAATACCAAGATCTCTGCCCTCCTTGCCCTCGGCACCATGGCCATGACTGCCTTTGGCTTCCCTCAAGGCGCCGTCTCCGGTACACCCAACGCCATGGATTCCACCACCACCAAGACCACAGGCACTTTCAACGGCACCAACACTGTGCACGGTACCGGAGCTCTTCTCGGCACAGTCAACATCACTCCGCATGACAAGTACTCCTCGTCGGTTGGCGTTCTGGGTTGTAAAATCAACACTAACCGGGTTGCTTACTGGCCGAGCTGGCCCGACTGCAACAACCTGTGCGTGAAGCTCACCCACGAGGGCCGCTCCGTTCACCTGCTCCAGATTGACGCCTCTGGAGGCGCCCACGACATCTCCTACGACGCGTGGAACTATTTGAAGACCGGACACTCGGTCAAGGAGCCCGGCCAGGCTGTCGCTGGTGGTGGTTTTGATGTCAACTTTGAGTATGTTCCTGCCAATGAGTGCAAGTCGCTCATTACCGATGGCTCCGGGAAGTTGCCCGTCGCCGCCGCCAATGGTCTCAACTGGGTCACTTCCTGTCTCGGCGGTTCTTGGGTTGGTAGCAACTACCAGCTTTACAACATTCAAGACCCCATCTGCCACTTTGGCTACGACGAAAAGTGTAGCCTGGCTTCCGGCTCGGCTAACCCCACTTGCCCGCACCAGCTCGGCGCCAACCCGAAGTTGGACAACCCCAGTGACCACAAGGTGGTCAACCTCCTCTATCCCACCGGACAGGAGGAGGTCGCGCCCTAGACGCCCAGATCTAGCAGTCAGTCACATTTGCGACAACATTATTTCCATTTCCTTCGATCTGCTTTTCGTCTCAAAGAATAATACCGGCAAAAGATGGGGGCATGTGGTTTGGCTGAAGTGTCGGGGTCTGCTTCATTGATGGGAAGGGAGGAAGGACCTGCTGGGAGGAACAATCAGACTAGGAATAAGAGGAATTTGGCAGAAAAGGCTCATATTGAGAGTTAAAGGGTACACAATGACGAGAAGGGGTTTTTAGTGCAGTCCACGACTTTTAGGTCATTGTCTGCGAGGGAAAGGGTGTTCAAGGATGATAGATTTGCATCGGCCAGCAGGTAGACCCAAGAGACACTCCCGGATAACGTCATCAGAACAAGTCCATAATCGTACCTTCTGTTGTCAACAGTGAATTTGATGACTGCCATTGCGAAATAGTGACTTCCTTCTTGCTTGCTTCTGTTTTGAAATGAGGTACACGTATGCGCTTGCAGCCTCCAGTCCACATTTGTCAGAATCGCACCTGCCCAGAAGCAATCTTGACAGAGCATTGAGGCAGGTGTCGAACATCTGCTGTGACTGACAACGTCGCACGTTGAAATTTGGCCGATGATCTGAAGGTAACTGAGGAATCTCGACATCAAATGTCACCACTTCGTCCGCAACATACACAGAAGTATCCCCTCTATCTTTCTCTTCAAAGGACAGACTGACAGAAGATGTGTGTCCACAATGAAGAACTGCATCACCACTCCAACGCTAGGGCGCCATGAAGTGACTGAAGACAGCTGAAACCCGGATCCTCAATTGTTCGTCAAACTGCAGTGCTGCCAGGGCCAAACGACGGGGCAGGGTGGTTGTCCTCCAGCATAACTGCCCATTTGTCACCAAACGATGGAGATATACGATGAGCAATGTATTGAATCCCATAGACAGCCATTCCATACGAGAAGGTTTTGCAGAAAGACCGCTTCCCTTTTGCGGCGGGCGGAGTTTGTCCGATGCTAGTGCTAAACGCCCCATGGCTGCCTGGCGTTGAGGTAAGCCCTTCACTCAACATTTTCTCCTCGTCTTAATCTTCTGACCTCTTCTTTTCAGGATGATTGCGGTGGTTCATCAACAAAAAGAAGTCTATCACCCAAAACCTTGCTCACCCAAAGAGTCAAGATGGCGGATTTTGAAGCATTGAAGGGTGAATGAAGGCTTCTCCGTTTCCAGGCCTGTTCACTCAACGATCTCATCTCAACTATCCTCTACACTTCACCTACCCGTGGGTTTTGAGCAGATCTGGATACTCCGGCACCTCTTCCTCTTCCAGATATAAAATGTCTCTTCCACCAGCCCTTCTCTCTCGGTTCCAATCCTCATCACCATCCCCCTCGAAGATTTACCTCCAAGATCTTCACCAGCAAAAGGCATACCTCCAAGTCTTGCCTTAACACCGAAAATCTTCAACAGCCGGCAGGATGATGCACAAGATTATTTCCCTTTTCGTGGCCTTCTTGGCTACTTTCGGCTTAGCCCAGGAGCTTACGACCTCAATCATCAAGGCCGTACCCTCTTCTCTCGGTCCTCGCTCTCCCGTTGACACTCCCGGCGCTCACATCAACAACAAGCGTCAATCTTCTGGTTCAGGTTCTCTCTTCGACGTGACCCCTCACTCCTTCTTCTCGTCCTCGATCGGAGTTCTCGGCTGCAAAATCAACACCAACCGCGTAGCCTACTGGCCCGACGAAGTCGACTGCGACAACCTCTGCGTCAAGCTCACCAACGTCACCGCCGGCCGCAGCGTCACTCTCCTGCGCATCGACCACTCCGGCGGCGCCCACGACATCAGCTATGATGCATGGAACTACCTCGCCACAGGCCATCCCGCAGCACCTGGCACCGCCATCGCCGGAGGCGCCATGGGTGAGGTTCACTATCAGTACCTTCCAGCGGACAACTGCAAATCTCTAATCACCGATGGCTCCGGCAAACTGCCGCTTATGGGCGCTAACTCCATGAACTTTCTGTCGTCTTGTCTCTCTCGCGATACTTGGGTGGGAAGGAACTACCAGCTTTGGAACATCAATGATTCTTTGTGCCACAAGGGATATGATGAGAAGTGTACCTTGGCTGCTGGTGCCAATCAGGCTACTTGTCCGCATGCCTTGGGTAGCGGTGCTGCGGTCTCGATCACTAACCCGACTGATCACAAGGTCATGAACATTGAGTACCCGACTGGAAAGGAGGTTCCTGCTTAGTTCGGAACTCGATAAATGCGGCACGTGCCTGCTGGGATGGCTTGTGGTGGGCCCTCGACCTTCGACCCTTTCGCACCTCTATCCGCAGCACTCATTTCCCCCTTTACTTGCACGGTTTCTCTTTTAGAAGGCACAACGGTACGTAGCGACAACGAGACTTGGTGGTAGAGACGTGGTTTGGAATGGAGTTCAGCATGGAAGCATCGATTTGTCTTAGCGGGCGTTGGAACAGGAGAAGAATGTGCAATAGATCACATCACACATCTGGACAACGGTTAAAGATGATGGAAAGAAGGGAGAAATGGGAATACATGATGATGCCTCGAAGCCAGGAAAGCCAAAGACAGGTTAGACAAATAGTGACTGCATTGCTGCCGATAGAACATCAAAACCAGACCATTGCAGCTCCAAGTTATCCGTTAATTGACACACCTCTACCATTCTTTCCCTGCTTGGCGAGTGCCATGACCAACTCCACTAAACCACTCTGGATTCCCCTCCTTCTTGCTTTTGCTTCTGGGCATGTTATGCTGTACATGTGTGAGCTTTCTAGAAGGACCACGTACATGCCGATTGCGTGCTGAATTGAGTCTTGGTGCATCTGCGAGCAAGATTGCCCATTGGGTATTATTCCTGACCAACAACCTTGGGGGTAGCGAGCAGATTTCCAGGGAGGAGGGGATGCATCCCAATTCGCAATCTGCCTGGATACGATGGGACTGGCGCTCACAAGGCCATACAGATCACACAGAAGACCACCCCGGCGGCACCCGCTCACTAGGTGGCCCTCTAAAATACTCTGGCTACAACACAGCCAACGTGTTCATCGAAGAGCACGTTCTGGACATCAGAACCTGTTCATGTTTCGTTGACTCTACTTCTACCCCTATACCGTCTTCGTCCAATCCGTCTCCATTTTGTGAGCCGTGATAGCCTCTACCACTAGTCACAATCGCGTGAAATCGTGCCCACCCACCACTAAATTATCGCTGCTGTATTCCATGCTCTATATGTGTCTTTCATTCTCCATATCAGGCCTCCACAAGGTAGATGTACCAAGTCCACGTCAACGCGCAGCCCAACTCTCTCAACGAGCGTTTAGTTCGGTGCAGTCGTCGCGTATGACACAGAGCTCCCATATGAGGAGCCCGCAGGCAACAGCATGTAGAATCACATCTTGTCCGACTTCAATGCCATAGGACAATTTATGATTCAATTCCATGATCCAATATCCTGCCCAAGTCCTTATTTGCCAGTCAGACGGCTGGCTCAATAGGGAGACTTTGCCACGAAGCGCATAATCAGCAATAACCTCGGCTGACTTGGTGTTGTAAACGCGTATGCGTTCTCGGATGGCATCATGATTGTCATCAGACCGGTTTCGCTGGAGACATCGATCTATGAGAGTCGCCTCGGGTATGTCGAGGACAATGACCTTGCTGATGGGACCGATGGTCCGCTCAAAGTATTGAGCTGACGCGACAGCACGAGGAAATCCTGGATTGAAAACAAGGGGTCAATACGAGTCACAGCAGACGTTGTTCGAGTGGAAAATGCTCACGTACCGTCAAGAAGATAGGTGTGGATAGGCCCGGTTGCGCTGCGGATCCTTGTGCCGATGTAGTCCTTGATGAGACCGACTGTCATCTCCGGATCGCCGATTGCGCCTTTTGCAAGATTGGCTTTGAGGACTTCGGCATACGGGCTGTCGGGTCGCTGTGCCTCGCTACGCAAGATGTCTCCAATAGCAATGTGCATAACGCCGCCATCCAGCTTGGCCCATGTTGCGCAGATGGTGGATTTCCCCGAGCCTGGTCCGCCGAGAACAGCAAAAAACCTGGGTTTGTGACGAGGATTCGTGGTCTTTGTAGCGGTACGCAGTATGCTCACTTTGGATACGTAAGCTTGTATCATTGGAAAGGCTCGCCATTGGTCCTCGGCCGACATTGATTGGAACTTTTCAAATATGTGATCAGGGTTAGCAGTAAAAAATTGTTCGATATCGACTCTTGAGTGCTTGTAGGCTATGATCATGTGGTCGTAGAAGTGCTGCATCAAGGTGATGGTACCCGAAGATCCAACGTCTGTCGCTTTTGATCCCACTACTTGCAAGGGCACCTCGAGTGCGTCCTTGAACGATGTGAGTTCTTGTGGTTGTCGGGGCACCACCGTCCACGAGTTTTGTGCCTCCAAATGATTGATGCGCTGTTGAATGGCAGTGAGGATTTCAGGTTGCGACCCATTTGACTTGCGACGCTGTTCCTTTGCTTCATCTTTCGTGGATATCTCCTCAGCAATCTGCTCTTTGGAGCCCCCGGGAGTTGAAGACTGGGGCACAGGTAGCAATGCTGGTTGCAGGGGCGACGGGGTACGCGCGGGTGTCGTTACTTGGATCGGTTCTCGCACGGGGAGCTCCTTCGTGTAGTCGGGCACCAAATCTTCGGGAGGTAGAAGTTCGCGCCCGATCCTTCGAGGATTCTCGCGACATCTACGAACGTTCTCGACGAGTTGACGAGCCGACATGGCGGCGACCTGGGGCGTCTTCCTGGCTCGGCTGAACTGGGATGGCAGATAACTCTCCAAGTACTCTTGTAGGGAGAATAGAAATTAGTACTATTGTTGCCGAGATGATAATTCGGTAATGGACATGCTCGGGACGTGATGATGGTGCACTTACATTGAATCAGAAGAAATAACAAGAAGTGAGGAGGTTTTAGCACCGAGGTTGGGGCTAGATGAGTGGTGAAGGCTCGGAAAGTAGGTAGTCGATGTTCTTGGGATGGGGAAGATGAGCAGGGGGGAGAACCGAGCTTCATTGGGAGGCCGGGGACTGGAGAGGAATTGAACGAAAAGTTTCAATTAGTTGTGGCAGACGGGAGGGAGGTGCAAGAGTGGATGGGCCACAGAGCCGGGCAGGCAGACGGCTAAGCGGAAATTGCTAGATTGGATGGCAGTTGCCGTCATCGAGCCTTCCTTGCTCCCGCCGTGAAGGATTGCAAATTCGTCGGCAGCTGTGAGCACGGAAAGGATTCTTCGAGCGTCAGTTCAATAACTGAAGGGAAGAACCTCCATTGCATGACAGAGTTGGGATTTCGCTCGGTTGCCGGTGATCCCATTCATGTCAACAGCGCGCTGTACGATGACTTCCATCCATCGATGTGCCATGCATTCATACAGGATGATGCCATCTCAGGCAACTGGCCTCCCATCCCGCCGGGCGGTACTCACTGACTCAAACTCCCAATTCCATCACTCCATCTCAGGAAGCCCTAGATTATCTCTACTGCCCCTCCGCCGGTTTCCTCCCATAAATCACCTTCACCGTATAGTAACTCAGACTCCTCACGTCCCTAATCGCTCTCCTCATCCTATCCACCAACTCACTCACCTCCTCCCTACTCCATCCCAACACTTGTCCCATCGGATACACCGCAAACCCATCCAAGCTCTGATCAATGTAATGCCAATTCAACAACCCCACCTGCTTCAGCTTCCTGTCCTTTGCCCACGCCCCAATCGGCACCTTGTAGCTCTTGTGCACCATCTCTGTAAACCCTTGCTCCTTCATCAACCGTTCCATCGTCCCATCTCTTCCAATCCGCATGGTACGACCCGTCTTGTCCCCCACAGCCCAGAAGAGTTGACACCACGTTTTGAAGACGTGGTCTGGATTATTCTGAACTTTGGGGTTCTCCGATAAGGTCTCAATGTCGATTTCAATGTTTTGGAACCAGCCGCCTGGTTTCAGGTGCTTGTAGGCCTGCCGGTAGAGCTTGGCCCAGTCGTCGATGCCGCCGTAGAGAAAGCGGCAGTGGATCAAGTCAAAGTGGTTGGGTTCAAACGTCCAGTCGAGCTGGGCGTCATCGATCTGGAATGACACGTTGGGTGGCGCAAAGGCGGGTTGTACGGCGGAAATGTCGGTGCCGATCACGGAGGCCGAGGGAAACTCGGTGGCAATGTCGATGGCCCAGTTGCCGGTGCCGGTGCCGATGTCCAAGATGGTTTGCGGGTTGGAGATGGGTACGAGGTAGAGTTTGTTGGAGAAGAGGATGAGCATGTATTCGTGGCTGGGATATATCAGTCTTTGGGCCTTGGGAAGAGCAGAAAGGGGAAACGCACGCTAGGTCGTAGCCTTGAAGGTGTTGTTCGTCTACAGGAAAGATGTACTCTGTTGTTTTGGATGCTTGATATAGACGGCCATGCACGTCGCGGTATTCGTAGATGCTGGTCGTGACAGATTGTGTTGAGCCGTAAAGGGTCTCGGCATCTCTGATGGACTCACTGTCGTCGAGGTTGAGATCGCCAACCACATCATGGTCCTGTTTATGAAGGCATCATTAATGCTTTTAATGGTCCCAGTGGGTGGTTCTAAAAGCGAGTTAATGAAACTTACAACCTGTATTGGCTCTACCGCCGATCCCGCTGCCATTGTTTGGTAATGTTCTTCCTGCTCTTGATGTCCAGTCCCGACGACTTCTTCAGTTCTCGTTCTGCTCAGAGTTTGTGTAGAAAATGGTCAAGCTAAAATCGCATGAGATCACGAGAAAAGAGAAGAATAATTCGACCCCAAACATCCTGGCCCGCACCTCTTAAGCATCCTTCGGCTGTTACACCGATCGTCATACAACCCTCATTTCCAACCCTCTCAGTCTTCCGTGCCACGTGCTCGCATCTTCATGTTGACAACGGTTCAGTGCGACGCTCCCATGCGCGATCCCAGTATGAGGAAACATCGATTCGATTCGCTCAATTGCCTATGTATGGTGACCACGGCATTTGTGCAAATTGTGCGGTGAACAACACATCGAGGGCTACCAAATAACTCTCCTTGCTGCTTTCGGGCCAAATCATCGGCTTGCATGGCCATAAACGTATGCCTTGCATTCCCAACACCAAGATACATGATTAGGAGCAGTATCTCTAGGGTGGTTCGCGTCCCCATCCACATTGTTCGAATACTGGAATGGCCTTTCCGCTCCTTTCACCCTCGGCAACCAATAATCAGGTCCATACCCCCTGCCCTCCTTCATCCCCCTCCGCCAAGTCAGCAACTCGTTGTTCCTCTCGCCCATATCCACCTCATCTTTAACGGCCTTCAAGCTCATCCCCAGAATCTGCTTCTCCCATAAAATCTTCCACTCTTCCAGCGTCACCTCAGATCTCTCCTTTTCGAAAGCCTTCACCCACCTCTCAATCCTCCTATCCCAAATATTCACCACGCCATACCTTCCCCCAAAGGTCACCCACGCCAGCGCCACGGTCGCTGTCGCCGTAAACAAACACTGCAGGTCTATACACAAAATCACCATCAGTACATCCATACCATACACCACGCCAATTTCCAAGCTCCAGAGCGCCGAAAAAATTATCCAGGCTTTATAGATCCACTCGTCTTCGACAAATGCCCCCCAGTCCCAAAACAAATGGTCAATAATCGGACAAAATAACGCCGAGATCACCGCCAAGAAGAGCAGTCTCATGGCCTCCTGGCGTTTCGTTACATGGTAGTCATCCAGCGGCAGGACCGGATCCGAAGCAAAGAGATGATGCTTGAGAAAGGCGCGAAGCGAGCGGTCCGTGTGATCCATGTTGGCGGCCCGGAGTAGTTTGTGCCGCTTCGAGTTGTGATAGCGACAGGTGCAACAGATTATGAAGATAACCAAGAGAATCACAGTTGTCTGTATATCCGTTGCAGTTTTCTTCACCATCTTTATGTAGGGAGGTTGGTCGAGAAGAAGCAGGAGATCTTTGAGCATTTCACTAAGAAGAACTCTTATCAAGAAGTACAGAAAGGGTGGGATAAGGGCGATCCTGAAGTCGTGGCCGAGGCCGAAGTTGTAAGGAGAGGTAGTAGGTTTGGAATGTGGAGGGTCCATATTCGTGTCCTGTCAAGGTACTGGAGGTGGCTCGATGGGTGGAGAGCGCTTCCAAACAATTGCCAGTTAGTAAAGGAGTGGTACATGGTGCGTAACATCGAGGCAGATTCCATTTGGTGATATACCTCAAGTTTGTCGCTCGGTGAGAAAATTGCGAGTCGATGGAAATCTTCAAAGACCGAATGATGCGGTTGCCAGGTAGGTACTCTCCAGTAGCAGAGAAAAGCAGGGGAAAGAAAGCGTCTGAGTTGGAGGAAAATACCGGGAACCTGTTGTGTTAGGAATGATGGATGCCGGATAAACCAGAAAAAAGGAAAACGAAGCATAGAACGGATTGGAAGATCGTCGCTTGTCTGCAAGAAGAATCGAGGACAGGAAATTGCCTGCCCAGCCTGGCTTAAATGTACAGAAAACTTCAATCGGTACATGTAGTGAAAGTGTCGATTGCGACTGCCAAACCGAGTTGCAAACGCCGGGGCGGGGCATAGCGGCCGGCAAGACGGTCGGCCTCGTGCAGGGTGACCTCAAGCTGGCTTTGGGCGTCAAGGGCTCGGCGGCTAGTTGCAGACGACAGTTACCAAAAGCAGATCATGCAAAAGAAACCGATTTAATTCGTCAAAATTGCGTGGGTATATTGCCTGATGAAAGAAAAAGAAACGCGAAAGAAACTGGACCATCCAAACCCGTGTACGCTGACCTGCAAAGAAACAAAACTCTTCATATTTTTTCCCCCCAGCCTTGACTTTAGACAACAGAGTGTTGTTGCATCTCCTGTGTGGTTGTGTCTTCAGTGGACAATGACGGCTCCGCATTGGCTCGCCATTCTGCCTTTTCTCGTCGTAGATCTCGTCTGACCCAGATGACGGTGATGACGGTCCATATGGCCGAGAAGATAAGGGGGCTCGCCCAAGCTGTTGGCACCACACATTAGCATCTCATACATAGTCGACATCTCAACCGGGAACGGGGACTAAACAACATACCAACACCATACGCAATCTCCTGCGGTATCGTCCAAATCACAATCATCGTAGCCGCCCCGTCTACCAGCGCTCCCACTCCCCAGAACCAATTTTGCCTCGCAATCATCTCCCTGAACCTCTTGCTGACTTCATACCTGGCATTGATGGCCCTCCTATACTCCTTGCCTCCAGCACCATCCACTGCCACAATATCCTCCACAATCGTGAGCACCAACGGCGGCACCCTGCCCCCCTTGGGTACCGAACTAATCCTGCACGGCGCCTTTTTGTGTTTTCTGTTCGCCCAGCCCGTCCACAATAATTGAAGTCCCATCTGTATGAAGAAAAGCGGCACCGGCATCGCCAACGGTTTTACTATCGGCTCGTGCGGGATCGACGCGCCAATCAGGATGCCCGTCATGTACGTGTACCCGAATGAAAGCGTCATGTGGGTGAAGTCGAATTTCCACCGGTCTTTGACGGGATCGGTACCCAATGGGCGATATTCGTCGCGCGGGAGGATGAGTTTTAGGGAACGGAGCCCGAATTCGATGCCAGTAACTAGGCCGAAGAAGGCGGTGATGATGGCGAACACGATTCCGTGGCGAAGGTCGGTGCCGAACCAGAGGCCGTAGAAGAGGGCGATGGGTAACAATGAAGACTCGATGACGAGCAGGGAGGAGACGATGATGAGCTTCCATTTGTAGTCCATCATGTTGTACTTTAGGCGCGGGAGGCCGGGGGTGTCCTCGACGGTCGGAACGGTGTCGAGAGGAATGTTGTCGACGCCAGCGGGCATGTTGACAGCTGTCGCAGAGGAGGCGGAGGAATGGGGTTGCGTGTGCCCCGAGGGAGCAAGACCGCTCGTATGGCCATGCTGGTGGCCGTGACGGTGTTGCGTTGTTGTCTCGAGTGTTTCCCCGTCCAGTTGCCCTGAGGATGGGCAGGCACTGGGCATATCCTCCTTCCTTTCGAGCTCGTACGTCGATGCTTTGTCGGCCATCGGAGGCTCTCGGTGGTGTGGGTCGGTCAAATAGATGTGGTGTCGAGTGCGTTTGATGTTGTTGGAGACTAAGTAGGTGTAGGCGGGTAGTTAGGTAGGTAGGTATGTACGGGCAGGTTGGGTAGTTGCTGATTGGCGTGGCGGGATAGATGAAAATTGGGACCAAATAAAAGAAAAGAGGAAGAAAAGGATCAATCAATCGCGTTGTAGTTGAGTAAAGTAGTAGGAACAGGAGAAGGACAAGAGGGCATCAGCATGGTTGCATTCTGTCTCCCTGCTGCAATTGGGGTCCAGAACAAGAAGACAGAGTATATACTTAGGTAGGTAGGTAGATGGGTAGGTAGATAGGTATGCCGAGAACCTTCAATAATGTTGCCCTCGATGCATACCTAACAACACGGTGGGTATCCAAAGCAACGATAAACAAGACTGGACTGGACTGGACGACGGGATGCCGGGATGTGGCAGTGAGTGACGAAAGAAGAAAGCAAGACATCGGATTTTCTGCCCTGGCCATGACGTTGCGCCGCCTGTGGTTGGTCACGGTCCAGACATGGAAGGCCAGGCCTGGGCTTGCGTCAGATGCTATGATGTCATCGTTCCTTGACCCAAACAGTCCAGAACGCCGTGATGCCCCACCGCTTCAGCCTCTTAGGGCGCTGAAAAGACCCCTTGTGGCCCCTAAATATCCCCGCTACAGGTCCCTTTATGCAGCTCTCACCCCACCATTATCCGTAAGTGGCAAGCCCTAACAGTAAACGCTCTACTTGCAACAGCCCTTAGCAGTACTACACGACATAACTGTGGGTTTCTGTTAGTCGACACAGCGATGAGCATCACGATTGATAGCTCACTGAGTGGGGTGCGTTCGGCGACGATTCAACGACATGTCTTGCCTCTACTCCCGTCGCACATCAGGGTCAATTTTTTTGCCAATCGGACGTCTTTCGTTGCGAAAATATTCCGAACCAGGGGCATACTGGATAGCTTCTCCTGTTCGAGGAGATCCCCGCGCGATTTACAAACACCAATATGTACGTAATCAATCCTCAAACCACTGGACATTTGGACCTCTTCGACAACAATAGTGTACACTGGGACACTACACTAGTCTTCGCCTTGTTTGCTTGGGGTCCTCTTTAACCTCAGGTTACACGACAACTGGTGATCAACCGCTTTGGGCCAAAGTAATCCTGGGCACACGCCATATATCAATGCTGATCAGCCACCACATCCACAGATTCCGACTTCAAGCCTTGTCGTACATCACATCCTACAAGTGCCTCTGATGGCCCGAAGGACTGTGAACTTTAATCCGACATCATGTTCATGTCGCTCCTGCCCTCGCGAATCCCTGCTACTTTACTGAGCAATATCAAGTATCAGCAAGCGCGGCGTTGCCTTTGTCAACGAAAGCTTTTCGGTGCCGACGGAGTAAATCTGCCCGTTCGTCGTTTTGTGCCGCCGGCTCCCGTCTCTCTTCTTCCCGGCCCTCCTTGGTTGCTCCAGTCACCTCTTTCATCGGAGCAACGGCATCTTTCCATCAACACTTGTCTTGAATCTGCTCTACCTTATTGTGATAACTAACTTCATCAAAACGACTACTCCGCGTTGTTCCCTTCATGCTTAAAGCTGGCCTTTAAGTAGGCTCCGGCTCGTCCATCTAGGTAATCTTTCTCTCAGGAAAATATCAATGGTCACAAAATCGGCACTTTGTTCCGCCATCAAAAGAACTGAGGGCAAGAATGTGACATGAAGAACTCCCAGTCGAAATGTTACCGACACTAAGTAAGACGCTCGCGAGCAATACAATGAAGTGACGAGCGCCGCGTGGGCAAACATCGCAACAACTCACAAGATGCCATACCAGGCGTAGATGCGGACGTAATGGACAGTCAGCAAAGCGAACACAGTAGTGCGCTTGGAACAGAAACTACCTACGCAGTACCACAACGTATTTCACGCACGGCTGAGCATTCCTTTCTTCGACGCATCGTTCCTCGTTATCGATGATGCACCCACCCTTTCTTCACTTACAGAATGGACATCTACGAATCCCACTGGTGAAGAACCAGTCTATGACTCTCAGTCTCGCTATCCTAACCTATTTGCAGTCCCAGAACTTGGGCACATCAGCAGTCATGCACCTGGTCAATCTCCAGTTCTTTAATGACTCGATCCTGAGATGGCATGGCGGTCTGAGGACTGGAAGTGATCTGTCGTGAAATCATGTACTCGTTCATGTTTGTTCAGCTTGGAGATTCGCTGTTTTGCCATCACATTCTCTATCCTTCTCGTCTGTCTTGGACCGATGGACACAACGAAGCAAAGTAAAATCACCGTTGTTGTTCATTGGCCCTTGAGACTTTACCTTCTTTGTTTTCTTTGTCCGAATTGTTTCGTCGGGCAACACTCTTCATCGAAACAAGGCCATTGTATCGACATAACAGCTTCGTCCATGGAACATCACCAGGAATATAATGCATTTATGTCGAAATACGACCCAACTCATGTGAACATTGACAGGAAATCTTCTCTCCCGAAAAGATATAAAAGCAAAAGACACACCGAGCTAAACATGAAGTCTTCCGTCTCTCGCCATCAGATCACACTCACAGTCACAACCAGATACGGATCAAGACATTCATCTACCTTCACTTACGAATAACAGATACTCAGTGCTCAGACACCGGGTATCACCACACACTACCCACAGCAAACATGTGTTTCCAAATCCCCTTCACTCCCGCCATCTGCCGCACTTGTGGCTCTTCCAAGCCGATCCCTGATGAAAAGGTTCGCTGCCCCACGGCTCAAGAGCTGGGCATCGAGTTCGAAGATGACTATGTCAACAAGTGCCCCAATGGGGTGAAAACCATCACGGTTCAGCAGAAGGCGGATAAAGAACTGGAGAGGGCTGTGGTTTGTCTAGTCTGTGGTAAGCATTGATTAGCCCAACGACATCTCAAGATCTTGAGATAGAATTTGGCCGTCGATCCATCCGCCAAGATACTTCATCTCGTTGGAAGTACTAATTTCATGATAATGCAAGCTAACAAAGGGAGGGGGATGCAGTGTTTATCGAAGGAATTTGAGATAATGGATGGTTACTCATGAATGTGAATATCAGAAACACTCTTGGAACTAATACAAAGTAAATGCTTTGCGAAATGCCCTGCTAAACTTGTGATTGTGGCTGTCAAGGGCCGAGTGAAGTCCTCCCAAGAGAGGGTGATGACGATTGAGGTAATCACGTGAACTAATACGAGTAGCTGCTCGAGATAAGATAAGACGGTACGTATCTCGAACGGGGCATGCCCCACTATTCCGGGTGTCACCGTACCTTCCGCTTCAACGTCGTACCACTTCAGTTCCCGGTCCTTTCAACTTCACATCAAAAACCTCGGACGATGTTTTCTCCTCCATTTCAGAAATCAATAATCGCATTCTTTCGTACGGTCACCGTTCTTCCAGCTTCTTCCTCTTAGTTCACGTAATTCAACCCTCATCGCCGTCACTTCCACCGAATCACAAAATATCCCTTCTCCTTCATACCGATAGTTAAGGCCTCCACGTCAATCTCGTCGTCTTTCATCAGCCTCCTTTTCTTTGTTTGATACATCTTCATCTGTCGCCTGCAGCCATGCAACTTGACGATGCGTTGCACCTGATCACGTATTCCCAGACTTCTTCAAGGTCGCTTCACACTGTGGTTCTGCAAGTTGAGAATTAATCATTTTTCCCCTTCTCCTCTTCTTCCGCCCTTTCACCCCGGTCTTCCTTCTCGACCTCACCTCTACGTTACATCGTGATTACTTGGCCCTTCGTTGTCGAGACTTACCGTATGACTCGATTTGACATCGCCTGCCGCCGGCTTTAGCCATCTCACTTGATGCATCAACCTCTCCCTTCATCACACTTTCTCCTCACTTCAACTTGATTGAACGGAACCTAGATTTCGTGTTTGACACGCATCAACCAATGCGCCAACCAGCTGACCAGACTGGGTGGGAATATATTCTTATGACCACAGCTCGTTAGCCATCTCGCCACACCTCACCCTACCTCCTCATTTCCAGTCCACCTCGAGCTCTCACCCAAAGATGTCTGTCATCTCATTGCATAACGCTCCGTTGGAAATTCTCCTCATCATCTTGGATAACGTTGATCCCATCTCATTGATCAACTTGGCCCAAACCTGCCAGACTCTGCGAGCCACCATCAGGCCGACACGCATCAACTTCCTCCAGCGCCTGCTCGCCCTTGAGTTGATTCCCGAGTATGGCGGCATCGCGCCGCTCCTCAGAGGCAGGGATTCCCAGATCTCTCCTCCCATGGGCTCCAAGGACTGGAAGTCCAACAAGTACGCTTGCGGAGGCTGCCTCAAGCTCCTGCCGCATACGAGGTTTGATAACCACAACATCCTGCGACTCGACCTTCGCAAGCCCCCTCCCGGCAGCAGAGAGGCCAATCGCCTTGCCGAATGGTGGTTTATCGACAGATGGGATGACAGCGTGAGAGCCAGGATCTTCCAGCACCGAATCCATATCCGTGCTCGAGATGAATCACTTGCCGATGTCCGGAAGCGGTATCATGAGGCCATCCACCCATGGGACAGCATGCGGCAGGCTGGGGGAATCAACCAGTTCCTCTGGGCCGGAAACATGGAGGCCGAGATGCTTGCTGTTAACGACCGGATTGCCTCTGAACATGAGCTCCTAATTTGCGGCCTCCGTCGACACAACCGTCGTTGCATTGAATGCATCTTTCTTCGTGGCGACTGGCATCGTAACAAAAACTCGATCAACAACGCAGGGCGGGCCGGCAGCCTCCCTTATCCAGTGATCACTGGGCGCAAGTTAGATTTCTATAACCTTTTTGACAGGTGTTTCCCCAACCTGTTTCACCCTGTCCCTCGCGCCGAAATGGGCCGCCGCTTCTACTATTACGGTGCCCATGATAACAAGACGTACCATTTGACAATGCGCATCCTTCGCTGCGGCGGTTGCGCCAAATGGAATGAGGCGTTACAGTTTCGTTTTTTGCCTATCGATGCGTACGAAGAGGTGCATTTTTTGACGAGGGCGATAGACAAATATTTGGTGCAAGATGCTGAATTGGGAGAGCTGAGGGAGCCCAGGTGTAATCGGTGCTTTTTGAAAGAGCACGGCATGGCAGCGTTCAGACGGCATCTGGTAGCCTTTGCAAGGTCGCTAATGGTTGATGCCCTCAAAAAGGCTCAATATCAAGTTCTTTTCGGGTGGGACAAGCTCCGCGACGACTTCCGTCTTCCCTTTGGAGACTATGCCAACTACTGGGTCGAGTATGGCAAATCCATTGTCTCCGACTTTCCCATTCAAGGAGAGGACATCCTAACTGAACCCTTCCTCACTACACACCAGCTCGATGAGCTCTCGCGACGTTTCACCTGCTTCACGAGTTTTGTCGAGCGCATGTACCAAGGCTTACGACCCGTGCGCCCAGCTATCTCGGACATTCGCTCCAACGAAGAGATCATGGCCTCTACGATGGACTCGTGGTTCCGTGTTTGGTACGATGATTATCATCTCTACGATGAGACGTATCGGAGGCTGCAGGATCAGTTGAAGTGGATTGAGCAGCATGAGCTGGAGGTGGTATCATATGCGTTGGAGGCTGATCCGTGGGGGCCCAAGAGTTGGGACCTTGGGTGGGAGGTGGAGGAGGAGAGATGATTACATAGAGTGATGAGGATCTGTGTATTGGTATCTGGTTGTATAGGTGGTTAACACTTGAATTGGCCTGTACGTTCTCCCATGGAGCTGTTGCCCTGTTGCTGTCATCTTTTCAGACTTTTCGCTAGCTTTTACCACCTGCTGCCACATCGATCATGGGAAGTCCCAAGATCAGGACAACGTGCTTGCAAGGAAGGCCATAATTATGGAGCATGTACAAGTGGTTCTACTAGACTGTGAGGGCGCTGGTCACTGCTGTTGGGGTACTAGGTAGGTACCTCTGATTAATCTGTACCATCATCATCTGATTACAAACTTCAACTCATCTCGTCGTGACTTCACCGCCTTATCCTGTCATGAAAGCAGACTGAATGTTCAAAGTCCGATACTGCGAGTTCGAGCAAGGCCTTCCAAAGCTTTCAGAACGTTACAAACACAAATTCACTTGCGCTTCGACATGTGAGAATCAGGGTGGGGTGTTTAATATAGTGTTTGAGGCATGCATTCAGGTCGTGAACACCTTGGCACATGACGAGCCGTATCAACCGCGGTAAACAGACTCTTACGGTTGATAATGTATTATTAAAACGTGATCTCCTCCTCTTAACCATCCTCCTTCCTCAGCTACCTCTTCCTACTAACCCGTCAAGATCACCACTTCTTATCCGTCTTCATCTTGACTGGTAAATGCAACAACCTCAACCCACTCTCATTCTCCCCCGGCAACTTGCCCGCGCGAATATTCACCTGCAAACTCTGATGCAACAGCCTCGGCGCCGCCAAGTCCCGATCCCTCTCCTCTCTGGCCTTGACAAACTCCTCCTCCGAAATTCCATCCCGCAAATGCTTATTCCTCTCTCTATGTTCCCTAACCGTCAAACACGGCACCGGCTGCTTCCTGTCTTCAGGCGGGTAATCATGTCCTGTCCAAATCTTGGTTTCGTCCGGTAAGTTTTGTAACAACTTTCGACCGGAGTGGTACAGATCCTGCGCACTCCCGCCGGGGAAATCACACCTCGCGGTTCCGATGTCCGCGTTGAACAGACTGTCGCCGCAGAAAACGTTGTTACCGATTTGATACCCTAGATGATCGGGGGTGTGCCCGGGAAGATGGATGGCTTTCGCTTTTAGATTACCGATCCGAAAGACTTGGTCGTCGTCGAATAAGTGGCCGAATACTTCTTTGACTTCTTCCTCTGGAACTCCGTACCGCTTGCTGAATAGAGTCTGGACGGTACCGATCCTTTTGCCGATGCCGATGGGGGGTTTGTGGTCTTCTCCTTGTACTTCTGTTAATCGCGTTTGGAGGTAGGAGGAGGCAGATAAGTGGTCGGCGTGGGCGTGGGTTTCGAGGATCCAAGCGATTTTGTAACCGTTTGAGGCAATGAGGGAAAGAAGGGCGTCGGCGGAGGTGGTGGAGATGGAGTTGTCGAGGGGGGAGTAGTCGAGGACGGGGTCGATGATGGCGGCCGTGAGGGTAAGAGGGTCGGCGACGAGGTATTGGAAGGTGGAGGTGATGGGTTCGAAGAGGGGGGTTATTGTTGGTTCTGGCGCTGGGGGTTGGGAGGTGGTGTATGTTCGGCTGTTGATGGATGGTGAGGCCTGGAAAGGGTTTGTGGGAATGAAGTGTGATTGTTGTAGATGAGGTCGATGGGATCGATAGATTGTCCTCCTTTGGGAAGTTGATGCTGAAGATGTTGAGCTGAGAGATCTTGGGGTGGCGATCTGTGATGCACTCCTTGGGAACGATGTTGTGAGATGTCGTATGTGATAAAGACATGGAGTGTAGGTGCTGCTGGTTAAGAGACTGGAGGTTGTCTGGCAGACTTCTGCGAGGTAAGGTTGCAGAGATGTCATGGTAAAATTGGTGATAGTCAAATGTGTGAATATTGGTGTTGTTGCAGCATCAAAAACAATGGCATGGCATCAGCTAAATCATAACGGATTTCACGAACAGAAATATATATCACATCACCCATCCTGGCCGAGTCCCGGGGGCCGGGCGGCGTCTATATCCCGGGGATGAACGCCACCGAGTATTACATGGCAACCCATCACCCATGAGGTGGTCGCCGATGTGTTCGGGGTCAAGGGACACATGTGACTTGGAATGACCCAAGCGGGCGCTATCGAGTGGCATGATGTTTTTGGAAAGATGGGTGGCCCGTGCTCCCACACCTAATCGCCCTCGACCGGGGCCCCATGGCAAATTTTGCACCCGCCGATAACCGGCCCCCGGAATCCGTCAAAGAAGCCCCACTCGGCGGCTATCGGGTGTGGGCCGGGAGGTTGACTCAGCAACGCAACATGAGAGGTCGACGATGAGGTGATCGCGCTTACACTAGTTTGAGATTTGTTACAAATCCGGGGGGCACTTTAACAGTCTTTTTTCTTTGAGTTCACCCACTCACTCGCTGACTGTCGTATCACGACACTCTTTTTCACTCAAAACACCAACCTACATTCACTTCACCACATCAGCTCAGTCTCCGATAGCGGATACAGATTCAAGATGAGCAGCTCACTCGTTACCAAGTCGGCCCTCACGGCAGCCACCCGCGCTGCTCCCCGTGCCGCCCTCGCCATCCCTCTTTCCCATCGGGGCTTCGCTTCCGTTGCCCCCGTCACCGGCACCTCTCGCTCGCACCGTATCGTCGTAGTAGGCGGCGGTGCGGCCGGTCTCTCCATCTCGCACCAGCTCCTGCGCACCGGCAAGTTCTCGCCCGAGGAGATTGCCGTCATCGATCCGGCCCAGTACCACCACTACCAGCCTGGCTGGACGCTCGTCGGCGGCGGGCTCAAGGACCCTCTTTCTCTGCGCCGTGACGAGGCTTCCCTCATTGACCCCAAGCTCAAGTTCTACAACCAGGCTGTTTCTCAGCTCTCCCCCGAGACGGACTCCGTCACCCTTGCCAATGGCGACAAGATCGGCTACGAGCACTTGGTCGTCGTTCCCGGTATCGAGATCACCTACGACAAGATCAAGGGTCTGCCCGAAGCGCTCGCTGACCCCAGCGCCCCCGTGTCGACCATCTATGGCGCTCATACCGTGAGCAAGGTCTTCCCCACCATCGAGAAACTCAAGCGCGGCCAGGCCATCTTCACGCAACCCGCTGGTGTCATCAAGTGCGCAGGTGCCCCGCAAAAGGCCATGTGGCTGGCTCTGGACCACTGGAAGCGCGCGGGACTTTACAACCCTTCCAACCCCTCGTCGGGCGCGATCCAGATTGCCTTTGCGACCGCTTTGCCGGCTATGTTCGGCGTGCCCAAGTACTCTGCTCGCCTGGAGGAGCTGCGCAAGGAGCGCGGCGTGGAGGGTCTCTTTGCGCACGATCTCGTGGAGGTCAACGGCAACAAGGCCATTTTCGCCAAGGGCGAGGAGAAGGTTACGCGCGAGTTTGACCTCTTGCACGTCGTGCCCAAGATGGGCCCCTACGCCTTTGTCAAGAACAGCGCGGTGGCTGACGCGGCTGGTTTCGTCGATGTGAACCAGGCTACTACCCAGTCAAACAAGTTCAAGAATGTGTGGTCGGCCGGTGACGCTTCGAGCTTGCCTACTTCCAAGACTGCGGCGGCTATCACTGCCGAGGCCCCCGTTCTTGTGGGCAACCTGCTGAGGAGCCTGGAGGGCAAGGAGCCGGCGCTCGAGTATGATGGGTACACTTCGTGCCCGCTGGTGACCGAGTATGGCAAGGTCATGTTGGCCGAGTTCAAGTATGCGGGTGTGCCCAAGGAGACGTTTGGTGGACTGCCCATTGTTGGTGGTGCCTTGGATCAGGGAACCCCCAGACGGGCCTTCTACCACCTGAAGAAGGACTTTTTCCCTTGGGTGTACTTTAATGCCATGGTCAAGGGCACTTGGGGCGGTCCCAAGGGGTGGAAGTTCTAGATGGATGTTGGTTGATGAGAAAAGCAATGGAGTTGGGATATATGGATGGGTTCGGAAAAGCGACAGGGATAGATAAGTACAGTAATGATACCTTTTGTTTTGTTATTTTCAACTCTGCGTGTTTCCATGCAAGGCTGTGGAGTTGCTGTTTGTGATGTGGGGGTTGGGAGAGGGGGAGAGATCAGCCTCGATGTGATGGGACGGGAGGTTGCGGCATGCACGTCATGGTTACAGCGTAACATCGCCTGTAATATAGCGCTTTGGTGTAGCGGACAGCCGCTCTCTCGACTCCAACTTCCACAGTCTTTGACCCGACGCTCGGTTCGTTGCCTTCAACCACCACGACAACGATGTGGCCATTCGCGCCGTCCTACCCCACAGTCCACGCGGCCGATATCCACAATCAAACTTTTGACTACATCATTGTCGGCGGTCAGTCCCCTTTCCATTTCCTCGTATTACCTATCCAGAGGTCAACCCTAGCTAACTCGTCCCCCCTCCAACAGGCGGCACAGCAGGCTGCGTCCTGGCCTCACGCTTCTCCGAATCTCCCAACGTTTCCGTCCTCCTCCTCGAAAAAGGCCGTGTATGCGACAACTTCCTCTCTCGCATACCTCTTCTCTCGCAAAACTTCGAATTCCCCTTCCTTCAGTCCGTCCGTCGCGACTCCGACCCGATCCCCGCTGCCAATGGCAGACGAGCGGCACTCTGGACCGCTGAAGCCCTGGGCGGGGCGACGCGTCTCAATGCTTTGCTATGGACAAGAGGTGGGGCAGGAGGGTACAGCCAGTGGTCTGAAGACTATGGACTAGAGGACTGGAGCTGGGATAGGGTCGAACCGTGGTTTAGGAAGAGCGAGGATGTTGTTAGGCCCAGGAAGCCGGGGTTCGAACTTGGGTGTATACCCTTCGTGGAGGAAGCGGCGAGCAGGGTTGGGTTACCTGTGGGAGAGAAGGTGAATGATCCACGTGCAAACGCACAGGGATGCTTTGTGATGGATCAGACTGTTGACGGGAAAGGTCAGAGAGTGTCGGCGTACAAGGCTTGGTTGCCGAAAGAGACTGTGGGGGAGAGAAGGGGGTTGAAGATCTGTACCGGAGTGGTAGCTTCGAGACTCCTGTTCAGCAAGGATCGGGCACGGGTGACGGGTGTAAGAATTCGAGAAGGCGAGCGCGAGTACACGGTCAAGACCCGGAGGGAGGTCATTGTCTGCAGCGGGACTATTTGCACGCCTCAGCTCCTGATGCTGAGTGGCATCGGACCTCGCCAGCATCTCGAATCCCTCAAGATCCCAGTCCTCCACGACCTCCCAGCAGTAGGACAGGGTCTCTCGGACCATACCTCCGTCCCCATCATCATGGAGCTCCCACGCAAACATACCCTCCACTGCCT
Organism: Neurospora intermedia; assembly: GCA_037102815.1. Lineage (NCBI taxonomy): Eukaryota > Fungi > Ascomycota > Sordariomycetes > Sordariales > Sordariaceae > Neurospora > Neurospora intermedia. Next base: position 3,301,657 of record BTPP01000006.1, read on the forward strand.
CGAAAACGCCTTCGTCTTCCTCTGGCACCTTCTCCTCTACCTCTTCTTCGGCAGAGGCCTACTCGCCAATGGAACCACTCCCCGAAGCATCTTCGTACGCACCGCAGCTCTGGACGAGGATACAATGACTGTTCGACACGATGACGACTCAGACCAAGACACCATGGACGTTTCTCTTCCTCAAAATATTCCGGACGTCGAGATCATGATCAACCCCGTCAACTGCCTGACCGTGAGCGTCTCGGGCAAGTCACTCTTCACATGGTACACAACGCTCATCCAGCCGTATTCCAGGGGGCATGTCAAGCTTGCGTCTGATGACACGCTGGCTGACCCGAAGATCTGTTATCCGATGATGACCGATGCCAGAGATCGAGCGACAATGAGGAAGGCGGTGCGGTTCACTATGCGATTGGCGGAAGAGTTTACAAACACGGGATATCCGCACGAGGCACCACTGACAATTGCGCCAGGGATGGATTTGGTGTATTTGGACGCCCTTCACGAACCCAAGACGGGGCTGTTGCAAAGGTTCTGGACGAGAAAGACGCCAGCGTATGAGGAGCCCGTTCCTGTGCCTGGTAAGGATCTTTTGCCAGGATCTAGACAACTATCTGCTTCTACGTCCACAAACAGCGAACCCAAGAACCAGCACCACCAAAGCCCGACTTGGCGCACAATCACGAACACGGAAATAGATGCCTACGCCTCCCGCGTTTGTGTCTCCAGCCTCCACGTCTCCTGTACCTGCCGTATGTCAAACAACCCTAGAGAAGGTGTGGTAAACCAGAAGCTGAAGGTCCATGGCATTGAGAACTTGAGAATCGCCGATGCTAGTGTGTTTCCCAAGATTCCAAGTGCGCATACGATGGCACCGGTGGTCATGATTGCGGAACGATGCGCTGGGTTTGTCAAGGCAGAATGGGAGAACAAAAAAGGAAAATAAGGTTGGGGAGCACGTTCCGGAAGTTGGAGCTGAACTTCTATCTCACAAGCTTACTACCTCTACTACATGTCGCGTTTCTCCAAGTCCTGCTTTCCCTTCACTTCTTCTTGCCCTTTCCACCCTGACACTCCTCCTTCTTGTGTCTCGCTGTATCAGCCTTACGGCACGGCCTGGAGCAGTAGAGGTACTTGGTGTTCTCACAAACGGGACAAGTATGATCCAACTCTCTTCCATCCTTTCTTTTACAGTTTGGGTTCCTGCACACAGCTTTGGGTGGTGGTGGTGGCGGCCGCGGGGTCGGGTTATTCACATTCTTCTTTATCTCCGGGACATACGGTTCCTCCACAAATGGACATCCGAACGGAGGGGAGATAGCGACCCTCACCAAATGCTTCTTGATTCTCTCCCACACCTTTTGCGGGACGCTATCATGGTCCGAAACTCGTCCATTACCACAGCTGCAAAGGACCGAGGACTCCTCGGTATCATCATCCATCGGGATGATCACTCCCGTTGCACCGGCGCGGTGAAGATACTCGCACCTTTCAGCGTCATGCTCCCAAGTTCGGCACCGCTCGACGTGAGCCGGGAGGATCTCCTTCCAGAGGTGGATGCCTTCACGTGTAGTGTTGAAATACTTAAGGGATGTGTCCAGCTCAGCTTCCGTCCACGCCGGCGCTGTAGCATCCGCACAATCGTTCAACTCCTTCTCCAACCCATCAATCAAGGCAGCTGTCTCCGCCGTCCGCACGAGAACTGCCCCATCAAGCAGCACGCATCGATTCGCCACGTCCAGCCTCAAACACGACACAAAGAAGACCATGCTCACAACCCTCTGTTGATCACCTCCCGGACAAACAGCAAAGATATTCTGCCTCCTTCCGACAGCTGCCGTGAACCCCAACATCATGCCCTGAACCATCTTCTTCCATTGCAACCAGGACAGCTCGCCAATGCTCAGCAAGTCCTCTTGTAGCGATTCCGGTTGCGTCTCTGTGTGTTCGTGCTCCCAGTGGGCAAGGGTGTAGGTGTGATTTTTGAGCCAGAGGTTAAAGCGACGCCAGGAGGAGCTGGAGGAGCGAAGTTTTTGGATGTCAAGGACTGGAAGATCGTCGATGCAGGGGAGGTAGGGGAGGGACCATGAAATTGGTGTGACTGAGAAATAGGGTACTGGGGAAGCAGAGTGGGGGAGAGGGGGGGAAAGGAGGATGGGATAAATCCACGATGGGAAGGCCCCGATTTCCCGGATATCCGCGGGGCGAATGGTGCTGACCAGTAGCTCGATCGAGTTGTTGTCAGGACTCACAGGGCCGGTGATGAGGTCTGCTGTGAATATATCTGTGAGGAGCGGGAAGGAGAAGGGGAAACTTGATTCCCATGTGCATGTTTCTGGTCCGTCTCTGTGTACAAAGAGCGACTCAGACATGGACTTGATGTCATAGGTGCTCGCGGTAAAGCTACCGCTGAGGGTGATGAGGTATGTACATGGTGATACCAGGCGGTAGTCGGCTGTGTAACCTTTTGCGAGACAAGAGTTCAGTTCAGGGCATGTGAACTGGAGGCTTGCGGTGAGGGGGATGATCTCGGATCGTATTTCGTCCATGCCAGCTGCGATGGTGGCACTAGCCGACAGATCCGGGGGAGGTAATGTCCTGGGAAATTCATACACGGTTGGGATGCCTCGCACCCTAGGCGGGTATCGGGTGATGACAACCTGGTCATAGTTATGGAGGGGAGTTTCGTGTATGGTCAATCCGGGTCCAAGGACATCTCCATAATCGGCGGCGTTGGGGGTTCGTCGGAACTGGACCTTGACCATCGACGTCTTGGGATTTTGAAGAAGCACCGACGTCGGGACCATAAAGGACACCATCAAGTGGTATTTTCCTTCCAAGCTCGGGAGACGCATGATAGTCTTGAAGATCGACTTGGAACCTCTGACGCGGGTAACCTCACGCTGCGGCCACCCATAACCGAGTTGCACCGCCGCGAACCCATGGCAACTTTTGTTGTCGCCCGGCTTGGAAATGGCACACTCAACAAACGTCGGCATTCCAACCGCCAAATTGTCCCTCTCCAACCTACCCACCACAACTGACTTGTATTGAGGCACCACCACCGTCACGCACATTACCGGCGGAATTTTCCTCCACGTCTGCAACTGCCAAAGCCTTTCACTTCTCGGCATCAAGTGTGTGTTGTTGTTGGAAACCCTCCATACAAGCGGTGTATACACGCCAAACAGGTGCAACCAGGCCCTCAACTCCGGAGTGTAATCAGCGATCGGCTCACTGTCTCCATGTGCTTCCCTTCTCGGTTCTTTCTCAATGCAAGCGAGGATCGCCTCAATGGTCGCGGTCCAGTCGTCCACTTGCACTCTACCCTTGATCAATTTCAGGAAAGCAGCCAAGCTGGCGGGCGTGTAAAGTTTGTGGTTTGACCTTCGTTCGTGGGTGCTGTTGTGGTCGTCATCTGCCAAGTTCATATTGGCCATGGTGGTGGCTATGATTTCGTCTGGACAATCGTCCCAGAACATTTTCTTGTACATCTGGTGAACTATACCAACGAGGTCCTTGTCCGCGAACTTGATGGGGTACACGGGCAAAGACATGGATTCGGGAGATGCATGTGGAGGCGGGTCAAAAGCGCACGCCTAATGCGCTATGGGCCGCTTCCATCTCAGCCGTTCGTATGGCTGGTACAACTTTGGGGGCATGTCTGTGGGCAAAGAAGATCCGTATTCCATCAATTGGTAGGTCATGGCGTTCTGGGATGGGTGGTAAAGGGAGGTGTTGGTGGAATGTTCTACGCAGAACAGACCGAGGAGGAGGGCGACGGTGGAGAGGGGGCCGCAAAGGAGGTTGTCGGCTTCATCTTTATAAGTGCGGTGGTACCGGGTGAGCATCTCGGTGTAGATCGTGGCAGCTAGGTTGTTCTCGAGCAGCGGGGAGGTGGCTACCAGCACATTGAGAGCGCCGAGGTCATCGATGAGGTTGGAGGTGTCGATGACCATGAAGGATAATGGGGCAGGGGTAGGGCTTCCGGGCTGGTAATCCTCCCCATCAAGCTTCAAACGTCTAAAGCTATGCCGGCTGCGATACCAGTGGGTGTTGACTGTCCTGCCATTTGCACAGCCTTGCAAAGTATGCCCAAAAGCAATGGCATCGCCGACAAACCACCTCGTCACCACGCTTCTCTCCGCCCATGCGTTCTTGAAACTCTGGCACCAAGCCGCAAACTTCTCCATCACAAGCGCCACAACCTTTTGCGGTGCACTCACATCCTCCGGCTCATTCACCGTTCTCGTATACGCCTCCGCCAACGGAAACCCCAGAAGCGGATCCAGTCCCCAGTGCATCCTCACACGTCCGACATCCGGCGTGACAAACATCGGGTTAACCTGCCTGCTCTCCTTCTTGACCGTGTCGCTGTCTTGGAGCGAAAGACTCCCGGCCCTCCAGAATTGTTGATGAAGATCATTCAGATGGCGCATATCCTCATCCGCCGCCGGTGCTGCTGATCTCACCGCTGTGTAGACGAGGCCATAGCCAGTGCTATCTACTCGTTCATCGGTTTTCACACTTCTGGTAGCAGCCAGGTCCGCTTCGAACTTGGCTTTGAAGTCAACATCAGTCATCGCAGGATCCCCGTTGCCGTCGCCGTCGAATTGAGCCCAGCATTGCCAGACTTCGCGGGCGCGGGAGAGGGAGTACGAGTCACAAAAGCGAATGCCTCCGCGGCCGTATGTGCTTGCGTGCCAGGTTTGGAGGGAGTCGGAAACATCGATCAGCTTGCGGGCTTGTGAGGCGATGAGGCTTGCGAGGTGGGGTGGGAGGTAGAGGTGGTAGTAGACGGGGAAGAGGTCTTGTGGGGAGACGGGGAGGGGGGTTTGGGAGTTCATGTCGATGAGGAGGGTTAGAAACAGGGTGTTGCGGGCTGTGTGCCGGATAGAGGTCAGTGCTGCCCTAGTCCCTTCTCTCTGCCCAATTTCTTCCGATGATGAGACGTACCGATGATGCTTCGCTCGTTGTCACAGCAGGTTATGTCTAGTTGACGACCTTCTACTTCCCAGTTAGCCATTGAAACCTCGCCCCGAGTGGATGGCTACCTCAGACAGGCTTACTATCATGATTGATCGTAAAGAGAATCTTGCGAAGATCTCCACACCCAAGAAGCAAGATGCTGATTGGGTCTTTTTGATCATTGTGGCTATCATCGTCTTGTCTGTCATTTTCCTTCTCTCCTTCCTTTTCCTTCCCTTTTGTATCTCCTCGTTTCGTAGTGCGGGCGCGAGCGCGAACACGAAACGAAGGGGGAATGTCCTGCGTCAAGCACACGGCTGGCGTGTCACCCATGGGGTAGCTGTAGCGCAGGACGCCGGTGCCCACTGGCGTCAACATGGTCGATGTTGTTGCTGCGTTATGTGAAGCTTCTTGGGAGTCTCGATGGTACAGTCACAATTTGCTGTTGAGTTATCGGCTTCGAGAGTTCTCTCTGAGTGTCTGCAGCGAATTGACTGTCTGAACATGAGAAGTTGAGAAGCAGGACTGGATGATGAGGGTTATATGTCCTGTCTGTCATGCTTCTTTAGGTACGTATCTGAACAGTTCTGGATTCTACCGTTGGATGTACAGGTGATGTCCTTCATGTTTCCTTTCATTCTCTTTGCCATCCTGTCCGCTTTCTTCCCTAGTGTTTCTTGGTGAACATTATCACGAACCGGGATCATGGCAACATTGATGGATGGAGAAAAGGATTAGGTTTGGAGAGGCTGCTTCTTGGGACCAGAAGAATCTTTAAGTGAGGATTACTGTTTTCAGGGAGGAAGATCAAAGGTTCACGGACCTGTATGCATTAGACACGGTGCTTTTGCTGATCCAAAGGCCCTCCTGGTTGAGTTGTCCGATGCTGAGTTAGACAAAAAAACTGATGTAAGCACATCAAAGAGGAATACCTCTGGCTACTTGGGGGGTGTTGTTACTTGTAGCGATAGTATGGCTGCTGTATCAAGTGGTACTTTTTCGCTCAACTTTCACCTCTGATCCCCGTTCAATGGACGTAATCCTCAATTGGTTCCGATCAGTGGTTTTTTTGTCTATTGAAATTCATTGGATAAAGGCCATTTGGTCCCTCCTTCCTGAGCCACTCGAAAGAGGTACTAGTTCTAAGCCACACTTGCCCGGCGGCCTGTCATGCTTCAGCTGAGGCCCAACAGGTCACATGGAAATGGCTGCCCAACGAAGGAAACTGCAGCCCTGTTCCAGTTTTCTGTCAGAAGTTGACAACTTACGACCTTGAATCATCACTTCTCAAAACTAGACCACAGCACTGTCGACAAACTTCTTTATTTCCGCTGTAAATTCGCTCTTCCCATCAACGATCGCCCGCCACCCATGGAGTCGTTCCAGCCCTCGGGCGCTTCCACTCATCGGCCTCTCCAGGGCAACGAAATCCGCGTCGTCACGCTCCACCCAGCTTCCTTTGACGACCCTGTCTTTTGCACTCTTGACCACGTCGCACTTGACGGGCCGCGAGACGACTATATTGCAATCTCATACACCTGGGGAGACCCGACGCAGACTAAAGACATCAACCTCAACGGCCACTCCTACCCAGTCACGACCAACCTCCACTTGGCTCTGACTTATCTGCGCAAGAAGAACGAGCCACGCCGCTTATGGATCGACAGTCTCTGTATCAACCAGCGAGATGTGGCCGAGCGGAATGCTCAGGTTCCTCGAATGCGGAATGTCTACGCCTTTGCCGCTATAGTGAATATCTGGCTCGGAGATTATGGCATAGGGCTTGAGTATGATAAGTGGTTGTGGGAGAGGACATTCAACTCATTCATGTGGATGCATGAAAGAAATCTCCGCATGCCGACGGCAAATCGACACGTGGACATGTTACGCAAGAGGCCCTGGTTCCAGCGGATGTGGGTGATACAAGAGGTGGCTGTCAGGAACTGGGAAGAGGATGGCGAAAAAGTCAAGTTTCTTGTCGGGCACCTCCGCCTCACATGGTCCATGATGGGAATGATGTTTGGAGGTCTTCAGAGCCTCAAATCATCTCCGACCTTGTGCTATGACCCGAGGTCCTTGAGTCTCGAACGTATCGACCGGTCGAACGGGTGGTTCGAGATTCAGGCTGCGTGGGAAGCAGAGCACCGCGTGCGTGAGTCTTGTGCTCGGATGGAAAACAAAATGTCGCAGCAGCTAGGCTACCTGCTGTCGAGGTTCGTCAAATTCAAGGTTACGGACCCGAGGGATCGGATCTACTCGCTTCTCGGACTGTTGCATGGTCCGGAGAAGGTTCCGGATGACCTGGCACCTGATTATTCCAAGCCCGCGGATGAAGTATTCCTTACTTATGCCGCTTGGATGATGCAAGATGGCGGGTGTATCGATATACTGTCACTGAACTCTCGTCAACAAGTTGGACGAAGCTGCCCGTCGTGGGTACCAGACTTTTGTGGCGAAAAGCGTGATCTCTGGCAAAATTTTGTGGACAGTCCTGTCAAGTTCCTCCATGAGAACAGGGTCTTGGAGATCGATGCCTTGACATTTGGGACGGTACATAGCGCTGGAAAGCGATGTGACATACTGGTAAAGAGCCCGGACAATGACCTCTTTCAGCTTGTCCAGATTTGCAGGCAGTATTTACTTGACTGCAAGGTCTGGATGGACGGCCAAGCTACGGACTTGATACAGATCGGTGATTCTCCACGGACCAAACTCGGCAAGTACTTCGGGGAATCTCACACGTCTTATGTGCACACTCATAAGATCCCCATGAACGAGGATATAGTTCGTGATCTTGAACACCTTGACCTGGACGATACGCAAAAAGCCATTGACTCGGACCAAAGCCCGCCGGGTCTTTCCGCAATTCTTTACTCTGATTTCATCGCAGACGAGTTCGATGGATTCACGCCCTTCATATGTGACAATGGAAAGTTGGAGTTTTGCAACAACAAAGTGGATGTTCCAGAACATGGTGACGTTCTTTGTTTGCTGAGGGGGTCATCGAAGCAGTACATTCTACGACGGGCTCCGCCTGACTCATTGGGAGAATGGATCATGGTCGGAACAACATACAATGCTGCTTTCAGGAGAGGTAAAAGATCTGAAGAGGAGGTCAACAGCGCCTACACTGAACTCTGGACAAAAAATGCGGACAAGATCTTTAAAGCGCTTATTTGTTGACCTTGGTGCTCACCTTTGCTAGAGCGTACGCGACTAGAGCCTTTGAGCCAGGGACGGGCATAGAAGGCACAAACCGTCACCATAATACACTACACTTACCATACATGTATTCCATCATGATGTTGCACGCCAGGCCTAAATATCCCCACGTCATTCATGCCACGGCCAGCATCTTCTGCACCCAAGTGACCAACTGCGCGAACCACATACGAGCTTCATTGCCATCTTTTGCTTCCAGGCATCTATACAACAGCATCACCCGTATCTCCTCAGCTCGTTGCCCAGCCAACATCATTCAACCTTCCCAGGCCTTAGTCATACGTAGAGGTAATTTCCATCTGATCTTTCAGGAGTGCGCGCCCTTCACTCCCCTTCTTATCAGCTCTCCCATTCACTCGGCTTCCTCCCATTCACCTGATCTCTTCCCAGTGACAGGCGTGCCACCCCCCACTTCTACCATAGCGCATACAAAATCCTCGACTTCAGATCGCTTCCTCAAATTTCTGTCCTTCTTCTCCAAACAAACACCACCCCCACAGAACTTTTCATCGACAACACAAGGGAGTATCATCTCGCCAGCATCCATCCAAGATGCTGACACCAAGCTGCCCCAACGTCACCCGCACGTTCTATCCGTTCGGCGACACCCCCGCGGTGTGTCTGACGGAGAACATCCCGCCGGACAAAAAGGGTGAAGGGAAGCCGGTAGACATCCTGCTTCTCGGGTCTGGCGACATACGAAATGTGTTCTTCACGACGCACATGGACAAAACCCGCCAGTTGGATATCACTTGTTGCGATGTCGATCGGTTGGTGATTGGTACGTTCCCTTCCTTCTCTCTATTCCACCCCTTCACATCTTCAACAGCTAGAGGTAAGAAGGCTAACTGTGTAATGATCTGTTGTCGCACAGCGCGCAACATCCTCCTGCTCACCCTGCTTATCGATCCTGACTTCAACATTAACCCCTCGTCTTCTTACTCGCCCGGCTTACCTCACCCGCCGCCCACGTCGGATGACCTCTTTGCCATTTACTACCACCAACACCTCCCCGAAAACCTCGGCTGGCTCATTCGCTCGCAAGCCATGAGGCTGCGCCTTATCGGCTCAACAATGTCAACATGGAACGCAAGTCCCTACGGTCGTGGTCAGGAATTTCAACCCTATCCTTCTATGTCAAAGAGCAAACAGAAGAAAGGAAAGGGAAAACAGAACGCCAAAGACCCCATTGGAGATGCCAGCAACTCACGCAACCCCACAAGCGGCATCCGCTTCACGGACTCGGGCACTTTAAAGATGCTCACCAAAATCTGGGACGCCTGGTTCTGTCGACCCGATTCCGCTCAGCAGGAGGCTCTATCAGATGGCCTTTTCAAGCGTCTCGGCACCGCTGTGCTCAAAAGGGAGCAAGAAGAGGTGGGAGTCCCTTACACCGCTACAAGAACAGCGGCATGCTCGTTCAGGGCTGCGATGCCGGTAGGCTTGGAGGCGACTTTCCATGCGACAGTGGCAAATGAGGATTTCTGGCGGTGGGGAGCAACGGGTTCAGAGGAGAGATATGACGAAGATGAGGATACAGACGAAAGCACGGATACCGATTCTGAGTTGGAGAACAACATAAAAAAGCAGAAGAAGGCAGACAAGGGAAAGGGGAAGGAAAAGGAGAGGGTGCCTTCGAATGAATCCAGAAAACAGGCTCAGGAGAGACGGAAGAAGACGACAAAAAGAAGCACCGACACGCTCCAACGCCGAGTGATCAACCCCCTGTTCACCACCCCCTCCCCCGGCGTCCGCATCGATCATTCTTGCGACCCTCTCCAAGGCTTCCATCTCGCACCTGCCTACCTCCCCATTGTCGGCCAGCCACCTCCAGACGAAGGATTATCCCAACTGGAACGCCTCGAGGCGGTCGCCAAACAAGAATTTGCCGACTGGTGCAACTCCTTTCGCCGTGCGTGGCGCAAAGGCCGCATCACCCTCCGTTTCTTCATCGGCGATGCGCTCGCTTTTGCGCATACCCTCCAGCACCACAAGGCGGAAGACCTTGGGTATCCCATCGACACGACTTTTGGCAACTGGTATCGCTTCCGGGATTCATTCGATCCTCTGATCCTCGACAGCGATGATTACCGCATAGTGCCGAGCGAGTCGAACAGGTCTCCAGCGCCTATATCCTTTCACGTCATTGATACTTCATCTCTGGCCGACGATCTCGGAGCACTTAACGTGCTCATCGCCGCCTCTCCCCTCCTTGAAAATCGACTGGAAGCAACACTGTACACCGAGCACACACTTCCCCTGCCTCGGCCTTCCGACAGCAACGATGCGAGGCTGGGACCAAAGACACCCCAAGAGGTAGCAGACACTCTCCTCCATGGCGATCTCCTCACAATGTCCCTCCTCCTTGGTCTGTCGCCAGTAGAATACTACACAAACACTTATCCCTCTCCTCCGCCACCCACTTTCTCTTCCCCTTATTCAACCTCTGCCCCAGCACCACCCTCTCCCGGAACGCCGAGTCCTCCCCCTCCTCCCCCTTTTGGTGCCTCCCCGGCGCCCACCTCAACCCCAACCACCACTCCAGCCACCGCTTCACAGTACTTCAACCAGCGCCTAACCTGGAAGCGGCCCGTCTACCACCACCCCACCGACGGCAGCGGCAGGGACTGGACCATCAGCGACAAGAACAACATCTGGCCTGGCCCCAGTCCCGTTCTGCGTGAGCTAATGGAAGAGTTTGCGAGGGATTTCGAGGAATTCGAGAAGACGACAAGGGAGATTTTTGAGCATTTGAAGGCTCTGAAGGCAGAAGAGTGCGAAAACGAAGAGGAGGAGGATGATGACAAAGAGGTGGAACAGGGAAAAGGAAAAGGAAAAGGCAAGGCAAAGAAGAAAAAGAAACCTCAGAAGAAGAAGACCACCGCCAAGGCAGATATCCCGGATCATATACGCAACATCCCTCCGGAAATACGTGAGGAAATGCTTGATTCCAGGGCGTTTCAGCAAGCGGCATTCATGCTAAGGGACCTTGAGCTTCGGCGCGAATTCCGCAACCAGAAGGAGAGGTGGGAAAACATGCGGACGGAGATGCCACTGCGCAAGATCCGGTTTCAAGCTGATGAGCTTGTGGAGTTTCTGCTGCAAGTTTACTCGAGGATGTATGAGTCGAGGTACTTGTTTGAGAGAAAAAACGGTGGCGATGGCGATGGCCCTGGTGACCCAGGTGCTGAAGGTAGTGCTCACAGGCATGGAGTGGGCTTCAGGTTGCTAAGTCCAAGGACATGCAATCGGGCGACTTTTGCGTCGCTTCTCAAGATTGTTCAGGAGCGAGTGGTCATCCTCGGCGATCCACTGCCAACCACTGATCCGTCTGAGGAAGAGTCCATCGGGCAGATGGATTTCTCGGAATTTCTGGACGAAATCAAAAAGACGTCTTCTGAGCCCGACAGAGATTCGGTCAATGGAGAGATTAGCGAAATCCTTGCAGCGACCATTGACGCCTGTCGTTCTTCTCCCGACCCATCCGCTTCCACCAACTCGGCGGCAGCAAGCGCAGACGGCGACGACGGCCATGGCGACAGTGCCACAACTTCCAACTCCTCCGACCGCGACGCCAACGTCAATCTCGAAAGGTCAGACCCATACGAGCCTTCCTCGTCCCCGGTTCCCAACCTCGTCCCCTGCTCTCACTTCTCGGACTCATCTGAGAGCGACTCAGAGTCATCTTCCGCATCCACTATCATCGCCCCCTCAGCCGCCACGTTCTCCCCGTTCTTCTCTTCATTGCCCTCGCGCCCGACCATTGCCTGGCACCATGCGATGGAAGTAATGATTGAATCCCTCAAGCACTCCCTTGTCAACTATGTCGAAACCCAAGGATCCTTCGATCAAGAGCTCTGCACCATCCTCCACCATTTCGGTGCCTACTCCTCGCCCGAGCACGCCATACCCGACCCCGACGCCCTGCTCAAACCGAGAGTGTACAACCCCGCCCACGAGGCAATTCATAGTGCCAGCAAGCACAACACGAGTCTCTACCAGTGGATCAACATTCCGAGCTCCCTCGCAGTTACTGTGCGGATCCCGCGACACTCACTCCTCACTTTGAAAACCATCATGTTGAGTTTGGAGACGGGTTTGAACATCTTGAGACCTGAGATAGTTGGTGGAGGAAGGGGCAGGGGAAAGATACCTGCACGATACGTCCCGGCTTTACAGGCTTGCATCCGCCCTACGCATGACCACGAAGATAAACCTGTCGCCAACTTGCCTGGCCACTTGTTTGCTTCTTTGCAGACGGGGTTTGGCCAGCTCGAGACTAAAGGACGGCGTTTCACTCCTCGATTTAGGCTCAACATCGAGACAGATCCCCTTGGGTGGGAGGGACAGAGCGACCTGTTCGTCAGCTTCATGGTTCCTACCAGCATCTTGTTGATGGACGCAGTGACGGGGTTGGTGACCCTTGAAGTTGTGCCTACGATTGGCCCCGATGTTGCGGGGCGGAACGAACTTTCATTTATGGCATCAGGAACTCTGAAGATGAACCTGAAGGTCTTTGAGGCTAACTTGGGTTCCGGTTCGTCTGTGTTCATCAGTCAGCATATGCCAAACCAAAGCGGAGTGACGAGGATGTGCGGTTTAACGGAAGAGCCACAGGACTAGGAGCCCGTGCCTCCCGCGGTCAAGACGATGATGACGGCCAAGCTAGATGAGAACCACCAACGCATCAGTTCTATCAGCACGCGAATTACCTTCCTCACCGACCGTCTCCTGGACAGACTGGAAAACAGGGAATGCAAAATCCGCTCGGTGCCGGTCACCCCTTGCTCTTACCATCTCATCATTTCCAGAGACCCCACCGCTTCATTCTTCTCCCACGGCTCCAACTCCTCCCACTTGTGTCCCGTGATATTTCTTATCGACATTCCGCTCCCCACCAACCACGAAAAGCAAAAAATCCGCACTGGCCGGTCCAAAGGCTTCATCGACCTGGAAACTCCGATCGAACCCTTCGCTTGGAGGACCTTCTTCACCCCATCTTTCATGCACCCTGTCCATTTGGAGCAAAGCACTCAGAAACCCATGAACTGGTCCCTTCCATATCTGCATGCCTCCAATTCATCTTCTCTATCATCCCCCTCGTCGTCTTCCGGCAATCCTCTCGACACTCTTCCGCGCCTCTGCCAAAGTGGCCCTCTCATCGGCTGCCTCCCGGACCCTTCCCTCCACAGTACTAACCGCTTCTGCCTCTGGTGGTTGCAGCTACAAAACCACCACTACCAGTTCGCCCGGCGCGAAGCCACAATGCATTCGCATTTCTCTCAGATCGCTGACCCACTCCCGAAAAATGCTTCTCCCGAGGAAAAGGAGAAGCAGCTCAAGGAAAAAGACGAACAGTTTGCTAACGCTCTAAATCGGTATCTCATAACATCCGGCGAGCATGCCAGGTTCGAGTTCAAGATCACCTTGTCCACGCTGTTTGACATGGCGGCCGGGATCCTGAGGCCGAAGTCAGACTGGAGGCACATAAATCCGAATATCATGTTGACGCCGGATACTGAATGTAGGAGCGTGTTCGCGCTGTGCGACTTTGCTCCCAGCCAGAAGTCTCCGGATTGCACTTGCCATGAGAATTGTCTTGATTGCGGCAAGGAGATGGGCAGCGGCACCGGCAGTAGTGTCAGTTGGAGCGAGGGTGCTGCCACTGGTAATCAATCTGAACATTCTAGACATGGGATGAGACGAATCGTCATCTTTATTGCGAAAGACGGCGTCTGTCTGGACTTGGCTCATGGAACGGTGATACTGGATGCCGCTGTGCTGGTGATTACCAAGGAGTTGCGCCAGAGCTTGCCCAGATACTTGACAGGCGGGAGCATCGGCGACCCGATGCCTATTTATAATCAATCTGTCATGTCCCAGTCGATGAGAACTTGGAAAGAGGCTCTGCCTGCTTTTGCTGAGCGGTGTCGCGGCCATACATGGGAGCATGGACCAACTTGTGAGTACAAGAAGAAGCAGAGGGCACCGGTGGCGAACCATGTGCAGTCTCGGAAGGATGATCCGGTGTTTTGCTCGTGCAGCATGGGTAAACTGCCCAAGAGTTGGTCAGTGAGTGAAGACTATCCGATTCCACAATGGGAGGAGATCGGGCCGTATCTTGTTAGAGCGGCCATCAGCCTTCCGTTTGGATGTCCAGGGCTTGGAGAACCGTATCAGCACCCGATGAGCTGGGATCCTCTTCTCTATCCCCATACTGGTCCAGTTACAGGTGTAACTCCTGGCGCTCCAGGTGCAGTTACAACTTCAGCAGCTGCAGCCCCGGGCAAAGCTCCCGTTTCGACTTCGACTTCGGCTCCGGCTACAACCGGCATGAGCCAGCCTCCATCTGTGAACAAGATCCAAGCCAACCCCACGAGGTCAGCTCCGGCCTCAGTTCCGACTCGAACGATAGCTCCAACTGGCACTCGCTCGACGTTGTCCGCGAAAGCACTCGAGATACGGCCTCCGAAACCAGCCTCGACTTCAACTCCGGTTGCGGCTTCGACTGGCACTGGCTTAACTCAAGCCCAGGCCCAAGCTCTGGTGGCTAAAGCCGCTCGTTTGGCTCTGAATCCGAAGCGGCCTTTAACCTCTCGTCAAGCTTCTATCCAAGCCCCACCTCCTGCTAGCACCAAGTCAGCTTCAGTTAATGCCAAACTTGGACCCGCCACGGCTACCACAAAGTCCACTATGAGATACAGATGTAATTTTTGCAACGAGCCAAAGAACCGAGAGAATGGAGGCGACTTGAATCAGTGCTCCAAGTGCAAGGAAGCACGGTATTGTTCGAAGGAGTGTCAGGTGGCGGATTGGAAGAGGCACAAGAAGGAATGTGATCTTGGTGCTGGTGCTAGTGCTGGTGCTAATGCTGTGAGTGGCAAGGAGAAAGTGAAGGGAAACGAGAAGCAGAAGGACAAGAAGAATGGAAAGTAAGGGGCATCGCATATGTAAGATAATGTAATATTCGAGCCACACTGCCTGCTTGGTACCCTACGCAAATGGGTCCAGCGCTTCAGTTGTATGTGGCAGAGTATAGTCACCACTCTCTGACGATCCTCGTAGATCTTTCAGCAGATGGTTGGTACTTAACTGAGCCATTACGGGAGATTTATGGCCAGTTTCGGTCCTCCCCTTCATAGTACAGCTCAAAAGTCAATGAAAGCTAGGCATCAAACAATCCCAAATGAAAATATGTGTCCCACTGTGACTGGTATACAAAAAGCAGAGATGAAGCCGATTTTTTTGTTTGGAGAGTCACTTGAGCACTTAAGTATTGGGCAACCAGTTCGAGAACACAGGCATTACTTCCACGAAGAGGCCACTGTAAAAGGGTAGGGCAATGTGAACGGATTGTTTGGCAGAATCAGAGCGGGTGAAATCCTGGATAAGCGCGTAACTCGGATAACTCTTCAATGTCATGACAGAGTGAAACTTGAAACATCAAACATTGTAGCTGGGAAACGAGACAAACGAAGAGCGCAAGAATAACACACAGGCCGATATCATAAAATGTGTCAAAGGTAACAAGAGTCTCGTCAAGCCAACACAACAGGCGGGGGTCGTCAGGTGGCAGCCAGAGAACAAACAGTGCTTGAAGCACTGCAGTCAAGACGCTTTGTTAACAATGTCCGAGACGAGACCAGACTGGGAAGTGTGGTCTGACACATCAAGCAAAATGGAAAGACAACAGCACGTCCCGCGATGAGCCAATTACTGTATGCCAAACAATTGCCACGAGGAGACAGGAAGAGGAAATAACCGTAACGCCGAACGAAGCTTGCTCGCCTTCAGTCTCCAGCGACGACTCCAGCAGAGACTGAGACCTTGCAAACGAGGTACATTGTCTGTAACAATGTTGATCGGCAGGGACGGACAAGCAGGGACGTGACTGATGATCGTTCTGATAGCTCCGGCCGTAGTACCCTTTTCTGGAGGAGGAGGAGACGGGCATGGATAGTGTGGATGGTGTGGATGTTGTGGGTGGGTTCGGGCTATGTTTGGTTTTGGAACGTTGAAGCCGTCCGGTTCATGGCCCACCGTGACGAGAGTCTGTCACGAGACAATGAACAGAGGTCTGAAGCTTCACGCAGAGGATGGAGAATGTTGATGTTGCCTGGTGAGGATGATGAAAAGTGGATCCTGTTGAAATTCATTCGACGGGAGTTCCAAGTGCTGGTGCCGCGGGGAAAAAAGTGACACTCGCAAACGACAGCGAGAAAAAGAAAGGAATTGGCCCACTCAGACATTGCAGTGGTTGGGGGTGTAAGTTTAGATAGCTCCCTAACCGAGCATGGTAGTGAACGCGGCAGAAGCTGTTAGGACCTTAGCCGAATTTGCATCTAGGTCTGGCATCAAACAAAAGCCCCGCGCGAAAGGGACCATGCAGTTGCCAGTTGAGTTGCACTGATCCAGACCGAGAAGGTGCACACTGCCTTTCGTGTACACTACCTGCCAGCGCACCTTCCCGGTCTTAAACATTCGTGCATTGCTTGACGCCGAAGAGAACTGAAATGGCAAGTGGTATGTACACTATAAGTGAGGGGTTCGTCAACTTCAAAAGGGTCGCCAACGAGGCAGGAACGTTGAGGCAATTTTTTTGGCTGCAGTCACGGCGGGTCCTGCTTGGTTTAAGTTGCCAACAAAGGTTCTCAATCCCGCTTCCACTTCTGCTTCAGTTTCGTCGACTGGAGTTAGAACACCAACCGTAAGAATAGTAGCAGACATCCAATGGACCACGCAAACTCGGAGATGAGATGGTGATGTGAATGTGAAGTGGACCCCCCACGTCCCCCGCTTCGACAGGCACGCCAGGCACTGCAACTTCCACTGCCACCATCATGGCCTCCGTTTTCAAGTCTCTCCCCAGCTCCGTTCCCAGCCACCAGGCACTCAGTCCACGCAGTCTCTGGCACCCTCGACCTCGAACTCGTGTTCAACGCCGTTTTTTGTCGGCCGCGTGTGTTTTATCAGATCCGCCGAGCGTTCCTCCGCCCGCCCCTCGTCTCTTCGGCTTCTTACCCAAGTACCTTCGGCTCAAGAATACGTAATCTGGTGCCAAGGCCATCGCCAACCAAGGGCGTGTTTCGAATCCCAACCCAGAGGGGCAGAAAACTTTTTATCTGATCCGATCATCGGCCCCTTGCTCCATTTCCCGCATTTTTTCCCGCCCATCTGATGATCTGATAATCGCGCTGCACGTGGAAAATCGCGCGAGTGGTAAAAAAAAAACCACCACACCACCGCCAGCTCCCTGAAGTTCTTCGTGATTATTTATCCCTGCCAGTAATAAAAACATGTGCAAAAGACAGAAGAAGGTTGAAGAAGTGTGTGTGTCCAAAAGGTATACCCAACGCTATTTTGCTTCAGCTGCAAAACGAGACAAGCATGAAAGCTATGCTATGCCTGAAAGCCAACAACCGAAAATAATAATAGAAAGATTATGTACAACAGAAGTAAAAGTGACATGTAAGGAAATTTTTCTTTCCAACCCAAAAAACATGTGAAACCCCCAAAGGTATTTTTCCGTTCCAGATTCAGACAATCATCCATGGATGTGGAAAAAAAAAAAAGAAAATTGAAAAAGGAAAAATCGCTCTCGCTGTGACACAAGCAACAACATTGGTATCATCGTGTTCCCTCCCCCTTTTAAGCACCGAAAATCGACTTGACGATCTCGCCAGACCGTGTAGACAGAACCGAAAGAAGAGTATCAGACAACTGTTTGCCATCGTTAGTTAGCGTTCATCCTCGACAGAATGTACCCCCGTCATCAGAGGGACAGGACAGGAAGACTTACACCATGAGTTCCCTCACAGCATCCTTGCAACCAGATGCCACTGCCCTGGGCAACCTTACCCTCCCCAAACTTGACCGAATAATCGCGGTTGGCCTCAATCACCCTCATGCTCTTCTCCTCGCCACCCTGGACAAACCACCTATCCTTGGATGAGCCCTTGACGGCCTCAGCGACCAGCGCCTGATCGGCCTCAGGCAACAGCGGCCATGTGGGCTTGAGCATATCCACATGCGCCATGCGCTTGTAGCCAGTAGCGCAAATAATCACATCCACATCGAGCGTCTCCTCGTCCACAATGGGTCCATCTGTGACATCAGTCTCCTCCTCCTCGCCGTAGAAGTAGCGGCCGACCTTGATCTTGAGCGTATCACCCTTCTCCGAGACCGATACCACCTTGCGCGCGGCCATGATACGGTGGGGCCATTTCGTCTCATCGGTACCGAGCACGCGGCGCTGGTGGTACATGACCTCGTAGAGGTGCTCAATGAGCTCGAGACGGACCACGCCGTAGTTGGTCGCCTTGGCGTCGGCAAGAAAGTGGGTGCGGTAGGCCGAGGGGCGGGCGTGGATGGTGTCGATGAATTCGGGGTTGAAGATGGAGTTGACACTGGTAGAGACTTGTTAGTTGCATGCTTCCAGAATGGAAAAAGATGGAAAGGCAGAGGGACAGAGAGAACGTACAAGGGTGAATCATCAGAAGGCTTCATGAACTCGGAGCGCATAATCATATAAGTCTTGGAGTTAGGGTAGAGGTTCTGGACGTTGTTGAAGATTTCCGCCGCCGACTGGCCAGCACCGAGAACAGCCACGCGCACGGGAGCGGACTGGTCGCGGAGAAGCTTGGGAATCACGCTGGCGTACTGGCTCGAGTGGATGACACGCGGGTGCTTCTGGGGCAGAGGCTTGGGGATCGAGGCCTGGCCGCCGAGAGCAAGCAAAACGTTGCGAGCCTGGAAGGTGGTAATCTCGCCCGTAATTATGTCGCGGGAAGTAACCGTGAAGAGCTTGTTAGGCCCGGAGGACTGAACGGGCTCAACGGCCACAACCTCGGTCTGATACCTTACAACGTCATCGAAATGGCGTGCGCACCACCGAAGGTAGTCCTCGAACTCGACTCTCGCAGGGGTAAAGGTGCTGAGGTTGATAAAGTCGATGAGGCGATCATTCTGGTGCAGGTAGTTGAGGAAAGTGAAGTGGGAGCGGGGATCGCGGAGAGAGGCAAGGTCCTTGAGGAAGGAGATCTGCATCTTGGCTCCAGGGAGGAGCATGCCGGCGTGCCAGGCGAAATCGGCCTGCTTCTCGAGGAAGAGGACCTTGGGTGACTCGGAAAGCTGGCCGGCCTCGATAGCGTCGTGCGTAGCAATGGCGACAGAAATACTGGCGGGGCCGAAGCCAACGCAAACGAGATCGTGGATCTCGTCCGAAGGCGTGTGCCTCAAATGGCGGCTCTTGGAGAAGTTCTTGTATTGGCTGGTGGTGGTAGCAGCGGCAGAACCATTGCTCACGCCATTGGCCACAGGCTCAGAGGTGTAACCACTGGACGAGACGGAGGAAGAGTCATCCATGTTGCAGTGAGGCGACATTTCTTAAATGTTGTGTGTGTTGTAGGGACGCCGGAAGGCTGCTTTACTATGGATATACGGCGGAATGACGGGATTATGGCGGCACAGTAACAGTTGAGCTTGGGCGATCCCGGTGTAACTGGCTGCGGGGAATCAAGTCCAATGGCGAACAACGTCTGTGTGACTTGGGGTTCGTCTCTGCTGTAGTGAATCCACGCGTTAACTCCAACTTGTACTGAGTGTGTAGATGTCAGGAACAGAGTTGCCCACGTTATTTTGTCTAGGATTAATGCAAGTCGTAGTAGAAACCAAGAAGAGGTGGTGCTCAAGAAGCCCAACGGTAGTACCGGGTGAATGTGGGAACGGGAGGAGGATGGGAAGGGAGAGGTCAAGTAACACCGCGAGCGTTGCTTTGTGTGATAGAGGAGGTATAGGAACGGGAAGGAAGGGAAAAGCAAGAGGGAGTGGGAGTGGGAAAAGTAGGTGGCAGAGGCGGCCGTTTTGATACTGTGGTGTCGAGAAGAGAGTTGTTGATCTTTGACGGCAACTTGTATCAAGGAGGGTCAGGTACAATACATAAGTAAACACGCACCGTGTGTCGCCATTCCCACTCGGAGGACCTACATGGTGTAGTCTAGCGTTCTCGTCCCATGTTGCGGTTCCATCTTGACTGCTCTCTGCCTCGAACCGAGCTGTTCGCTGCTAGGGACGAGTATGTAAGCTAGTTGGGCCAAGAACCAAACGTGCTGCTGTTGCTGGTGTTTACCGGGCTATCCTGGCCGTGTTGCGGAGCTCCATCCGGCTTGTGGTGCAATCCATGGCATGATTCCAACGTTGGATCGATTGCGGGGACGGATTCGAGGACGGCTTCTCGCTTGGTGTTCTCAATTCATGTGTTTTCGACCCCGGCTTTGTTCCCATTTAGATGTCGGTCCCGCTTTTCTCCTCGCCATGATGAGTGGTCTCTGGTTTTCCCAGCAATTCCGAGTCCATGGACTTGGTGTCAGGACAGCATCACCGTATCGTGGTTCCGAGACTCACACTGCAGTGCCGACTTCTCGATCGATGGCCGGCAGCAATTAGGGTGGGTTGACAGTGTGGTGGGAGCTTTGTGACGGTGTCCTGTTGGGGGCAGTTCAGTCCGGTTGTTGTGACGATGATGATGGATGGGAAATGGAGACGAATGGTGGGGTTGGTGATGACTCCATTCCAGTGGGGTTGGAATCTTCCAAGCGGATCTTGGTTGGCCAATTATCGTCAAGGCCTGGCTCATGTCCGTTTGCTTGCCAGGTTCGTGCTTTACAGAAGGTGCCACAGGTGGGGTGCGCCAGGCTCAGGTCCAGGATGCGTCGGGGCGGCACCGGCGTTATCTTCGGATCAGATAAGATGCGATCAGTGGATGTTTTATCTGATCTCGACCATTCAGGCACCACTCATGGCCCGAGACCGTCTCGTCTTTCCGCATGTCCGAACAGTGAACATGGGCCGGGGTTGGAGAGTACAAAAAGCCGCTGTCACAAGTACGACGCAGGATGGAGAGGCGGGAATGGGCGGAATGGAAAGGCGAGAGAGAGAGAGAGGGAAAAAAAAAAAAAAACATTTATCAGATCGGACCTGGGTGGAGTGCGGTTTGCCTTGGGACTCCGCCTTTTTTTTTCTTCCAAGGATTGCGTCACCGATCATTGTCTTTTTCTAGTCAGTTCGGCCGTTTGGGGACTGTTTTTATCAGTTGAGCCGACTTGACCATTCCAGCAGTTCGTGTAGATGCGCACACTCTGATCAACATCGGTTTCAAACACATATCTTCTCACTTCTAGCTCATCAGTCTGCCACGCTGGCTGAGCTTCCGAGTGAAAAGAAAGGAGTAGAGTAGAATAAAGCTCAACAACCCAGTCACTCCTCTTCCCCTGAACCAGTGACTCCGAGCCCCATCTCACCCACAGTGGGATGAAAATTTGACTCATGTCCATCCGTACTGGGATGCTTGGTCCGACCCGAGGTGCACCCTGTTGTGGGGGGCTGGATCCTGTCATGAATGGTCCGGCAAGGGCACGTCTTTAGCCTTTTCACCAATCTGGAGCTTTCCGCGGGCCTACGGGATAATATCTGATGATCTGATAAGATTTGATGGTGCTAGCACCACGCAGCATCCATCCATCACCTCGGAGACCGAAACGCCAGATCATTTGTTCCCTGCAAGTGTCGTACCGTTTTTGCTCCTCCGTTTGTTCCCACAATCGCCAACCCCGGCCGTGTTGTCGTTAATGGCGCAAACGAGACAGCGGCAACGAGGGGCGTCGGTGACATGGTGGCTTGATATCAACGAACATTGAAGGCCATTCAGCAGCATCTTTCGAAACGTGTTGTAGGTAGCCTTCTGGAGCTTCCAGTCAGTTCTCGGTACGTCACAATTACTGTAGGTCTCTGAAACTTGTTCAAGCGAAGTGGAAGTGCTGCAGTCGACACGTTCAAGCAAGCAAGGTACGTAAGCTAGTGGATCGATCAACATGGCCTAAGACAAAGTCACGCAGGTACAATGCCTGCATGTCTGGCAGATGAAGAAAGGTGCTACACTGAGTTTTCCGGAAGAACCGTTATCACCGTTGATATCACGGAGGGGTGAAAGGGATCTTTTTAAGGAAAAAAAAAACAAAAAAAAAGAAAAAAAGGACCTCGAAAAATAGAGGTAAAGAGCTGGATAAATCCGGGGCCAGTGTCAACGGTGAATCAACTAAGTATGTAGGTACCTACCTAGCTTTGCGCGGGCTGCTTCCAAGGTCAGTGCTATGGCTAGCGGTTAGGGTTAGGTGTTAGAATTCGTTCCGGGGGTGCAGGGGACCGATGCCGAAGGGCCCCCGCGTGTGAAATAGAGTTTGAGCATCATAAAGAAAGAGGTGGTTTTATTTCTAGTTGTTTTGGTGCAAAAGTGGTCGAATGTTTTTTTTTGGTGAGGATTCCCGTCGGTCATGGGAGCTCCCGTGCCAGAGCGATGCCAAAAATGCCAAGCTTTGAGTCTTGGCTGGCAGGTTCAGTTGGTCAGTTTGGACTCCACACAGTCAATTTGAAATCGAACGACGAACACAGTCGATGACTAGAGGTACTGTAGGGTTCATCCGGTTCGAAAAACAAGGGCAAAAAGAACTGAACAAATGGGAACGTAAGAGTATTGGGAAATGAGGAACGGAGAATGGAAATACGAGACATTTCATGCCGAGGTATACCTCTACGTAGTCAGAAATAGGATGGACGGGCTACATTTGAAGGAACTGACACATGTACTCACTAGTCACTACAATACACAGTGGAGGGGCACCCCGACGTCTCCACTGTAACCTCAGGTCATCACACCATCTCGATTTTTGGTTTTCGAAGAAGGAACGTCCGCACCGTCACTGGCGGCCAGTGTGATTGCAGTGACATTTTGAAGAATTTGCACTTCGATCTTGAAGGTGAATGTTACGAGTACTATCAAGCACGTTTACATAATTGGATCTTGGCTCTATCGACATAAGGGTACCTCGATCTGCAGCTTGTCTTTCATTTGTGACGGTACAGTCAAGTCTGCAATTAGCGATCAGAGGTATAACGATAATCTGGACATAACGATCAATTTCGCCGCCACCGTTCCATTTGTATAGAGTTCTTAGCAGTATAACGATATATTCCGTATTAGCATTACGATCAAAATCCTGCTTAGTAACACACACTATCTAGCACTTGATCGTTATTTTCATAGGTAGTAAACATCGGAAATACCACTAACTCATCCCTTGGAAGTACCTAAGTCACTACTTTTTAGTACCTTTGTACCTGTCCGAGTCTGCCTTGGCGCTCTTGGCACTACTGGGAGTAACGATAATCTGGTTATAACGGTCAAAATCTCGGCCACGGCCATGATCGTTATTTGCAGACTTGACTGTATCCAGATGTGATAACTTTGAAGACCGGCATTGAGTACCGAAGAATTTAAGGGTATCGGTACCTTGCATAACCCAATCAAGGTACGAGCATCTGGATTTCATTCGTGAATGATCACCAGGCAGCTGGAACAGGCCAAGACGGGACCTCGCTGTAAGTATGGACTGGCGGCCGGAGTTGACGGCGGGGAGCGGAACCGGGACACGGAACGGCCCCTCCTACCTCTACGGTATTGTGAACACCACCGAGCTTGGGCCGGGCTCGACTCGGGACCGGACAAAACACGGGACAGCAGCTGGAGACCACACGGAAGGAAGGCATCTGATTTTTGGAAGAAGACGACGGGACGCCGCGGACGCAATTTCCGGCACCTTCCCAAAACACTGTAAACAAGGGAGGATAGTCGCATTGCAACTTCCAAGTTTCGACTGGAGCGATCCATCGCAGCTCCACTAAAATTACTTATCGAGCGAGCTAGGCAGGTAATCGCAAAGGGAAGGATGCCGCCATCCATGGAACATCACGTCGTCTTTCCCCTCTCCACGCAGTCTCTCGCTCCCGACTTCACCACCACCGTATCCCGTCTCAAGCATGTCTGGCTGGTGATCCCAACGTCGTCAACCACAGACACAGACACGGACACAGATCTGCACCCCCGTCCCTCCCGCTCTAGGTCCTTGGCACTCCAGTCCCGGGATAGCTGGCCCATCACAGACAGACAGTCTCCCACTTCCAAATCAACGTTGACTGAACTGAGCCGCCTCATGTTGTCCTTCTTCTTCTTCTTCATGTCGACGGCCTCTGACCAATGATTCTGCATAGAAATCAAATCATCCAACATCAAGTGGCACTTCACCCTCAAGCACAGCCAATCACCAATACCAGACCTCGTAAGTCTCTCTCTCCCTCTGTTTGTGTCCATTTGAGCTCTTGGTCATGTATAACACATGGCCGTCATTGGGCAGGTAGCGAATAAGATTGACGCCTTGGGGACTCGTGTTAACGTTTTGGGTATATCAGTTTGCATATCAGCAACACCTACCAACTGGAGGTACTCAGGACGCCCTCATTCCTCATTGGACAGTCTCACCACATCATATCACTTACAGCAACCTCCCATCCCGGTGTCCCACTACATCCGCCGCGCAACCGCTAGGAACGGGCTCCTACCCGGCTCAATAATAGCACTTCATCGTGCTGAAAGACAACAAAAGGCCAAAGAGGCCATCGCCACCAACCAACTAACCAACCCACAATGGCAACAGTCGACTCGCACCCAGACATTGCCCTCTCCATTGCCAACCACCCACCAACAAAACTCCCAGGTCCCAGTCTCCTTCATCATCTCGTACAACACCGCTCTGAGACAAGAGGCAATGATGCCCTCGCCATCGACTACCTCGCCCCTGACGGCTCGCGGGTCTCACTGTCGTACCACGAGCTGCACACAAGATCTGACTCCTTGGCGGCCAGGATATCGTCTCTCGTCGGGCCGGTGACCGACAACGACTCACAACTCATCGTCCCGGTCCTCATCCCCCAATGTCCAGATTTGTACATTGCCCAATTGGCGATTCTCAAAGCCGGAGCGGCCTTCTGTCCCCTTAACCTTGATATTCCCCTGGAAAGAGCAAAGTTCATCCTTGACCAAGTCTCGGCTGTCTTGGTCATTACCACGCCCGAGTTGGCGGAGAGGGTGCCCGAGGATGAAACGGGCAAGTTGGTTCTCATACTCACCGAAGAGGCCTTCACATCCACAGAGACAGTCGAACACAGGCAACCAACACCAACGAACCTGGCCTATGTCATGTACACCTCCGGCTCGACAGGAACTCCCAAAGGCGTACCCATCACCCACGACGCTGCCACTCAGTCTTTGCTAGCTCACGATCGACACATCCCCGAGTTCTCACGGTTCCTTCAGTTTGCTGCACCTACCTTTGACGTCTCCGTCTTCGAGATCTTTTTCCCTCTCTTCAGGGGAAAGACACTGGTCAGCTGTAACAGGTCGGCCATGCTCAATGATTTGCCTGGGGTCATCAATGAATTGGAGATTGATGCTTGCGAGCTTACGCCCTCAGTGGCTGGAAGTTTGTTGCGCAAGAGGGGAAACGCCCCTGGTCTGAAGCTACTTCTGACCATCGGCGAGATGCTCACCCAGCCCCTCGTTCGCGAATTCGGTGGCAATGATACCAAGGATAGTATCCTCTGGGGCATGTACGGTCCAACTGAAGCTGCTATCCACTGCACCGTCCAGCCCGCCTTTGCTGCGGACTCTGTCCCCGGCCTGATTGGTTTCTCCTTTGACACGGTCTCCTCTTTCATTCTGGCTATACCTGAGGAGGGAGCCGATGCCTCAGAGATAGAGGTTGTTCCGCTCGGCGAAGTTGGTGAACTCGCCATCGGCGGTCATCAGCTAGCGCCCTGCTACCTAAACCGCCCAGAAGTCACTGCTGAAGCTTTCGTTTCTCACCCCATCTACGGCTTGCTCTACCGCACAAAGGACAAGGCGCGGATGCTCCCTGATGGCACAATGCAGTGTATGGGCAGAATTGGCGATGGCCAAGTTAAACTTCGCGGTCAACGCATCGAGCTAGGTGAGATTGAACATGCCGCTTTGCGTGCTCCGGGATGTCACTCCGCTTTTGCAGCGGTAATCAAAGGAATTCTCGTCCTCTTTTGCGCTGTCGATTCAGTCGATTCCATGGCTACCAAGATTGAAGACTGTTGCAAAGCCTGGTTACCTGGATTCATGGTCCCTGGTGACATTATCGTCATGACAGAATTCCCACGCTTGGCGTCAGGAAAAGTGGACAGAAAGGGACTCGTTGCAGAGTATGAAGCCAAGCAGGTTAGCGGGCCGCCGAAATTAGAAAATTTCAGAGATGAAGAGGAGAGGCAGATTTCTGTCTTGGTGCGAGATACCTTGGGAGTTGTCGTGCACCCAACCCAGAATTTGATGCATGCGGGCATGGATTCGTTAAGTGCTATCAAGATGGTGAGTGTACTGAGGCAGACGATGGGGGTGGGAATTGGAGCCAACGAAATCCTGGGGGCCAGGACAGTCAGAGCTCTAAGGGAAGTGATCAGGGGTCTTGAGGCTGAGGGAACTGATGATGAAGAGGGCCAGGAACGGGACATGCAGACATATCAGCCGGCTGAGATCGTAGCCAGCAACGACATTTTGAAGGGACGGTTGGAGGATATCGAAGCTGTGCTGTCTTGTACGCCGCTTCAATCTGCGATGCTGTCTGAAACCACTGCCAACCCGAGGGCGTACTGCAACTGGTTGAAGCTCAATTTCCCGGAGGGCTTCACGGAGATGGATATCCGGTCGTGGTTTCTTCGGCTTGCGCAGTCAAACGAGGCTTTACGGACGGGGTTCGTTCACCATGGCGGTCAATTCCTGCAGGTCATCTTCCACTCCCTCGCCGACTCACTGATTGCGGCGGTCGACAACATTTCTGATGAGTTCTCCTTCTTCGGTGATGCCGACTTCCTCCGCCCCTTCCGCATTTTCCTCTCTCCTCCCCTAGCCACATCATCTATTACGGCCGTCCTTCAGATTCATCATGCCATCTATGACGGCTGGTCAGCCGATCTCCTCCTCTCTGACCTTCACTCCTTCATTAACGATTCCACTCCCAAGTCACGTCCCCAATTCAGCGCCGTCACAACCTACTACCATTCCGCATCTTATCGCCGGTCTTGCAACTTAGCCCGCGAATTCTGGGCTCAACACCTCGCTGGTTTCCAACCTCCTTCAATCCCAGAACTGCGACCCGACATCCCTCCTTCTTCCACAGTTCAGTCCCACTCCGTCCATCTTCCCTCTCTTTCTCCCCAGCAAGCCAAGTCCGTACTTCGCGAACTTGGCTGTACCCCGCCAGTCCTCTTCCAGGCTGCTTTAGCTTGGCTATGGAGCGTTTACGTCGGAAGTCAAGACGTGGTCATCGGCACGGTAACATCGGGGCGAACGATTCCTGTGCCGGGCATTGAGAAGATCATCGGACCGTGCATTGCTACGGTGCCGCTGAGGACGGATCTGGCAAGTGTGAGGACGGTGAGGGATCTGCTGGGGAATGTTCAGGCGGTGGGTAGGGAGGTGATGAAACATAGCGTGTTGCCACTGAAGGAGATCAAGAGGGTTGTAGGGATTCAGGCTGGACAGAGTCCGTTTGATGTGCTTCTTGTCTATCAGGAGACGCTCGAAAGTTCGACTAGGGATGCGAACAGGGGCGGAGAGAGGAAGTTCGTGGAGTTGGAACAAGGTCGGGACTGGCTCGAGACGAAACTTCTCGTTGAAGTTGAGCCCCACCAGGATGGGTACGGCCTGACCCTCACATATCACACTGATGCATTTACCGGGGTTCAGATCGCCGTCATAGGGGATCAATTGAGTGTTCTTGTTGAGACTATGCTCCGCAGCTTGGACACGGAAGTATCTTCTCTCTCAAAAGTATTTCCGAGGAAACTGTTGTCGATTTATAACGAGAACCCTAAGACGCTTGAAGGGGTGCCAGATTTGGCGAAGGCTGTTGAGGTAGCCGTTGAGAGGAACCCGAATCAGGAGGCACTTTGCTTTGCGGGGAGGATTGCGGAAGATGGCACCGTAGTAGCGAAGAGTGTGAGCTACAGGGAGTTGAACGCAACGGCCAACAAAATTGCCTGGCTGTTGAAAAGCCAAGGTGTGGAGAAGGGAGACATTGTGGCCATTGTCATGGAGAAATCGGTACTTCTCTATGCGGGAATACTGGCGATTCTCAAGGCTGGGTGTGCGTATCTGCCTTTACTGCCCACCACGCCGGTTGAGAGGGTAAAGACAGTTCTTGGGCAGGCTGGTCTCCGGCACTGTCTGGCTGATTCTGACTCCACGGCAAAGTTTGAGGAGATTGGAGAGGTCAAGTTCATCGACCTCGAGACTGCGGACCTAGGCGGCCTCTCCGATGAAAACCTCAATATCCCAGCCGATCCTTCCCGCATCGCCTACATCATATACACCTCCGGTTCTACTGGGATACCCAAAGGGGTTTGCGTTACCCAACTCAACATCGTCAGCAATCTGGACGTCCTATCTCGCATCTACCCATCAATACCCGGCAAATCCCGCCTCCTTCAGTCCTGCTCCCAGGCCTTTGACGTTTCGGTCTTTGAGATCTTCTTCGCTTGGACCCAATCCATGACCCTCTGCTCCGGCACCAACGATATCCTCTTCGCCGACCTCGAACATTCTATCTGTTCACTTGAAATTACCCATCTTTCCATGACGCCTACCGTCGCCTCGCTCGTTTCCCCTGAAAACGTACCTGGTGTGGAATTCCTGGTGACGGCCGGAGAACCGATGACACCTGCGGTGGCAAGTAAATGGCACAAGCAACTATGGCAGGGGTATGGCCCTTCCGAGACTACCAACATCTGCTCTGTCAAGAAGATGACCATCCCTCCTCGTCACAGGATACGACATTTGGGTTTCACCTTTCCCAACACCAGCGCGTTCGTGGTGTGTCCTAACTCCGATAAGCTCGATCTGGTCCCAGTCGGAGGGTTCGGTGAGCTTTGTTTTGGTGGAGATCAAGTTGTCAAGGGGTATCTCGGGCAGGAAGACCTGACAAGTAGCAAGTTCGTGGTGGATAAAAAGTGGGGGAGGGTGTATAGGTCGGGCGATCTGGGTAGGATGCTGGCCGATGGTAGTTTGACGATTTGGGGAAGGGCAGATGAACAGGTGAAGGTGAGAGGTCAGAGGGCTGAGCTGGGAGAGGTTAATGCTGTTGTGCAGGCGGCGGCTCAGGCAAGTGCCGGCAATAAGCTGGGGGGTAATTCGGTGGATCAAGCGAATGGCATGGAAGAAAAGGAGGCCGTAGGAGAGGATGGGAAGATGGAGGGCAACGGGACCGAGTGCGCGACACTGTTCTTCAAGCCGAAGAAAGGAGTGGCTTCCACCAGCGCAGGGCAAGGACAAATCGTCAGCTTCTTCGTCCCCGGTATCCATGGCCGCACAACAACATTCCAGATCCTCGAGCTCGACGATGTCCTTCAAACTGAAGTCCGCTCCATTTTTCAATTCGTTGAGGCACGAGTACCAAGTTACATGATCCCTTCGTTCATCATTCCTCTCACCAAGCTGCCCATCACAGCATCTGGTAAGCTCGACCGCCGCCTTCTCGAAGAGAGCTTCACCTCCCTTACCCAGGAGTACCTCGCCTCCGCTGGCCCTTTGATTGGCTCCAGCGACAACAATGATGAAAGCGGGGAGTGGTCGGAAAACGAGAGCAAAGTGGCAGAAATTGTTTGCCGCGTCTTTGCGGTCGACAGGAGCAGCGTGAAAAGATGGACGCCCCTCACGGCTTTCGGATTGGATTCCATTTCTGCTATCGAGCTCTCCAAGCAGCTTTCCTCTCACGTCGGCGGCAAACGTCTCGCAATCTCAGCAATTCTCCGAAGTGCTACCGTAGCGAAAATCGCGTTGGCGTTGTCTGAGTCGCCCTCTTCTGGGCCCTCGGCAGCGGCCACGGCAGAAAAGGCGGAAGCGGAAGCGGAAGTGGAAACGGAAAAAGAGAAAAGTCTGGAACCGCTGGTCCCACAACAGCTTTCCCGAGCTATTACAGAGAAGTTTCAAGAGAAGGAGAAAAATGTAGAAAAGGTGTTGCCTTGTACACCACTGCAGGAGGGCATGCTTGCTGCTTCTGTTGGGCGCGGGCGCGGGGCATACGTGAACAAGATGCTGCTGAAGCTCGGAGCTACTTGCGATGTGGAAAGCTTGAGACGGACGTGGGCCAAGGCTTGCCAGAGGCAGGGAATTCTAAGGGCGGCTTTTGTGTCCACTGAAGATCCGGAGCGGCCAATGGTCCAGGTTGTGTTGGAAGCTGGGAGCTGGGAGATACCATGGTTGGAGTTTGGTGTTTCTTCAACCGATGATTTGGGGGAAGTCATCGAGAAGCACGTTTCGACCCTCTGCGAGCCGGTCGACTCTTTCGAACCGCCCATTTCACTTGCGATAATCAACAGTGGAGATGGCAAGTTCCTGTCATTCATCTGCCACCACGCTCTGTACGACGGAGTGGCCATTCAGCGTTTGCTCTACGAAGTAGAACAGCTTCTTGCCGGCCAGGAGCTACCTCCAGCACCGAAATATGAGCCCTTCCTCCGCGAGAGTCTGGCGTTTGGGCGGGCACCGGAGACGGAGACGTTCTGGAGGGAGCAGCTTGCTGGACTGCATCCCCGTCTGTTGATCAAATTGTTTCACTTTGCTCCTTTCAGCACAGCTGAGTTGCCAGCGCCGGTACTACTGACAAAACCCATCCCAATTTCACTCAGTCAAGTCCTTAGCAAGGCTAGACACTCGAGCGTCTCACTTCTCTCCCTTGTTCAAGCCTCATGGGCCACCGTTTTGTCGGTGGTACTGAGGACAGAAGACGTATGCTTCGGTAACGTGCTCAGCGGCCGTACCCTGTCAATCGAGGGAATTGATGAGCTCGTGGCGCCTTGCTTCAATACAGTCCCGGTGAGGATGAGGTTGGACGATCTCGAGGGACGCAGGAATTTTGACTTGGTGAAAGCATTTGGCCAGCTGGGGACTAGACTTTTAGAAGGGCCTGGGTTTGCATCTTTGAGAAAGGTGCAGGGGCTTGTTCAGGCACAGGAGAGACTTTTTGACACACTTTTGTTGCTGCAACAAGGTGGCGGATATGGGGAGAAGGAGGACAGCCTGTGGAAGGTGGTGAGAGATGAGGGTGATATGGATGTGAGTTCTCCTCTGCTGATTGACTTGTTGGTGATGATGATCAAGGGACGATAGGTTGCAGAATTTGCGCTGACGGCTACAACGCAGGTCCCGATCGTGGTTGAGTTCGTTCCTGACGCGGAGAAGGATGAGCTGCTGGTGAATTTGCATTTGGAGCGGTAAGTCGTCTCAGAATCCGTTTTCCATGCGATGGGAAAGGCTTTCTGACACGCATTGAAACAGTGGACACTTCACCAAGGATTTCGCCGAACTGGTTCTTGATCTCCTCTTCAGCACCCTCGACAACTTCCTAAAGTATCCTGCCTCGCATATCTGGCAATTGGATACCCTTCCCGCGAACCTGAAGGAGAAGCTCACAGAGATGCCTTTCAATGACACTGAAGTATCAACCTCGTCGGCCCCTCATGTCCAAGCAAACGACGCGAGAAAAGAAGAGTGGTCCGATCTTGAGTCCCGTATTTGCAGTGTTCTGGCCTCACTTATGACGAACAAGGACCGTCGCATTGGGAGACAGACAACCATCTACCAACTCGGTCTAGACAGTATCTCCGCCGTGCAGATCGCTTCGATGCTGCGAAAGGAACTGGCTTGTGAAGGTACGAAGGTCAATGCCAGCGATATCGTTGCGCATCCTAGTTGCGCTTCATTGGCTGCGTTCCTTGAGAGCCAGACGGGTAACAATAAGGCCGTTGTGATTGAGCCGAAGACTATGACGGATGACATCGCAAAGTTTGCTGAAGAGGTTCAGTCCCAGCTTGAACCACAGCTTGTCTCACAGGGTGTCCGGCTCGAGAACGTGGAAAACGTTTTGCCTTGTACTCCGTTGCAAAGCGGAATGTGGATGCAGTTCGTGCAGTCCGCTCAAAAAGGAGGGAGGGATTACCTCAACTTTCTGGAGTACCGGATTGATACCGCAAAAGGCGTTGGACTGGAAGACCTGGAGAAGGCGTGGGAGATGCTCTTCAAGGCTCAACCCATCCTCCGCACCGGCGTCATGGCCGTTGAGCATGATGACTGCGCTTTTGCTATGGTTCAGTACCAGCCTGGCGCTGTCAAGAAGCCGGTGCTTGTGATCAAGGGACAGCCTTTTGAGGTTGAGAAGTGGCGGAGTGATCTCGCTGACGGCATCCTGAGCGAAAAGCAGTCCGTGCCGTGGGGCGTTTCTTTGGTTGAGGGTGATGATGGGTTGGCGATGCACGTCGGCCTGCATCACGTTCTCTACGACGCGCATTCTCTGCAAGTCCTCATGGTGGAACTTGCCAAAGCTGTCTTTGACAATGACCTCATCCCGCTGACGTCTACTGAAACCGGAACCGCTGTCGCGGATATTCTCACGCAAATCGAGACTTCCCGGCAGACGGCCGAAAAGTTCTGGAAGGGGCAGGCGGAGAAGACAGTTATCAACAGCTTCCCAGTGATGACGCCCTTGAAGGAGTCGACCAGGAAGATCCAGGTGGAAACGCTGCAGGGTGGCCTGTCGCTACCTGAACTGGAGAAAGCTGCGGCCAAATCGGGGTATAGCTTGCAAGTCCTCCTTCAGGCTTCGTGGGCGCGGGTGCTGTCGGCCTACTTGGGTGAACCGTCAGTGACGTTTGGGGTGGTTCTCTCGGGCAGAAACAGTGAAGTGACGAGAGACGCGATCTTCCCGTGTATCACCACCTTGCCGGTCATTGCTGCGAATACTGCGAGCAACGAGGAAATGCTGCAGGAGATGATGAAGTACAGTGCCGAGCTGTACAAGCAGCAGCATCAGCCGTTGGCGAAGATTCAGCAGTGGCTTGGAAGGCCGGACACGAGATTGTTTGACACGCTGGTTGTTTATCAAAGGTTCTCATCTAACACCTCCATAATTGAAAAGCAAGCCCCGTGGAGCCTTGTCGAGGATGCTGCGACAATCGATTACCCCGTCTCCATTGAGGTCGAACCTCAACCTAACGGAGAGGTGAAGTATGCCGTTACTTTCTTCGACGACGTCCTCCCTCGTCAGCAAGCCCAGCTCGTTTTAAGGCAGTTTCAGGCAATGGTGGAGTATCTTGCTCTTCACCCAGCTGCCGACGAGGATGGACTGTTGGAGCGGCGTCCGGAGCTGTTCGCCATCGATCCCCCCGAGAAAGCCACCTTGCCAGTGCCGGACGATATTCAATTTCTCCACCAATTTGTCGAGGTCCAAGCTCTCAAGACTCCCGAGAAGACGGCCCTGTTCTTTGCTGATGGGTTTCATTCCCATGGCGAGCCCATAGGAAGGGAGTGGAGTTATAGTAAGCTTAATGCTAACGGAAACCGGGTAGCGAACCTGCTTTCAAAACATGTCAAGGTTGGAGATATTGTGGCAGTCTACTTTGATAAGTGTCCTGAGGCGTTCTTTGCTATCTTGGGTGTCCTGAAGGCGGGATGTTCGTTCGTGGCGCTGGATCCTGGAGCGCCCGAGGCAAGAAAGGAGTTCATTGTCAAGGATTCTGGGGCCACCGCCTTGTTGACCACGGCTGGCAAGTCCACACAGATGGACTTCGTTGTCAAGGTGCCGGTCATGGGTGTGGATCTCGAGGCGTTGAAAAGCATGTCGGCTGACCCGCCGTTCTTGGATCGGGAGCTACTTCCGTCTGATGCGGCCTACTGTCTTTACACCTCTGGCACAACAGGCACCCCTAAAGGTTGCGAGATCACACACGACAACACAGTTCAATGCATGCTTGCCTTCCAGCACATTTTCACTGGCCACTGGGACAACACATCCCGCTGGCTCCAGTTCGCCTCCCTGCACTTCGACGTTTCTGTCCTTGAACAGTACTGGTCCTGGTCCGTAGGTATTACCCTTGTCGGCGCGCCCAAGGACCTCATTCTCGAAGATCTCGCGGGAACTATCTCCCGACTGCAAATTACGCACATCGATCTCACTCCTTCTTTGGCAAGGTTGATACACCCCGACGATGTCCCGTCCCTGTGTCGCGGCGTGTTCATAACAGGAGGCGAAAGCCTGAAGCAAGAGATTCTGGATGCGTGGGGCGATAGGGCCGTCATCTATAACTTTTACGGTCCGACGGAGGCAACGATTGGTGTAACAGTGTACCCGAGAGTTCCGAGGAACGGGAGGGCGAGCAATATTGGGCGGCAGTTTTTGAATGTCGGTTCGTACGTGCTGAAACCGGGTACAGACAAGCCTGTCCTGCGCGGTGCTGTTGGCGAGTTGTGCGTCTCTGGCAAGTTGGTTGGCAAGGGTTATCTGGGGAGGGAAGATCTGACCAAGGAGAGGTTCCCTACTTTGCGGGTAATTGGTCAAGAGGAGAAGGTCTACCGCACTGGCGACCTTGTCAGAGTCTTGCATGATGATTGCTTTGACTTCTTGGGTAGAGCGGATGATCAGGTTAAGCTCAGAGGGCAAAGGTTGGAAATTGGGGAGATCAACCATTCGATCAAAGTGGGAGTGGAGGAGGTGCAGGATGTGGCAACGGTGGTGATACGCAACGAAAAAGCCGGCAAAGATTTCCTTGTTGCTTTCGTGACAACAGCCATCAGAACGCGGGGAGTGGAGCAGCAGAAATTGGAGGTGATCAAAGACGGAAACGACACTGCTGAACTGCTTCACAAGGTCCGGCAAGCCTGTCGCGCAAAGCTCCCCGGGTACATGGTCCCAACCTACGTCGTCCGTCTGCCGTACATCCCGCTGTCAGCGAACAATAAGGCGGAAATCAAGGAGTTGAAACGTCTCTTCTCCTCGTTAACGCAGGAAGAACTTGTCAGCCTCTCCCCTTCTGCCTCCATCGCACCCGGCAGCTTGACCCCTAATGGTCAGAAAGTCGCCGCCGTCCTCGCAGAGATGCTCTCCATCTCTCCTGAACTCATTACCCCCTCTACCTCCATATTCGAATTGGGTCTCGACTCCATCTCTGCTCTTCGCTTCAGCCGGGCGCTCAAGAGAGCCGGTTTTCCTCAAGCCTCTCCGTCACTAATTCTCAGCCATCCGCTCATTGCAGACTTGTCACAAGCCTTGGACTTGGGCAAGGCGCAATCCAACACCGCTCAAATTGCTGCTGCCAAGCAACTCGTGCAAGCGTGCCAGCATCGCCACATGGCGAATGTCTGTAAGGAGCTGGGGCTGAAGAGAGAGGAAATAGAGTATGTGGCGCCGTGTACCGCTTTGCAAGCTGGTATGATTGCCCGGAGGGAGAAGTATTATAATACCTTCCTATTCAAGATGACGGAGGGAGTGGATGTAGAGAGGTTGGAGAGTGCATGGAACGAAGTCATGGACGAGTACCCGATTCTGAGGACCAAATTCGTGCAGACTACTGAGGGATTTGTTCAGGTCGCTGTTATGCCTGGAGCAACAGATCCAAAGCTGAATTGGAAGCAATTGAAGGTCGAGGAAGAGGCTGAGGTGGAAGAGAGAGTGCAGGTGACGAGAAGGGAGTGGCTACGGGATGATACCGGGGGGGTTATCAAGCGAACCATGGAACTCCAGCTGTTTGGTATCCTCAGGCCCGATCTCCACAAGGAGCGGCTCTTGGCGTTTCACATCTTTCATGGCGTTTACGATGCCAACAGCCTGGAGGTGATCCTCCAGAAGGTGGCATCTGCATATTGTGGCGAGGTCGGTCAGGGTGAGAAGATCCCATCCTTCCTCGAAGCCCTCTACC
The DNA here is from genome assembly GCA_037102815.1 of Neurospora intermedia. Lineage (NCBI taxonomy): Eukaryota > Fungi > Ascomycota > Sordariomycetes > Sordariales > Sordariaceae > Neurospora > Neurospora intermedia. Next base: position 3,337,501 of record BTPP01000006.1, read on the forward strand.
ACGGCCCCCTCCAATCCTTCTCTCACTCCAAGCCTTTCTGGCTTTCACACCTCAACAATGCCTGTCCCGAGCCGACCTTCGCCGTCGTCAAAGGCGCCAGCACAAAGGCCTTCAGTTCCCGCACCACCATCCCTTTCACTCTCCAGAGTTTGAGCAAAAGTCTAGGAGTAACCAACCACTCCCTTCTGCAAGCCGCTTGGGTCGCCGTCTTAGCCAAACAATTCGGCGTCAGAAACCCAACGATCGGAGTCATTGTTTCGGGACGGGCTATCGAGCTTGAGGGTGCGGAGCGCGTCGTTGGCCCGCTTTTAAACACGCTGCCGTTCCATGCTTCGGTTGGCAATAGAACGTATAAGGAGCTGGTGAGGAGTTGCCATGACTGGAATTCGAAGGTAGTGGAATGGCAGCATGTGCCGCTTAGGGAGATTCAAAAGTGGTGTGGAAAGGCCGGGAAGGGGCTGTTTGAGGTGTTGTTCTCGTTCCAACCGGAGCAGCCTTCGAAACCCCAGGAAGAGTTTTGGACAATCATGGACGAGGATGTCGACACTCAGGCTGATTATCCGCTGGCGCTTGAGGCAACTTTGACGAGGAATGGGGAGGTGAGATTGTTGATTGTTGCACAGGAGGCGGTAGCTAGTGAGAATATGATGGAGAAGTTGATGGAAGGTTTGGTAGAGATTATGACGGAGCTAGGAGAGGATCCGGAGGGAGTGATTGTGGTTGGTGATGGGATCAACTTGGTCACGGGGCAGCAAGAACCTGGACACGAGACCAACAAGGTGGAGGACGTCAACAAAGGGAGAGAAAACTCCGAGTTTGTCTGGACTGGAGCCACCAAAACGATTCGCGAACAGATTGCTACCCTGGCGGAGGTCGCTGCTGACACAGTCACCGAGAGAACCTCGATCCTGGAGCTTGGCCTGGATAGTATCGACACTATCAAACTTTCTGCACGGTTGAGGCAGTTGGGTGTTAGTATCAAGCCAAGCGAGTTGATGAAAGCGCAGACAATTGAGGGATTGCTTCCTTACTTGGAGGAACAAAAGCTCACGGACGGCACGCAAGCGAACGGCGACCACTTACGAGGAATGGTCTCATCTAGTCCATGGGACAAATGGGTCGACAAAATCCGCGAACAACAAGGAGATGTGGAAACAGTCTTGCCCGCCACCCCCCTTCAAGACGGCATGGTCGCCGAGATGGTTCATTCGGACTTTCAGCTGTACTTCAACCACGACATCATGGAGATTGAACCGCATGTCGACCTGGGCAAGCTCAAGACTGCGTGGCAGACCGTGGTCGCCAACTCCCCCATCTTGCGGACATCCTTCTTCATGGTGGATGACCCCACGTTGGATTTTGCTTACCTCCAGGTTGTCCACGAAAAACTCCCTGCAGAAGCCATCAAAGATGTGAAAATCGAAAGAGAGGAAGACCTATCCAAGATCACCGACTATACTACCGCTCGGGCTCGAAAAGCTGGCGGCCATGCCAGCCTTCTGCAGCTGGTATTCGCGACACTGGGTGACAGGAGATTCGTAGTTCTCTCCATAGCTCACGCCCTCTACGACGGGTGGTCTCTCTCCCTCCTCCACCAAGACGTCCAAGCCGCTTACGAGGGCCGGTACACACCTCGCCCATGGTATGAGGCATACCTGGAGGAGATTATCCGCTCAGGCGATGATCGATCAACAGCCTACTGGTCTGGATACCTGGCTGGCGCGAAACCGACGTTTTACCCTCAACTTTCTCTCGAACAGTCTTCGGTCATCCACCAGCACGAAACTACCTCCCAACTTGACTTCTACAAGATCAAGTCCTTCACCAAGAAGCACGCCATAACCCTGCAAACACTTGGTCAAGCCTGCCACGCCGCCGTGCTCGCCACCGTTACCCGAAGCCTAGACGTCATGTTTGGCGCAGTTCTCACCGGTCGCGCCGGTTCAGAAGAAGCTGAACAGCTCATGTTCCCCACCATGAACACTGTTGCGGTCAGAAGCGTGCTGCATGGAGATGTAAAAAGTTGGTTGCGATACATGCAGGGTGTTTCGAATGATATCGGTGGGAGGGAGCATTTTCCGTTGAGGAAGATGCAGCGGTTGGTGAAAGGGGGTGGACAGCTCTTCAACACGTTGTTCGTTCTCCAAAGAGGGGTGCCCGGCGCTAACACAGGAGCAGGTGGTGAAGTGCTGGTGAGGTCAGTAGGTGGAAGTTCGGCGGTTGAGTACCCCGTTTGTGTGGAGATGGAGGTTGTTTCTGGCGCAGATGGAGGGGAGAAATTGATTTGGAGAACAGCGTGCGACTCACGATTTGTGGATGGCGAGAAGGGGGCGGAAGAGTTGCTGAAGAGATTGGATAAGGTGTTGAGGTATTTGGTTGAGAGTGGGGAGAAGAGTGTACTGGAGTTTCAGGAAGGTAAGATGAGGGTTTGTGGGTTGGACGGTTTCACTTCGGCAACAGACGATGACATCGTTGCGGTTGAGGGCAAGGATTTAGTAGAGGATGCAGATGTTGGTGGAGAGTGGTCGGATCTGGAGGAGAGAATCAGGTCTGTCCTTGCAGATGTTGCTGGCCTGGAGGTATCTGCGGTCCAGAAGGGCAACAACATCTACCATCTGGGCCTGGACTCCATCTCCTCCATCAAGGTCGTTTCTCTCCTACGAAAACAGGGGGTATCGATCCCGCTCCGCCAGTTGTTGAAGGCAAAGAGTGTTCCCGCCATGGCTCAGGTTGCTACTGAGGCCGGAGAGCAGCCTGCAGCGAGGTCAACCGAAGCTGCGGCTCCGAATGGCACTGGAAATGGTATCAACACTGTCGACGAGACCTCTCTACCTCCCAAGCATATCGACGAAAAGCACATCACCGCCCTATTCTCTCAAGCCGATATCATTCCCTCCTCTACTAGGCCGGTAATCGACAATATCGAGGCCGTCCTCCCTGCCACGGCCATGCAAGTCCACATGCTCTCCGTCTGGCAAAACACCCAAGGCGATGCCTTCCACGCGACCTTCACATATCGTCTCACCGACAACGTCAGCAAGTCCTCTCTCTCGGGTGCTTGGAAGTTTGTGGTTGCCGAGTTTCCCATTCTGCGGACCATCTTCTTAGCGAATGACCAGCCTGAGAAGCCGGTAGTGCAGGTCATTCTCAGGCCTGATGCCCTGGGTGACAACCCAGCTGAGGATATCGATCCAAAGCAGTGGTCAAGTTTGTCAAGAAAGGGTCAAGGTGGATTAGTCCAGCCGTTGAACTCCATGGTCGGTCAACAAGCTGACAACGGGGATTGGATCTTGAGCTTCACGATTCATCATGCTTTGTACGATGCGATAAGCTTGCCATTGATGGTTAACCGGCTCGCCACCTTGTGCGCCGGCGCCAGCATCAGTGGAGAAGCGGATGCTTCCAAGTCGCTTGAGGTCTGGAGGGAGTATAGCAGACAGCTAACACATCAAAGTGCGATGGCGAAGCAGTTCTGGACGGAATACCTTGCTGGCGCGAAGTCGACACCTGTTGACCTCAACCTGGACACTTCGGTAACGAGTTCAACGACAGAAACACAGTCAACCACAGCAGCATCAGCTCTAGAGAAGGCAGCAGAAGCACCATCACCGCAATCCACCTGGCTACCCGACTTCCTCCGACCTCTTGTAGACGGACTCTCTCGTTTCCTGCCAGGAGCCGTATGGCAACCAGCACCAGCTCCAAAGCATCAGTCCCGACCCTCGCGGCGCGTTTCTCTAGTCCAGCGCAATGCCATTGTGGACGTCTCCAGGATCAAGAAACTGTGTGCCGCGGCAGGGGTCTCAATCCAAGCCCTCTTCTTCGCTGCTTACGCACGTTTCGTCTCGGAAACTATTCAGGCCAAATCCCGAGACGTGGTCTTTGGAGTTTATCTTGCCAACCGCTCTTCCGACCTCTCTGAAATCCCATACCCCACTCTCTGCCTTGTGCCGTTGCGCGTTCGAGTCCAAGAAAGCCTGGTGGACATGGCCAAGCGGATCCAAGACGATCTGTACAAGATCTCCGATCCTGGACATGTTGGTGTGGGACTCTGGGAGATCAAAGAGTGGACAGGAGTGGTGGTGGATGGGTTTGTCAACTTTTTGAGTGTGCCTGTGTCTTCTTCCAACACTGATTCCAAGGGGGCAGGCAAGGAGGGACAAGACAAGGCTGTGAGGATGGAACTGGTGAGCGAGGAGGAGGTGAAGGCAATGGGAGAGGCCGAAGACCAGCAGGAGTTTTCCGTGCCTAAGGAGCTCGAGAACAATGCGGTTAGGGATGCGTATCCGGTGAGTTTGATCATGTCGGTTTTTCTCAGGAGGACGGCTCATGCTAACAATGTAACACAGGATGCAATCGATGTGGAAGTTGCCATCGAGCGCGACGCGGTTACGATTGGCGTGTTTGGATCGAAGTATAAGCTCGGGCCGGATGGTGCTCGGTTTGTGATTGGAAAGATAACCAAGGCGTTGACGGCATTGTGAGGGGTTTCGGGAGCGTGTTCTCGTTTACGTGTACATGGGTAGTATTTACGGCGTCGAGGGACATTCGCTCGTATACGTTCGCTGCATTATGCATCACAATCTAGGTACGATAGAGATTTGTTCTCGTTCATTGTTTCTGCTTGTCCTTCTTCCATGTCCAATCCGCGTCTGTTGTCGCCAAAAAGTTAGCGTATATCCGGGAAGAGAAGAAGAAGAGAAAGAGGACCAGGGCATGTCTGAGTTACGAGGGACAGAAAAACTCACCGGGATGCATCTCGGGCACCTCAATATCCTTCCTACCTTCTCTCTTGGCCCTCCAATCCGCCCCCGGGAATCGTTGGTCTCTCTCATCCAACACCTTCTCCATGTCCACGGGGAACTGGCTCTCGTCGGTAAAGCTCGTCATCAACTGCGGCTCCCCGAGGGGCAACTTATCGCCCCTATCCACCTGCCACAAGTGATAGATCTTGCCATAGAGGGTAACCACTTTTTCCATCTCCGTCTTCTCCGCCTTCTCCCAGGCGGCCTGCGGCATCAGCCCGGGAGGCTTGGGCATGATCAACATGCCGCTCTTGACCTCAAACACATGGGTATGCCAGTACCTCCTCTCTTGTTGGGGAAGCGTCTCGTACAGCTTGGGGGTGATCATGTACTCGATGCCCAGGATGCGGGCGCCGGGGTTGGGTGAGTCGTAGAGAATGCACTGTCGCACGTCCTCGGTCAGGTGGGCGCAGTAGTGGTTGGCTTCGACGAAGCGGGTGGGGTCCGAGGCGTACACGTGAAAGGCGTTGAGGTGGGCGCAGATGGATTTGACGGGGCTGAAGTCCTGAGCGAGGGAGGCGCCGGTTTCGAGGGCGGAGGAGAGGGTGGTTTTGGGAGAGCCGGGGATGGACGGGTTGGCGGGGTCGCGGCAGGCGAGAGAGGGAGTGGGCACGTCTTCTCGGGTGTCGCTGTATTTGGTGGAGGTGGTGTTGTTGTTGTTTGACATTGTGGGTGATGGTGACTAGGTAAGTATAGGTAGAGGTAGGTACCTGAATTTCAATGTTGGTGGACGGAAAGAGAAAGAGTTCTTCGACTACCTGTGTGTATTCAGGAAACTGAAGAAAAAGAGCGACAACGAACTTGAAGTGGTAGAGGTAAGAGGCAATAGGACAATTCCTTTGATCAAGAAGCTCTTTCCCCAAGCTACCTCTATTTGGTGACGTCACGATGGTGATTGAGAAGCTTAATGCCCCGCGGACTGGACATGTTTGCCTGCCGCGGGGAAGCCAAGGTAGGCTTGGTAGTGTACTTTAACAGGATGTCCGCACAAAGGCCCGTTGAACTGTTAGTGCTCTTTGATTCGCCTCGCAACCCTCTAGCAGTAAACATCCAGTCCTTACAGTACTGAATGTCACTTCCATCCAACATTTGTCCACCCGATACTTTCGAAGGCCACTCTTGGGCAGACTAGGCCAATGCTCCTCATTACCACAACACCATGAACATGGATCTCCATGCTACACTAGTGTTTGCACAAACTGATCCAAGGGACGGCCCCCTTCCGTGCCGGTCCGCCCAGTTTCGCCCCGGTCCGCCCCGGATTGGCGGTGGAGACGGCGGGGCTTCTTTGATTGACTCGAACATATGATGATGGCTGGCTTCGTCTGTCCGTTATCTTGGCCCTAGGCTGCTTCCCGTTGTTGTAAACTTCGACTGCGGGAGGGGTAATTTCAGTTCTCATGTTGTCAAACGTAAACAAATCAGTTTTGTGAGTGTAACCCCCTCCCTCTTTGGCCACGCAGGCAACAAGGCGCAGCAGCACTTGAAGAAAGAAGAGGAGATAGGCCAACTCAACGTGCTCAACTTGGTCAAGATCAATGTGGTCTACCTACTAGGTTTAGTTCACAGAAACCACCTTGGACTTCAGTTGCATGTACATTGTGGCGATGCAGGTCAACAATGGGGCTGACTGACGAAAAAGACAGTCGGGGATATGTATGTACATATGTATTTGTTGCGGAGGTCGCCCACGATGAAACAGGCCGAAAGAGCCAGAACCTTCCTGCCTGATGGGACTTGGGGGCTGAAAAGGAAATCTTTCCCCAAGAGGATGGAAAGAACTGACGAGATGGCAGCCAGCGGGATGTCCACTGCAGACGAGGTGGATGGAGCGCGGGCTGTCTGCCTGCCGTGCGTGCTTATGTACCCCCAATTCGGGCCTGGCGCATTGTTAGCGCAGTCCCGCTCCAGTGCCTGCCTCCGCCATCTCCGCTGATCTCCAATCGAGTCCATTTCGAGTGCAACCTCCCTCAACAAATTCTAGAATTTCCATCACCACCATTGGTGGCCTTGTCCGCACTTTTCTCGACCCTCGTCGGGTACACACACGACATGGACCCTGACTCGACCACCCCGACCACCCCCATCGCCCCGTCCGACCCTAGCGAATCCGCCCAACATCACCAATTCCAAACTGCCTTCTTGCAGCATGTCGCGACCAAAATGGTTGTTTACCGTCGCACACACGGTGGCGGCGGCAGAGCCTCCTTGGATCGAGGTAGTATTCGAGGTCCAAGCTATGTATGTTGTTGTCACAACTGATGTGGCTGCGCCCCTTCTCGTAAACCTCGTCTGTCTGCTACGAATCCAACACTCATCGTCTCTTTTTCTGGCTCCAGGTTATGTCTTTACATAGATAGAGCCCCATCCTCTTCCGTCGAACACGATTAAACCACGCCAACGACGACCACGACACCACCATCACGATCACGAATACATTCGTACCCACACACGGGCCACTGCCACTACAACGCTTGAGAAACCCAAACAACATTCAACCACACACCTATGCCCATTCCCAACTCGACTCGTCCATAACGGCCTCTTTCCGTTCCTGTCTCTGGGGATCGTCCCCTAGACCGTCAACATGAGCAGCAGCGATGACAAAGTCGAGACCGCCGCCCTCGTCATCTCACTCGTGGCATTGATAGGAACATTCCTACAGGTCCTCCAGCAATACCTTGCATCTGCCACGGGTTACGCCAACTGCCGCAAAAGTCTCAAGGGCGGCTGGTATGATACGGTACACCGAAAGTTACAGCTCAAAGAGCTCCGTTTCGAGGTCCAGTTTGAGACTCCCGTCATATTCGTGTGTCCGCAAACTAATGACCGCGGCCCTATGGATAAGCCTGAACTGGGTCTCAAGGTTCCTATCAGTTTTCTCGATGGCACCAAGGACAGCATGAAGCAGGCCCGGCTCTTGACACAAGAGGAGCAGAACGCACAACAGCGCGACGCCCTTCAACACAGCCGTATTCATACGGCCGATAATGAAAAGGCCACCTGGCTCACCCTTTTGGAAGAAATTCAGTCCATGGAACGAGCAAACATGAATTGGGTCACAGAGCATCAGAAGAAATCCGGCCCCGGTTCCGTAGCGGGCTTCAAAGAGCACACCTTGGTTGTGGCCCTTCAACCCAAGCCTCGAAGCTGGGACAACATGCCTGCCGGCGTCAAGAAGCCGTATGCTACCACCACAATATGCCACATAGTCGAAATCGCATCCATGCTGGGCATTTACTGGAAGGAGTTTGATCGATCACGGGACAAGTACCGCGCCGAAGGCAACGGTTACATGCTCACTGGCAGCACGGTACCCGATCTCGGCCTCACCTTCACCTTCCAGATATGTGGAAAAGCCCGCTTCCAGGAGAACAGAATCATACCTCTTGATGAAATTAAGGAGCTGTGCTTCGGCTACGTTCGCACCATCTTCTACACGGCCAAGGACAACCGCAGGCTTGGTGCCAAAGATGACAACGAGCTCCAGTTTGGCAGTATGCGCGAGATAGCCGAGACCATGGTTCAGCTCGAATGCAACACTAGCACGGCCAATTACTTCAAGACAAAGGACGCTAGACACCAACATCTGTTCGCAGGTAAGTCAGATAAAGTGCCCCTGTGAAGCAACACTCAACTGACAGGCCACATCGGATAGTTCCCTTTGAAATCATCGGCATGCTTGGACAATCCCTGTACATGAAAAACAGCTACCACCGCATGCTTCCGAATCCGACACCGTATCACTGGGATAGGCGCTTCTTTGATCTCCCAAGGCTCATCAAAGAGTTTTCAACGAGGTTTGACGAGGAAAAATACATGACGCCCTCCCCGGACACTCCTAATCTGAAAAAGCTTATCACTCAAGTCCTCAACCAGCTGGAAGCCGATAGAAGGGACGTCGCAACAAGACAGAAGGAGAGGGATACGGAAATTGCCGCTGAAGAAGAAAAGAAGAAGAAAGACAAAGAGAACAAAGAAAACGAAGGGCACGAGAAGAAGAAGGATGTAGAGATCTCAAGTGACGAACCATCTGAAGGTGGAGTCATTGGTCCGCTCAAGCGATCGCTAACAAGGAAACGAACACGACCAAGTTGGTTGATTGAATACAAAGCAAGCAGTCCTCGAAAAGCGGAAGAACGGCCCAAAAAGGACTTCGCACCGATTTTGCCTGGCTACAGCCTTCCTCTTCTCAATTGTCTACACGACGCGATTCAGGAGTGCGACGACTACCTGAAGACCCGTGAGCGCGATCTTCTCACCATGGTTGTTCGCGAGCACATCCAAGAGGTACTCAGGATGATCAACGAACCCGAGCCGGAGGAAAGTACGAAGTCAGCCACAACGGGCGACACAGGAGATGACAGCTCCCAGAAAGCAGGGAAGACGGTTACGGCCTTCTTCGACGTACTCAGCGCCGCCAACCCAGAAGACAGGCAGGGCATTTTCATGAAAGTCTACTTTGAGCATGTCCTTCCTTGTGTCAGCGATCGTGCAGTCAAAGCGTACGATAAGCGCAAGCGCATGAAGAACATAAATCATAGAGCGTATACCTTGGCACAGCAGACCGGAGACTCAGACATCAGTGGATTAGGAATGGCCCCGGCGGGTCCTGATTCTACTGCCACTACTTCGACACCTAGTACGTCTACAGTTGGGCAATCCCCAGTGTTGCCTACAACACCTGCCCTGGCCTCTAAGCAGCTCATCGAAGCCCAGGCCATCTGGTGCACTCTGATTTTCAGGATGCTGTGCTGGCTTCAGTTGCACGACTTCGACAGGCAGGACATACAGTTTCCCAAGAGTGAGCTCAGGGGCAATCGCCTTCCTGTTTACATCTCCTAGGTGGATCATGGCGACAGTTTTACGGCGGCTTTTTTCCCGTCTTACCCACTCAATTTTGATTTCCCTGGAGTCCTGGTTTTTGGTTCTTTGGTCACATCATCACCCATTTGTTTGCGAACAGCATGGCACTCACAGTCTTGGACACTCCTTAGCATGATAGATGGGGCATTGGATAACCTGGGCGATATATTGGCTTCAAGCACGTTGTTGCCACTTGGTCGTTTTACCCGCATTGTTGTTTTGTTGCTTAGCGTAACCCATACGTCTAACAGATTCTTGATCCTTCGCGCTCATGACACTTTCATCATTGCCGACATTCTTGTGGTTTCGCTGCTTGTACTGCCTTGAGCATCACTAAGATCGCACGATGAAAGTTTTCGAGCTTCATCCACAAGACCAGTCAACCACCGCACGGACCACCATCCATCACGATGGCTCAGACGGGCACCCACACCCACCCACACACTCAAGCCAAAATCGGACTGCTGTCGTGTCTCCAATTGCAAGGGCAAATTTTGCGAGGATGGTAACGCCAGAATGGAATTGGTTCTTTGCCCTGCCGTTTCTTATTTCTACCTGATAATGGCGCTGCGACTCACAAGAACAAGTGCAAACTGACACTTTGCATGGACGAGACAGTCTCAGAAACTCAAGAGACGAGACAAGAGCAGGTGGATGAATGAGGGGAAAGAAAACTGTGGATGCAAGCACTCAACGCGACCTCAATCCAACAACGACGACTCTCGCGAGATTCGCAAGCCCACGGGGTGCGAGTGGGGTAGTAGATTGATGATTTGGCAAGGCCCTAATGCAAGCTCTTTGAACCAGTCCAACCACTGACGAACCGTTCTCACGGTCTCGAGAGCAAGGCCGACGAGGTGGTTGGTGGGTTTGCATGTCTCTGCTTGTCTATCTTGCAGAGCGCCAGTGTTCGTTTCCGTTCCGCCCGGGCTTTGTACACTACGGGGTGCAGGCGTTGTTAGCAGGCGTTATTCGTAACACGACAGATGTTTGACGGAATCAGCGGAGTAACTGGCGCCGATGCTGTTTCACTCATGGAGTTGAGGAAGATCAATGATCTTCTCTTGTTCATTTACATTATCCTCGCTGGATTGCGAGTTGGGTGTTTCGACTCAGCTTGTTCACCTGCCTGGCAGTGCGGGCGTCTGCGGGTGTTCCTGACCTGGACCGAGCGAGACCAGACGAACGATGGAGACTGGAACACTGGGACTCGGTCGATAGCCGACATCACTGTGATTGGACACCCCAAAAGTGGCTAGGGACGCTGCTAAAGTGATTCCACACACACACACACACACACACACACACACACACACACACACACACACATACACACACACACACTTTTTCGAGATCAGATTGGCTCGATTGGTTGATCGGGGGTTGAGTGCGCCACAAAACTAGGTGAAGCGCCTCGTTCCAGACTTTCCAAGCAAGCCAAGCGAACCGCCGCCGGCTGGTACCCGGGGGAGGTAGCCGAAGGAGCACGGGCCATCATGCTCACCAAACATGGAATCGAGAGCGGAGAGACGAGCGGTGAAGAGATCCACAAACATTCTCTCTAGGTGGGAGTGGGGGTGAAGAGAGTTTCATGTTCTTCCCCGATCCTGGGGAGTCTTGTCATCGGACCAAAGACCCTTCTCCATGGTGATATCTCCAGCTTTTCGAATGACAAGGGGAGAGGGGAAGAGGTTGAGAAGAGAGCGAGAAGATGACTTGAGGTTCGAGAAGTTCTCAAATGTGACAAACTGCAAGGAAGCCCGACTTCAGACATCTTGGCCACATCTTGCCCAATCAATGGTAACGTCTAATCAGTAACGTTCAACATTGACTGGTCAAGTGTCGTCAGCTTCCAAGTGGCAGCAAGCAGCCCTGAAAATGCTACGCATCTTCCGCCATTCCCGCTGCTTGCTTGCGTTGATTGCTTGCGTTGGTTATGCTAGGCATGCTGACTGGCTGTTGATGTTCTCGTCTCCGAAACGGGGAAACGTGGGAAGGCTTGCAAGGACAAGACTTGCTCGAGGCATGAAGCATGAATCAATACAAGGTACCTCCCAGTGGAAGAGGTCTGGTTCCGATTCTCATTCCCACATCATTTCCCCTCATCCCCTTCCCTGCTTCTGGACTTCCCGGTCTGTCTCTTCGCCAGTCAGAAAAGTGAAAGAGAAAAGACGGTGACTTACATTTGGCTGGACTGACTTTGTAGTGTACGGATAAAACCTACGAGGGAGCAAGGGCTTGTCATATAGCATGATGAATTAACGAATGGCAATACCCCCGGCCATGGCGTATTGAACCTGGACCTTACTTACCTACTCTGACTCTGTTCTTGGCTTTTGCTTTTGTTTCTACAAACGTCTCGTCTTTCTTCTCTTTCTTCTCACATCTTGCTGGACTCTTCACATTCAAATCTGTTGCATACGACCGTCCTAAGATCGAAACATACAACCTAGATCCCGGCTGCCTCAGTTGATCTGATCGGAGGTCAGCCCAGAGAGTGGAACGTCAAGAGTCCTGGAGGAGAGAAGAGTGGCGCTGTATCCACACTTTCCTTCCCGGGGGGCTGGCACCGACAAGCGAAGAGAAGCGAAGCGCGCGATCCTTTGACTAAAACCACTTTAACTCTTGCATCTTTCTTCATTGACTCACCAAAACCATATTCCCATACATTGGGTTTGTTTTGGTACTCGGTTCTTCGTTGTTCTTTCGTCGGCTAGGCACACCTATACCCCTCACATACATAAACACCGGCGCCAAAAGACCCGCCAGCGCCAGCCACGATCGAGTCAACCACTGGCTGGGAATAACACTCGATAACTCCAGGCGTGGTACCCCGCTATTCACAACGCCTACAGCACCTTCTGGCCCTTTTCAGGTCCAACATATCACCACTACAACACAAAAAGACGATACATATCAACCGCCAAGATGCCAGGCGAAGAGATTATCACCATTGTCAACAATTCGGGCAAGATCATCAGCACGGTAAGGACTCCCCTGTCTGTCTTTTGGGCAGACCGTTGACATCCGTGTCACCCACCTTGTCTCACCTGCCAATTTGACAGTGACTAACAACTCCGATATAGGGCAGGCAGCTGATGGGCATCTTCAAAGATGCTAAAGCTACATACCGTGAGAGGAAAGAAGCCGCAAAGGCGGAGCGCGACTTCCAGAACGGCAGCTATTCCTCCGGCCGATCACGGGGAGAAGTCCACATCACAGTTCCTCGTGGCCGACAATACGATGAATACGACTCCCGGGGTCCCATCAAGACGCTCGATGGCGGCAGCATTAAGGATCGCAAGCTTATCGGCGACAGCAGCGGGCGCCGCAAATCCCACGATGATGACACCCGTTCCTTCGCTTCTCGCTACACCTCTGCCTCGCGCAGCAAGCACCGTAAACGATCATCGTCTCAAGCGCCTAATCCCTCGACAGCCCTAACAGAGGGAAATCTGAAAACGTACACGGAAATATCGGCAACGGCGCCGTCAAAGCCACCAAAGGGGTACAGCAAAGACCTAGAACTCGCCAGGCGACCAAGTCTGAACCACGCCAACACCATGCCTGCCAGCCCGACCTTCGACGTGGCCGCCTCGGGCAGTCGTAGTCGCAACCCCTTTCACCGTCGCCAAACCGAAACCCCATCCTCGTCCAAGCACAAGAACAGAGACCGGGACCAAGACCTAGCCTACGGCGACCTTCCTCCTGACCTTCACCTGCGTGACGACCTCAACCGCGGCCGTTACCGCTCCTCCCATGACAGCGCCAATCACTCCTACCCCCTCCCGCCTCAGGGCATCCCCACGTTCGCCCCCGACTTCACGCCCCAAGAACCCGAACAGAAGGAAGCACTGGATCTCATCTCCCGCATCGAATCCTTCCTCCTCGAAGCACACTGCGTGCAGGCTTCAGCGTCATGCATAATTGAGAATCTGCAGCAGAACCCGGAAGCCGCGGCGGCTGTGGCGCTGTCGCTGGCCGAGCTTAGTGCGATGATCGGAAAGATGTCACCTGCCTTCTTGGCATTCTTGAAGGGGGGCAGTCCGGCGATTTACGCCTTGCTTTGTTCGCCGCAGTTCTTGATTGGCACTGGCATTGCGGCCGGAGTGATGGTGGTCATGTTTGGCGGATGGAAGATTATCAGGAAGATCACGCAGGGGAATGCGAAGCAGAAGGAGGCGGCGGTGGAGATGAATGCGGTATCTGGGAATGGGACTGCTATGGGTGCCATGGGATTCGATGCGGGGGCAAGGGCAGGTGCTGCTGCGGGAGGGCATGAGGATGCGTTGGTGTTGGATGAGGAGTTGAGCACGATTGAGTGCTGGCGACGCGGGATCGTGGTGACGAGTGAGGAGGAGGCGGAGGTGGAGTTGAGGAGTCCGGAGGCGGATAAGGCGTTGAAACAGAAGTATAAGGAGGAGGTGGTGGAGGTAAGTCCAGATGATTCGGTTTCTCAGGTGGGATTGGCGAGACGCACGATGGTGAAGAAGGAGCATAAGCCGAGTGGGTTGAGGGAGAGGTTGAGGGAGGCTGTCGGTGGACATTCTGATAAGGAACGGGATGGAAAGGACAAGGAGAGGGAGAGAGACAGCAAAGACAAGACCAGTAGCAGCAGACGCCACCGCGACGACCTCGACATTCCCGACCGCAAATCCTCGCGCGACAAGAAGGATAAAGCCACAAGCGAAGTCGGCGCCTCCTCTCAAGTCTCCTATCGCAGCTCTCGCTCTCACCGCACAAGCGCTCGCAGCGAAGCTGGCGGCGGCTCCTCATCGCGTTCGAAATTGGACAGAGAAAGAGAGAAGGACACCAAGGACAGAGAGCGAAAGTCAGCCTCGAGAGTCGGCACCAGCAGCAGCAAGGAGGCGAATCTGGATGACGGAGACAGCGCAAAGAAGAAGGGCAACATGATTAAGTCGTTGTTCAAGAAGATGAAGGACAAGGAGGATGAGAAGATTGCCATCAAGGAGAAGGAGGAGAGACGCGAGAGAGATGGGAAGGATAAGGAACGGGAGAGACGGACCTCCAAGGAGGGACATGGAGAGCGTCATGTGAGAAGGGCGGCGAGTGTCGCGAACTAAGGTCTGGATCATGATGGGATGAGGAATGATATGAGATGAACACGGATATGATCATACACGATACATGTAAGAGATGGAATTTTGGCATTTTTTGGCTGGCAAGAGGTGGGACTTGGGATTACGGGATGGAGTGGGATCAATGGGCTTGGACATCGGGATACAGGGCAGTCGCCACCGGAGCAATCAACAACATGTGCTGGACACGCAGCCGCGGCGGAACTTTAACAGAACCTGATGGGGCAGGAACTACGGCGTACGAGGTGGTTGGTGTTGGTTTCCTTCTTCTATTGTCTTCTCACAGATTGGATAAGTCCTTGTCATTTTTCTTGGTCGATACCTATCGCACTGGTTGATTTCCTTTCTTCTTTCCCTCTTCATCATACAAATGAACACAACCAGTGATCCACACACCGCAGAATTCAGATGTGATCTATTTGCACTTGATGTTGTCGAGCGTGCTTTGTCTGGTGCACAGGGAAACAACAAAGGGGAGGAGATGAGACGCTCAAGAACACCGAAATCCCATGTCAAAAGCACCAAGAATCACCATGACACCTCGTTTCCCGGCCAAAATACGACATCCTCTTCCATCAATGCGCATACATTTCCATCCGAACGTCTGCAGCAAAAGTCACACCACACGCATCGGATGGAGAGGTATGTCATCACAAAATTTTATGGCTCTGACGAAACCAATATGCAAAGATCCAGTCCTGCAGCTGCACGGCTCCTGAACTTGCCTTTTTTTATACCTTGACGCTCTTCATGGAGTCTTTACAATAATTATTGCAGAGGAACGGTTATAAGCGACTCGATCTCGAACATGGATGGGTCATCTTAAGCCGCTCAGTTGGTGACTCAGTGGTGGGAGTGCATCATGTATTGAGGCTGTTGGCTCAAAGACATCTTGCCTCAGGCTTGCAGACCTTCTGGGTATTCCCTTTGGTAGGCCAAGCCTTGTAAGCACGGCTTCGGTTCCCGCTCCAGTCTGACCGCCACATAAACATCGTAAGTCTGTTGATACGTGACGACAGTAAAACCTTCACTCACCCATCTTACCACCCATCTTGAGGGTACCTAGGTATTTTTAGCCTGATCACTGGTCTATACTCGCATGGATGCCCCCTATCGATTGAGGCACCAGGCACCGCCGCATCCGCACCCTTCCAGTTACGCCTTCAAGCGCCCCCTTCCCGGCAACAGCGATGAACCCCGACAATCAAAGCAGCCTTCATGGCCTAGGGCTCGTATAGCTCGTATAATTGCCGATCTAGAAGATGGAGATGGAGATGACGAGAGGACCGTGCTCTTGTGTCAGCGGTGCGTACTGTCGGCCATGCAGCTGCTGCAGAGACCTCCAGCCAGCAATCCCAGCCAGCCAGACCGATCCAGTCCACACATTGTTAGCGTGAATAACTCTGCAGACCTTTTCCTTCTTATCAACACTCTCACGCTCTGGTCCAACCCTACTGTCGCGCACACCCAGTACACCCGTGGCATCATCCTTGAATACCTCGGCCTTCACAGTTCATTCGGCCTCAGCGTCAGTCGTACGAAGTCGTATGTATCGGCAGTACAGTGACGAAAAAAAAAAATTAAGAAAAAAAAAGAAAATCGAAGAAGAATTCCGGCCTCGGATCCGTATTCCGGACTCCAGGATTGACGTACCGGACCAAACAAGCTGTCGTTAGAATGAGCTGAAAATGACGATTCCAAAGATATCAGCGGTTTTGTTACAAGATTCTCCGCGCGGCTCAAACTGTCTATAAGAAAGGGAGGACCTTCACGTCAAGAAATGTGACTTAGCCCGAAACACTAACCGATATCTCTCCCAATTTACTTCTTTTTCACACGTGCACCATACCATTTTGTTTATTTTTGAACGCTCATTCGAATATTTCAACCGATTCTGTGTAAGACGTCATTCATCGAGCTGTATCCTCCGACTGTATCCCTTCGCCTCAATCTGTCGTTGAACACTATAAGCTGTATATCCTACTCATTCGTACATGACGCCGGAGGTGACCATGGCCCCCGCCACCTCTGAAAGACCAACAACGGCCCAAGTCTATGCCAACCTCCACGGCCTCAAACTGCACTTTCCCAGTCTTCAATCGATTCTCTCCTCCTTTCCCACAGAGCTCAGCCCGTACTATGGCCGACTTTGTGAGATTGTGGAGCAAAACATTGATGACAGGATCGAGGAACCGGATATAAGGGCGAAAGCGAAGAAGATCAACATTGCTCTGCTCTGCGCATAGTGAGTATTACTCATCTTTTTCCCTGCCACACGTCAACAGCAAAGTACCATTTGCAAGGGACACCTCAGAAAAAGAAAACAGAGACTGATAGACATTGAAACATGCAGTTGGTGGCCCCGTTCTTCACTTGAGCGGTTGGTGACGATGAGCTGGTTTGTCTTCTGGATCTTCGTATGGGATGATGAAGCCGAGGAATCATCAACCCAGGACCTGGACTTGGACTCGAAGACCACTTTGAGTGAAAGGGCATTGAGATACGTTGCCTTTCACCTGGGCCTTGATCCTCCATCTCCCCCACCTTCAGGCAACATTGCATGTGTTCTTCCTTCTTCTCCGCCCACCAGCCGCCGCCGCCACCACCATCAATCAAACGACTCCGACCCTGATTCCCTCTTCGTCTCGTCCTTGTCGTCGAAAGAGCCGCCCCCGCCGACAAAGTACTCGGTCCTCTTCAAGCCGGCGGCCGAGGGCTTCAAACAAGGCTGCACCCTCACTGAGCGAACAAGACTCTATTCGGAGATCCAACTGTACCTGCACTCCTCCGCGCTGGAGGTAGCCACCTACGCGGGCGGCAACGGCACAGTTCCTACCGAGAAAGAGTACTGGGTTTACAGGCGCGGCACGAACGGGATCGGATTCTTCTCTTGTCTGGGAGAGTTCATGACCGAAATCACGATCCCTCAATATCTGTTTCAAACAGAAGAGATGAAGACGCTGTGGGAAGAGTTGGCGAAGAACGTTGTCATGTGAGTCCTTTTTTCCTGCTTTCGTGCCGTCCTGCCATTTGTGGGAGTGTCTGGTTTGATTGTTTGTTTGTTGTGAGATATAAGTGACTGACAAAAAAGCGACGACAGTGTAAACGACGTCCTTTCCCTGCCAAAAGAAATGAAGGTCAACTGGCCTGGGCTTGTGGCTATTGACCTCACCTACCGCACATCTGGTCATAATCTGGATAAGGCTATCAATCTCCTAGTTGAGGATTTGCGTCAAGTCAGTACCAAGATGGAAGCAGCTGGCGCGAGACTTCGGGAGATGGTCGCTCAAGATCCCGACCCTATGGTGAAGAAGCATGTTGAGAAGTACCTGCACTCGGTGTATACGATCATGACTGGACATTATGAGTGGACGTTCGTATCTCTCTTTCCATTTTTTATTGCATGAGGGCCGAGTAAGCTGACATTCAAACAGGCTAGCAACCGAGCGGTATGGTCTTGCGAAAAGAGGGTGGTTGAAGAGTGATAAGAGCGTTGCTATTCCTTTGTAACACCATTTGGTATCCTGCTCGGGTAAGAACTTGAAGCTCACGCGCCTCTATTCAACGAAAGATAGCGTTTCAACTGCAGATGACGGCACAAGACTGCACCAAGATCTAGACGCCGCAGGCTATCAGGAAGGACAGATTTTGTATTAACCTTGGTTCCCACCGAACTCCAGACGGACATAGGTAGAGTATGTATACAATACAGATAATAATATTATGTGTTTGATGACGCCGGAAACACGAAGCAATGAACAGACAATTACAAGCTTCGATTTCTTTCAACTTCAGAATTGCATGGATCTCTTTACCAAATCCTCTTGGCAACCATCTCATACCTCATCACTGTTCCCAAATCCTTTTCTGGTTTCCCACCACCACCTCCTCCTCCCTTCCCTCCTCTGCCGCCCTTCTCCCTCTCCCGTACTTTGTTCAGCCCCTTGGGATCATCGGCAAATATCCACCTCCTTCTTTCTTCTCCCACTTCGACCTGTCCATATCCCCCTACTCTCTTGCCTTGTGTCTCAAATGACTCTTTTTCCGCTTGTCCAGCAGCAATGGCAGCCTCCTTAACCTTCATCCTTGCGTATCTGTCTCTCGAATACCGCAGCAAAAACATACCCAACAAAAGCTTGAAGATGAGAAGCAACAAAAAGATCAGAAGGAAGACGGTGATCATGGTCAGAAAAGCAATGACGTCGTCGGATGTCCATTTCCACTCTGGCAACCACTTGGACACCGAGTGCCAAATGTGAGTTGCGAGGCCGGCTGGTTCGGGCGTATCCCCTGTGGGAGCCGAGGCCGGGCCATAGACATTATCCCCTAGTCCACCGGATTCACCGAAAGGGTAACCGTATACCGCTCGGCCTAGAGCAATGCGGATCTTCTTGTCTAGATGGTCCAAAGCGGCTAGCATGGCGGGCGAGGGTGTAGCTGATTCAACGGACAAGGAAGTTTGTGTCGAAGGCGGCAGAGGAGGAGGGACATGTACGGCGACGAACATGTTATAGATCTGGAATGAGGCGCGGATGAAGAGGCAGGATAAGGGCAACAGGGGGAGGCCCAGGCGGCGGGTGAGCTGGGGCGTTACGAAGGCCTGAACTGCTGTTAAACGACGAAGGTAAGAAGGGGGAGAGGGCAGACGTACATTCGTATAGTAATCCTTACACAAAATA
Organism: Neurospora intermedia; assembly: GCA_037102815.1. Taxonomy (NCBI): domain Eukaryota; kingdom Fungi; phylum Ascomycota; class Sordariomycetes; order Sordariales; family Sordariaceae; genus Neurospora; species Neurospora intermedia. The sequence continues at coordinate 3,356,950 of BTPP01000006.1, forward strand.
TCCAAAATCCTGCTATAGAAGTTCGGTTTGATATTGTTAAACTTGTTCACGTACGCATGTTTGATCCAGTCCACCACCATCTCGCTTGCAATGACCACAGCGAGCGGGCTCAGTACTTCGCCGGACCACAGCCAGTTGGGCAGAATCGTAAAGCTCGCGGGCAGTATACTCGCCGTGTGTAGAGGAAAGGAACTAGGGCCCGCATCTTCGCTGCCTGCCCCGGGCACACTGAGCCCGCCAACCTCCACCACGTTGCGCATGGCGATGATCAACAGCATGATCCACAGCTGGAACCGCTCGACGATATCGGCACAAGCCATCTGGAAGGTGTTCTCCTTTTCGAACCTCTTGAACACGGCTGACTTGATTTCGACGAACTGGTTCGACATAAGAAGTGTCAACAACGTGTTGCTGTACGAGTTAACAGCCACGTTCAGCGCAATGACCTGATAAAACAGAATCACCGCATGCAGGATGTTGTACACCAGCGCCAGACAGAAGATACCCAAGGGGAGCAAGACCTTGCTGCGCCCTAGGCTATCCCTCGACAACGTCTCGTTACTGAACAAGCATTCAAAGATGTCCTGCCCGAGGGCCGACAACAGACGGTCGCCCACTTCGAGCAGGTTGTAGATGGTGTACAGCTTGATAGCGGATTGAGCGCGAATGGAATGATACATGCGCGAGGCGTCGAGAGACATGAGGGCAATGGAGGAGAAGATGACGACGGCGCCTTGGAGCAGGTCGGCTTTGTTGTAGTGTGACAGGTTGGACGGGTTGGACTTGGTGCGGCGGTGACCGAGGTAGCCTCTCCCACGACGACTGGGACCGGGGGGCTTAGTCCCAGGAGCCATGCGGAGGTTGGGATGACGAGTGTCGGCGCCGGTGGTGGTGGTAGTAGCAGTAGTAGCAGTGTTATTGTGATTGACTGGCTGCTCCCGTACCCGACTTTGACTCCTGGACCGCTGACCATCCGTACTGGCGACTGACTCAGACCGACCCCGACGGCCGCGCTTCCACATCCGGCCCAAGCCGTACCACACGAATCCTACCACCCATCGAGTTTCTTTGCCAATTACATATCCCCACCATTGAAGTAGAATCCACACGGCAATGCCAAAGCGCATAGGTAGGACGGTGAAGGTCCACAGCCAAGCGTCCAGACAAGCCAAAGCACCAAAGGTTATGCATCGCTCGAGGACGAAGGGCAGAACCAAGAAGTTCTTCAACCGCTCAAACTTGATTGCGCTCGACTCGTAGGGGATATCGCTTGTGTATGAGTGGTGTATGTAGAGAGGACTCGGTCGCGATCCAGCCAGCTCGAGTTGCAGGAGCGTAGGGACTGACATGGGCGGTAGAGGGATAGATGACGGGATGGGAGATGGGGGCGCCGGGTCGGGCTCGGGCTGGCGCAGTGGAGGGGCGGTCCTGGGTTCGGCGCCAGTGTTCAAGTTGCTCGTTCCATCGAGATCGAGAGGCGGCGGTCGAGGATTCGGCTGGTACGAATTGCGACGGATCGAGGCCTGCTGAGCTGGGTGAGCTTGTTGGGCGGCCGTGGCCGTCTGACGCCTGCTCACCGGTGGAGTAGACACGGTTCGCGCGGCGATTGCAGGCCTTTGTGGGTGTGTTCTTGTGCTCGATGTGCTGTGACCATTCCCATTTGCAAGTCCCAGTTGAGACTGGAGTCTAGAGCTTACTTCGGCAAGGGCGGGTGAGAATGTAGGCTCAGCAGGCTGGCGGTCGGGAGCTGTCGCAATGGGTAGGGACTCGGGGGCGTTCGTCAGTTCTTGGATCTTGGACGCGGACAGACGGCGTACTCCATTTTGAGCACCTGTCTTTGTCTCTGATCGGCTTCGGGTCTTGGAGCGGCTGGGACTGGGAGGTTGCGCAGGAGTGGCTGGTTGAGTCTCAGGCTCGGGTGTGGGCAGATGGACAAAAGGCACGAAAGGCTCGGTCGTCTCGTTGAAGGGGGTGAGGCGGTCGTTTGAGTATTCTGGAGCCGTGGTGCCGTTCGTAACTCTTGCGGATGTCATGTTGGTGTCGTGGACAGTTCGAGCTGCGAGGTCGCTTGCGGTGAGGTACGGAGATGGAAGATGGGTGGGTGCTGTGCTGGAGTGCTCATCGCCATCTTCGACGCTTGCTTTTACATCAATGACTTGTACTATCGGGGCATGTGCTTGTGTGTCGGTGTCGTGGCTGGAGACGGCGGCGCGTGGGCCGTGGCCGTGGCCGTGGCCGTTCTGCTGTCCGCCATTTGGGACCGCAGTGTCGCCCTCCATCGTGTTCGTCTGGGCGGGTATAGCTGTTATGACCGGTCCAGTGCCTTCATGTTGCTGTTGTTGGGCAAGGCGGTTGTCGTGACAAAAGATCAAAGAATGACACGAGGCGGGCAGCGAGAAAGAACAAGTGGATGATCGGCGTGTGGTTCAGCCTTGGCGCCAATGACGTTGCGGTTCCTGGCCGTTAAGGTAGCTCCACTAACGAGCCGCTGGAGACCCCTGTAAAGTGCTCCCCGGCAACATTCCTTATCTTCCGTTGATATCGACTTCGGTGTGTCCTAACCGCTCAAACGACTTCCATTCAGTGGCAGACGTGGCTTCATCAGTTATGCTTTTACCACATAGAGGTAGGTACCACGAATGAATGCAATATCGACAGGCCTTTACGTACTGGGGCCATATAAGCAACAAAGTGTAGACCCTCCACCACGGTCCAGTAGCCTATGTGGTAATGCCGCTGGGTCCAGAAAAGGCGTTGGCATTTTCGTAGGTCTGCCATCTGGTCGGTATCGAGTTGAACCTCCCGTGTTCGATTCCCGATCTGATCAGTCTGAGCTTTTTGCTGTTGTTTTTCTTCGTCCTCCACTTTCGAGATACTTACCTGAAACATCAAATCTCGAATCGATGTCGTTGCCTTAATTTATTTTTCCTGCACCGCACCCCAATCCAACTGCAGCGATGTATAGCCGCCTCGGTCTGTGCAGCATCCACAGAATTCAAAAGTCGGGGCCCCTTGCAGCATCATGCGCTTGGGGTTAGGGTTGACACCCCCTTGTCGGCTTGTCGCCTTTCAACCTTCATGACCTTCGTCGGCGAAGAATCGGAAAACCGACGCCGGCAATGTCGTGAAGCCCGACATTGAGGAAATGCCTCGAGGACAGACAAGAAACCATCGTCTCTATGATACGGCTAAAAATAGAATTGCTGTGACTGATATGGCCTACCACGCCTCCACGCCCTTTCGTTGACAAGGGCCCGGCCGGCCCAAGAAATAGTGGATTGAGTCACTTCGTTGCAAAGGATTCAGGGTATCACTCCTATGACTCCAGATATAAAGCCCATCGGGCCTTACCACACGAACACAGGCAATTCGCCACTCGCTATATCACCTCGCATTCAGCCTTAAATCAAAATGACGGCCTCAACAGAGTCGCCCTCCATCGCCCCCTCGGCCCTCCTCGCCGGCGAAAAAGTCGCCATGCTCAACACTAATGAGGCCGTCGCGACTTCCCAACTCCCCACTCCTCCTCTCCGGGGCCGTGTCAACGCCGACATCTCCATCGCTCCAGCTTCCCTTGCCGAAGACGATGCCTTCGTTCACAGTCTAACCAACCTTATCAATGAGATCTACACCGACGCCGAGCGCGGGTTCTGGTCCATCGATCCCTTCACCCGTACCAACCCGGCCGAAGTCCGCTCTTTCATCACCAACGGGACCCTAGCCGTCGCATGGCTCCCGGGGTACTCACGGTCGCCGCGCATTGAGTACCTGCTGGGCTGCGGCCGCGTGCAACTCCTCCCCTCACCTTCCGAGGCCGAGTCTCGCACCACTGCGCATTTCAACCCTGACCCGGATACAGCAATCGGACAGTTTGGATGTCTGATCTGCCGTCCTGAATACCGGGGTTCCGGGGTGGGGAGGGACTTGCTCAAGTTCGCCGAGGACTGGACGAGGGAGAAGGGAGGGAAGAAGATGCAGATGGAGGTAGTAGTGGGAGACGGGTGGGAACATGAGGAGAAGACAAAACTGGCCAAGTGGTACGAGAGAGCTGGGTATGCAAATGTCAAGGAGATGGATTTGTCTGAGGGGATCCCGGAACTAGGGCCATTGTTGGCGAGGAAGGCTAGGTATAGAGTTTACCACAAGACTCTCTAAAGTTGAGGGGAATGGAGCCAGGCGTGGAGTTGGGCGGACGGATCATGCAGCGGACATGACATGTTGAAAGAAATGGGTGTGTGGGCTGTATGCGACTGTACTTTTGTTCTTCACATTCATCAAATCGTCCTTTGGTTCGTACATTTACGTATCAACAACGATCGATATTTGCTCTCTCGCTTGCTCCCGGGCAAGCAATTAGCAAACACCTCCAACCAGGTTCGGGTATCTCATCTACTCCATCCCCTTTACTCCAAATACTCTCCAAACCAAGCAACAGCCTGCGCAAACGCCTGCTCCCTCGCAAACTTCTCCGGCTTCTTGCTGAGATCGGCGCGCATGGCGAAGCCGTGGGAGACGCCAGAGTACAGGGTGACCTGGTAGGGCAAACCCGTCTCCTTGAGGATCTCCTCGGACTTGTGGCGCAGCTCGGCAGGGAAAATGGAGTCAGTCTCGGCGGCGGCAATGGCCAAAGGACCGGAGATGGCGGCGAGCTCTTCCTCCTCGACAAAGGAGGGATGGGCGACAAAGCCGACGTCGATGCCGGTGTAGGGGGCGGTGGCCGTCATGTTGCGGACAAGAGACTTTTGGGCATGTCAGTGACTGTTGGCAACTCAAGGGGAAAAGACCAGCGATTCCAGTGGGGGCAGAAAAGAGAAAGGGACGGAGCTTACCTTGGCACCAAAGCAGTATCCCAACGCTCCGACCTTGGTCGCTCCATACTGCTCCTTCAGCGCCTTGATTCCGGCCTGCACAATGGGATCGACGAAGTCCTTGGTATGCGGGTTATCACCGGTGCTGCCCTTGGTCAGCCAGCCCATGATGTCGAAGTCGTCGGGGCGGTTGAGCGGGAGCGGGTCGCCGTTGAGGATGTCGAGAACCATGGTAAGGTAGCCCTGGGCGGCCAGCTGGTCGGCCATCAGCTTGGAGTTTTGCCAGATGCCGATGATGTCGGGAAGGAAGAGGAGGGCTTTGCCGGTCTTCTGGGAGCCAGTGGGCTGGGCGATGTAGGCGTCCCACTTGTCGGCGACCTTGGTCATGGTGCCGGTTGGCTCGCCCCTGGAAGCAAACAGATGTCAGCGACCAGACAGTGGTGTAGGGAGGTTGGTTGTCAAACTTACTCATGGCGGAAGCCCATGACGCAGCACTTGGAGGGAGGGTTAGAGGCCATTGTGATGTCTGTTTGTGGTGTTTAGCGGTTTGGTGATACCTGGTGAAAGGAGGAAAGACTCGAGGAAAGGGGAAAGGAGTGGTTCAAAAAGGCATCCGAGAGCGATTTGTAAGCTTGACTACGGCGTCATAAATCCTGTCCGATTTCCCACGCGTCAATGCCGAGCCCACTTTTGACCCCATTCCCAGTTCCCTTCGCCGTCGCACGCTCGTTAGCGCCGAAGATCATCAAAGCCCCCGCTGCGGAAACTTGCCGAACGCTCCGGGAGAGCGCCGAATCGGAACCGCATGCCGACGTATTAGCGGTGACAATTGCTGTTGATTCTGGATTGTTCTGGTATTCCCAGAACCAAGACACCTTGACATCTTACTTTATTCCGACGACAGTTCTGGGAGATGGCGGGGGCAATACACATCAATGCTGCCCCTGGCTTGTTTGTTAGCGGGGAGCACGCCCCACATCCTTCGACTCGGGGGTAGCAGGATAAGACACGTTTATCCACGCGCTCTAATTGGCTGGTATTGCCGGATTTCAAAGAGAGAAGGAGTTGACAGACGGAAATCAAACACAACTTCAACACACAAACGTCTTCATTCTGGCCAGAATCACCAGGATCTACCCTCACGGCCTTCAATAATATTGGTACAAGCGCAAGATATTTCAAATCCTGTTTCCCCTCCTATGCTGACAATCTGATCAGCAGTAAGGGTTAGGGTTATTGTCTCCTTCTACCCCCGGCCCAATCGAGTACGCACGTGGAGGCCAAGCACGCCGGGCCATTTCGGCAGGCATTGTGTCCTCCAGATGAATTTGCCAGCCGCGAAGCACGAGACATTTCGATCCCCGAGACAGACGGCAGGAAGGGTCGACTTCTCTTCAAGCTCAACCTGAACTCAAACCGCACCCATTGTCTAGTATCTCTGCGCAGCTCGCGTGCCCCAAAAATAGATACGTGGTACTAAGTCAATGAGGGTGAGTCCTGTCAGTTTGTACTATGCAGCGCGTGGCAGTCAGTTGCAGGCCAAAAAAGACTACGGAAAGCGGCATCGAGTGGCCGCCGGAAGAAGAGCCCTGACAGACACTGATAGCGCGCTTGAGGTGAAACAAAAACTGAACCAAGTTTCCCGGCACTTCAATCGAATGTGACCATTAAGTATACTGCTTTACAGTACCTGTAAGTTGGTGACATGGACTCATTTCTCCTGTGTGGAAGAGTCGGGGCATGTGATGAGGCCCTGAGAAGGATCGTGTGGGGTGTACCATATGCAAGACCTTTGATCCCCTCCGCCGGTATTTACTGTCTTCCAAGGTGAAGGGAATCATTGGCACTTCCAGCCTTCAGAATTCATCAAGTGAAAATGATGTTCCCTCAAGGCATATATCAAACACGGGAAGACATCTCGGCGTTGTAAGGGTATTACCCCACGGAGAAGTGAAGCCATCAAGCCATCGATTTGAACCCAAGGGTCCTTTGGCCCGGGGAAGAGAAGGAGATGGCGCCACTGTTGGGTAAAGAAATGAGTAGAAAGGTTATGACTGGATGGCCGAGAGAAATATAGCATCTCATCACATCAAATACGGATACAGGACGAATTAGTCTTCTACGAAGACCGATTTCCACACGTACCAATTAACCGTGAGCATAGAATACCTCGACTACCCAGAGGTACACTGCAGGCTGAGCAACATATATATTCATCAATCCAATCGAAATCCCTAATAAAGGTATTCAATGGCTCATTGATGGTGGCTCATGGTACGTGTGGGACCCCTGCAATGGTCGCTGGGTCGGCCGCGGTGGCCAACATGTTCAGACCAAACTGCTTGGATGGGATCGTAGCTGGGAAAGAGAAGGATTCTAGAACCTCGAATCTTGTTTTGAGGTTGCCTCAATGTGAGCCCAAGGTCACATACTGAGGAGCTGAGTTGTTGAGTTGCAACAGAAGCTGTCTGCCTCGATGCGAAGCCTTGAAGGGGGGAGACGCCACGCACGCGACAGGAAGGTCGTGTGTCTGTGGCACCTCGCCTGAACCTCGCCTCCGACATGAAAATCTTGTGCTCATCGTTTTTCGGATGGGCTTGGCATGTTTGAACAGCTGGTGACTGAGGCTCTTGTTAGACCGAGTGGCTGTAAAGTGCAAAATTTGAAGTCCTTCCTCTCATGTGGGTAATCTTTGCTTTCATGGAATACGTGAAAACAAAAGGTTCACCAAGACCCGATGCTGTTGAGTCCAAGTGAAATGGAGTCACCATGGGCCCCGTAAGTAGGCAGATGGCACAGTAAAGAAAGGCTTGGTTCCACTGACCGAAAAGCGCGCACACTTGAACGGTGAAGATAAGACATGCTGGTAAGCACTAGCCTTTCATCGTGAAGGAGGCTGTCAACGGCTCCATGCCACCATGTTTGAGGGGCTGTATGAATCAAAGCAAATATTCCTCGTCAATTAAGGTGTCAAAAACTGTTGTGCACCAGACACGGAAGGCCACATCTTGAGATGCGTGTGAAGCAGGCAGTTTACCTTTTTTTTTTTTTTTTTTTTTTTTTTTTTTTCGCAGCTCGTTTGTTATCGGCTCTTATGGGTTGAAGCAGGTGAAGGATCCTCTCAGTCTGGACTTCGGTTCGAAGTAACTCTTTCATGCGATGAAGGCAAAGAAGCAGGCAGGACAAGGGAACAAATGGGGGCTATGTACATCGTACGCAGAAATGGAATGGGGGAATTGCCCCTGGTTGTGCGTGGTGACCAGGGAGGTGTATACACTTAGTAGTGGGTGGGATGCAAGCCATGGCCGCAATGACACCCAATCTATCTGGTGAATGGCTTCATCTGAATGGTCGAAGCGGTTGTCGAATGGGGATTGGTACATTGGGTGGACTAGACCGGGCGGGCTGGGCAGAACGGGCAGTCCCTCGGACGAACGCAGACAATGTTCTTTGTTGATGACGGAAGGGTCCAACTGACGATACTTGGAGCTGGTTTCGGAAAGTATCGATGAAAGTGCTTCGATTCCATGTCCAAAGAAGGAGACATTCCATCCGAACTCGAGCAACCTTCCTTCCTTATCATGACTGGGAGCGTAGAGGGGGGAAGCGCGACGACATTGGCCGACAAGCGAGAAAGAATGGGGGTGGGAACCGGTGGCCGAAATGGGACAAGATCGTGATAAGGAACGCGTACGATACGGTACGTATGTTTCATCGACTCGACATGGACGGGATGTTGGTCGCCCAATTGACAGCGTCGGTTGGGAAAGGACTGACGGGATGGAGTGCTCCAGTCCCGCCTCTGCTCCCGTCCCTCTTGCCTGGGAAAGGGCAATGAGACCGATGGTCCCCTCGCTCCAAAAGCTTAACTGCTCCTGCCCCTTTGTTAGCCCGTTGCTTGATCGCCTTTGGCGTGCTCGACATGTCTTGTCCCGGCTTGGTTCATCTTGGGAAGAAAGCTTGAATAAAAGAAGGATCGAATGAAGTCGAGGCAAGAAATGGGATCCACATGACAAGAAGGCACCCGGCTTGGCTGAAGTGAAGAGTGGAGGACTCAAGTAGCGCCCGCTTTTAGGGAGGCGTCAGTGGATATAGTGGGCTAATTGGGCCCTTGTTTAGTGGTTTTAGCGCACCTTCCGGTCTGGGGTTCTTGGCGAGCTTGGCATCAGAGTGGAATTCCGTACCTTCCCCGGATGGGAACCATTCACATGCCACTCGAACCAATCGCGCGACGTCAAGTGATAAGACACGACGACGGGGACGTGGGAGGCAGTGTCGTTCGACGGGTGGCAGCCCAGGAGCAGGCAGGCACTCCAGTCTCAATCTGGGACGATGACTTCCTTCCTTCCAGAGTGCGTGGACCGAATGACAGAGCAGCCCACTGCAGTGCGGGCCCGGGCGTGTTCTCTTCAGTTCTGCCTGTTTGTGCCAACTGGTGGACGACCCTCCGACGAGACGGCATGTGTTCCAGAAACGATCACCGAACCGACAATCAGTGTGCCACCCACCAACAATCGACCGGCAAGCACCTCGATTGTCAGATTCAGCCAGAAGCCCGTCCGATGACCGATCCCATTTTCTGGTCAGGTCAACGGCCTGGCGTCGCCTTGCCTTGCCCGGTGTCACTCCAGTACGAACTCTGCCCTGTCACTTTGTGATGACCACTGCCATATGGACGCTAAAACACACAACCCAACCAAGGCATCATCAAGAGAAACATCGATGGCACTCCGCGGTTGGGCTGACACCTAGCTGGGGCAGAGGCTCCAGACCGCATGCCCGAGTGTCCCAGGAGAGTGGTATGCGTCCGATGCACTTTGAGACTGGCAGGTGATGCCGGATCAGCAATCCAAATCGGTCAGTGTCCTCCGATATCCAGTCCAGTGGACAAAAGCACTACTAATTCCCTCTGTTTTCGCTTGTCACTTACACGCTGAACTCCTCCAGTGTGATGCAAAAACGATATCATGTCAAAGCTCTCTGGAGACAGTGGGGTGAAGGTGGCCAAGGACCAACCCGGCTCCCAACCAGTGACGGACATGGCAGCCAGTTGGCCATTCCCAAACCACGGCGTACCCGATCCAAAAACGGACCTGTTATCTTCAAGTCAACCCCCCACACAGCCTCGTACGCCATCATCGCAGCTGGACTCCATCGAAGGCGGACACCAAGGCTGCGGTTGGCGACCCAGTGTGGTATTCAGGGACTGTCTTACAGCGATGCTGTAAATATATCTCTCGCCAAATTATGCCCATTGGCCAGTCCCTCATATGGCAGGACATTTGGCCATGCAGACTGGTGGCGTGCTACCCGGCAATAGGAGGGTTGCAATATGAGACACCGACAACGATCCCAGTCAAGTGTAACAAAGAAGAAGCAAAGCCATGTTCATCATCCAGTTTTTCCAGTAGTGTGCGTAGCTATGCCGTCCAGGACGCACGCGGATATTGGATGAACAAGGTCTGGGTCGGACGGGACATGAACCTTCAACCTTGCACACACATATCGTTCCCCCTCCCTTCTTGTTACCCGTCGTTTATAATACCCCAGATCTCCCTCCATCCTGTCGCGTTGCGCCTGCAGTCTCTCTTTCGTCGCACTACTGATGCTACTCTGACCACCGTCTCCCGCTTCCAAACATCGACGTCGAAACGATGGCGGAAAAACACCTACACTCTTCCGACCCGGAATTGGCCGGCGTCCCTTCACGACACAGCTCGTCCGAGAGGAAGAACGATGCCTACATGGAGGGTGCCGCTGTTCTTGGTGGTGAGGACGAAGCGGCCAGGTATGGCTACGTGAGTCGTGGGTGAGTACCACTCCAATCTCGTCTCAGCAATCACGGTGCTGACGACAACCATAGTCTCAAGTCGCGTCACATTCAGTTCATTGCTCTGGGCGGAACCATTGGTACCGGTCTCTTCCTCGGTATCGGAAATGCCTTCACCCATGCCGGCCCTCTCTCCATCCTCCTCGGTTATACTTTCACCGGTCTCGCTGTTTTCGGTATGATGCAGTGTCTTGGTGAGATGGCCACATGGCTTCCTCTTCCCGGTGCTATCCCTCAGTTCTGCGCTCGATACGTCGACGACGCTCTCGGTTTCGCTGTCGGTTGGAATAACTGGTACTCCGCCGCCATCACCCTATGCGCCGAAATCTCGGCCGCCTCTCTTGTCATCGGCTTCTGGGAAGGTGCTCAAAGTGTCAACGTCGCCGTATGGATCAGCATCATCTGGGTTGTCATCATTTTCCTCAACATCTTTGCCGTTTCCCTCTACGGAGAGGCCGAATTCTGGTTTGCATCTATGAAGCTGATTACCATTGTCGGCCTGCTCATCATGGCCTTCATTGTCGACCTTGGCGGAAACCCGCGCCATGAACGTCTTGGTTTTCGCTACTGGAAGAACCCGGGCGCCATGAAAGAATATCCACCCCAGGTTCACGGCGACCTTGGTCGCTTTCTGGGTCTCTTCTCTACCCTCGTCAACGCTGCCTTCTCCTACGGCGGTGTGGAAATGGTCGCCGTTGCCGCTGGTGAGGCCGAAAACCCACGCAAGAACATCCCCAAGGCCGTTCGTCGTGTCTTCTGGCGTATTCTCTTTTTCTACGTCTTGGGTTCCCTCGCCATTGGTGTCCTTGTGTCTTCCAACGACAAGGGCCTCCTTGATGCACAGGCCGAAGGCCGCTCCGACGCTGCTGCCTCCCCATGGGTTATCGGCATCAAGAACGCTGGCATCTCCGTCCTACCCTCCATCATCAACGCTGTCATCTTGACTTCCGCGACTTCCTCTGGCAATGCCTTCCTTTACACCGGCTCTCGCTACCTCTACGCTTTGGCGCAGAACCGTCAGGCCCCACGTATCTTCCTCACTTGCAGCAAGAAGGGTGTCCCCTACTACGCCGTTGCCGCCACGGCTATCATCGGCGGTCTCACTTACCTCTCTGTCGATCCCAACGGTGGTGCCGCAAAGGCGTTCAGCTGGTTCCAGAACTTGACGACCATCGCTAGTCTCTTCACCTGGTGCTCGATCTGCGTTGCTTACCTTCGCTTCTACAAGGCGCTGAAAGCTCAGGGCATTAGCCGCGATACCTTGGTCTTCAAGAGCAGGTTTCAACCTTACACGGCATGGTTCGCGCTTATCTACTTTGCTATCATTATCATTTTCAGCGGGTTTGCTGTCTTCATCAAGGGCAATTGGGATGTCGCTGGTAAGTCTCCCACAACTTCGTCCATGTCACCGTTTCGCTTATGTGGCGGCCACCTCGTGGAGATCCTCCGGACGTGTCCCTGCTTCATTCAAGCAAAGTACTAATAATGATTGCAAACAGACTTCATCGCTGCCTACATTGGCATCCCTATCTTCTTCCTCCTCTACGGTGGCTGGAAGATTATCAAGCGACCGAAAGTCATAAAACCATTGGAGGCCGATCTCACGACTGGAAAGGCGGCGCTTGATTCAGAGGATGAGCATTGGCAGAGAGAGTATAAGCCTCCTGTCACCATAATTGAAAAGATTTGGGATTGGTTGGCGTAAGCTGTATACTTATAGGGCTTGATGGCGTTGGCGAAGGCGGCTGTTTTCGTTGTCTTCTGGAGAAGTGTCACGAGCAAGCGACTTGGTGGGAAAGAGCGGCGGTTTTCTAGAATTTATACCCCATAGGAAATTTGACGAATGCTATTGTCGATAACAACGACCTCATCGATTTGTCAATCCCGAGTTGTGCGTCGAGGAGTGCCAAGTTTTGCGGCTGGGTTCGGGTGTTCTCTATCATTCACACCATCTCTTCCTTTCAACGAGCAATAAACGAAAACTGAAACGAAAAAGACGGCCAGCTAGGTAGTCTAGCATTGACTGATTCCATGTTTATTGAAGCCGAAAGTCTTGAATGGTCAAAGGGAGGTGCGCCACTGCTGACGGATGAGGTAGTCCGGTTACTCACCGAAGGTCAGTTCAAAGTAGGGTGAAATTCGAGTATCACGTTCGTTTACTCCGGTTGTTCGGGACAGCATGTGGTTACGTATGCTCCCCGAAAGGCCACGAGGACTGGAAATCAGAAAGCTTGAGAAGATTATGAGGGCTTGGTTTCACAAGGCTAACTGATCATCGAACGCTGTAGGAACGAAGACAAAGAATTTAGGGAGGGGAAGCGCTCACATGGCTTAGGTGCCCAAGAACCGAATGAGTAGTACAACCCAATTCAAAAGTCGACTGGAGTAAGAAATGTCCTCGACTGGAATATGATACCTCTAGACAAGGAAGGTGACACAGCCAAGTTGTCACGACTACATTGCAGATTCTTAGCTCGTCACAAGATGACTACAGACGCTGGAATCGGCATTTTGCAAGTGGCATTCGTCACATTTCTCACAAGACAAAACGCAAAGTGCAAGATCCTGCTGTCAGTTCTGAGGTCCATAGACTCCTTCCTCGGCGTTACTGTCTAACCTTCCAGTCGACCAACAATGAGTTTGTCCGTCCATGACCTCAGCGATGCATTGTAGTCAGCCAGACCATCACTATATCATGGAGACACAGCATAAGCTCGTGATGCGTGATGACCACCGTGGATTTGGGTCCAGCACCTTATCCCCGACAGCTTTACTTGATACTGGGATGGTTGCAAGATGTGGTTCGCTCTCTATCTGGTGGAAACGTGGCCTGGACCGTTGGAATCTCGGAGTATTAAAAAGTTGGGGAAAATCTGGGGAAATGACAAGTCAATATCTGGGCGAGCCTTGTCTGGGGCAGATGAATCATGAGTGACATAAAAGCTTACATGTAGAGCCCAACATCTGAGGACTGGAGAGTCCCGTCTGGAAGCGATAGATTGACGCAGCAGTAGTCCAGTGTACCTACAGTAGTATGACTGAGGCTCCATCCGTGTCTCTCGTCGTCCCAAGATCTTGGCACAGGACCTACAATGTCTTCAAGTGCGTCATTGAAATACTCCATGTCTTCAAACGCGGTCAGCCTCTCCGTCTCCGGAGTTCATCACCGGCTGGAACCTACGTTCTCGCGCCGTTCACTTGCTCCCTTGAAGTCCACATCTACGAGCTTCGATATCTCATATTACTTTTTCCCTTGACAATGTCGCAGAAGTAAGCAGAGAAGAAACTTGGCAGTTCTGTCAGGCGCTGGACTTTAAGATCTGAGGACATGGACGAATCGATCAAGTTCCTGAACAGAAACCGTGGCGTCAGCCATCCGCTCGATACCACACCCACCAGAATTACCACCCCGAACACCATCGTCACGGGAACAGGACGTTCTTGTGTCGCCGTCAGCTTTAGTTCCGAGCTTCTTCCGAGACTGGCTCTGAGCTGCCCCTCTCCCATCACTCCTCTCTCTCACACCATCGCTCGGTTCTTTCCGAGCAATTGCTCCGAGCTTTGAACCCATTGGACTTGGAGCTGGGGAGGGGATGCTCACCCAAGAAATATGTCTTGATGAGTGAGTCCAACTGAGGAGCGGAGACAGGGTATTGGGGGCCGCTTATGGTCATTGGACTTTCTGGATAAGTGGAAGGTTGCACTTGCCTCCTCGTTCTCTCGGTTGTCGTACGTCTGCCCGTTCCAGAAAAAGAAGGTCACAGTATAAGATGAGAGTTGAGCCTCCATTGGAACCTTAGAGATGCCCTGGGCTGCCCAATTCACTGATCTCGCCTATTCACCTGCACTCCCCTCCAGGTATTTAGGTTGCCCTGGTTTCCGTTTCGCCCCTTGCGTTAGACAACTCCAGAATCAAGCCCTTTTTATTGTCACCTCTTCCAGCCTCCATCCAGGCTCGCTCCTTGCAAAATCCGGACATCGAAGTAAGGGAAAGCTCGCTCGGACGGCCTTTCAGTAGACCTTTCAGACCTACCCTTTAGATTATCCTCTACACTCCATCATCTACCTAACCACCTCCAACTAATCAAGATGAAGATGCTCATCTCCACCGATTTTTCGGCTATTGCGCCTTTTCTCTCCCTCTTTCGTCTCCGCTCGTTCCCTCTCCTCCTCGTCCTTTTAGCTTTCGCCTCCACCCTTCTTCCCCTGGCTTCAGCACAGCTCGACAAGTACGCCAAACTCGCCGGCCTCTCCTACTTCGGCACAGCCGTCGACAATCCTCGTCTATATAACGAGCAGTACATGTCTGTGCTTCAGGGGTCTGGCGAGTTTGGCTCGCTGACACCCATCAATGCACAGAAATGGAAGAAGACTGAGGAGGTCCAAGGAGTATTCACCTTTGCGGAAGCGGATGCTATAGCGAATACAGCGAAAGCTGGGGTGGGGGGAATGAAGACGCTGAGGTGTCATACCATGGTGTGGTATAAGGGGTTGCCTTCTTGGGGTATGTCCTCCTATGTGTGTGCAGAGGAGAGCGAGGAACATTGAACTGGAAACTGACGAGAGAGAATAATGCCTTAGTTGAGACGACGTACTCCCGCGATGACATGGAAAAGATCCTCGCTGCACACATCCAGAATCTGGCACAGTATTTCAAGGGGAGGTGTTATGCTTGGGATGTGGTGAACGAAGCCATCGACGAGAACGGAGTGTTTAGGCAGAGTCCAAGTACGTCTTACCATGCCTTGCTCTTTCCCGCCGAAACCGTATTTTGAGCTGACATCCCGCAAGTGTACAAAGCCATGGGCCTGGACTTCATCACTTTCTCTTTCAAGACCGCCGCCAAAGCCGACCCCGGCGCCAAGCTCTACTACAACGACTACGCCCTAGAATCACCGTCCCTCTCCCCGGGCCCCAAAATTTCCATCACCCTCGCCATGCTCCGCACCGTGAAGGCCCAAGGCGGCATCGTCCACGGCGTCGGCTTCCAATCCCACCTCAAAGTCGGCCTTGTCCCTGCCCGCGCCGAGATTGTCAACACCATGCAGCAGTTCCTGGAGGTGGTGGATGAGGTGGCCATCACGGAGCTGGATATTCGACACAGCCCGCTGAAGGTGCCGAGCACGAGGGAAATGTGGAATGCGCAGGCGAGAGATTATGGAGAGGTGGTGGGCGCTTGCTTGGATGTCAACAAGGGGTATGGAGGGAGGAAATGCGTGGGGGTGACTTTGTGGGATTTCACCGACAAGTATTCGTGGGTGCCGAGCGAGATCCCCACAGAGGGGGAGGCGTGCATGTGGGATAACAATTATGTCAAGAAGCCGGCGTATTGGACGGTGTTGAATATGTTCAAGGCGTATGCGGCGGGCACGTCGAGGAGGCGGGCAGGTATGGATGGAGTAGATGGTGGAAATGGGACGGTACCAGAACTGGACTTGGAGGCGGCAGCACATCGCGGGCCTGAGGGTCTTCCTAGGCTTGGAAGGGAACAAACGACGAAGACGGTTGTAGCGACTACGCTGACGACGGCGAGGAGGGTTAGGTCGACTGCTAGGCTAGGGGCATGAAGAATGGTGGATGTTGGTGACAATGAAACCAGTGATGGTTGACGTGTGATGGCGGCTGACGGATGACTTGACGAGGTGTGCCACGAAGGCCTGATGCCAATTTGGCTTTTCTTGTGTATGATTTTTGATGAGTACCTATCTGCTTCCATTCTCCCACATGGTAAGTGTGCAAATGCCCCGTTGAATACATGGAACATGGTTGTTCCTGGGAACTCGCGGCGTGATATAAAGATGGAAACTCCTGAGCGCCATGCTAATGAACAATTTTGGGTATGAACCTTCTTGTGAGACGGCCACTTATTCACACTCTCATTTTTCCTCCTTTGTCTCATCCTCCTTCGACGCCTCCCCGCCAGCCGTAGCACCACCACCCAGCTGACTCTGCAGTCCCTTCTTATCAACAACCATAGCCCTCTGCAGCTCCTTCTCCTCCTCCCTGAGCCTCGCCCGTTCAACGGCTAATCTCTTTTCTTGTCTTCTCTTTTCCTCTTCTACCCTCCTCTCCCTCTCTTCCAACGCTTTCTCTCTCTTCTTCCTCTCCTCTCTAGCTTTCCTCAGCACCTCATCATCCGCTTCTTCCGCAGCGCTTTGGGCCTCTGGAGGTGGGGCAAGACCCTGAATGTAACCCTCGATGAATTCGTCGCGCGTTTTCGCATCGAGCGAGATGTACCGGATGTCTGCCAAGATTTGGCTTGGGAGGCTGGCTACAGAGGACCGGTTGTTCAGCTGCCGGAGCGGTACACTCTCAAGCAACTTCTTCAGGTCACTCTTGAGTTGCGACTGCGGGAGCTTCAGTCTGTTGATATGCTCCCTGTACAGCTTTTCTCTTTCCTTGTCGTTGAAGCTCCTATGATGCGCCGAATCCTTCATCACATCTTCCTTTCGATATTTCCTCTTGAACTCAGCCCAATATAGCTTTGGCGTCGCATGTTCTTGCAGAAAGGCCAGGTATGGTATCCTCGGGTCCTTCTTCTCTTCCTTTGCCCTCGCTTCTTTCAGGGCTTGGATAGCCTCGCGGGACCACTCATCGTAGACTTCCCTGCGCTCGCGCATGGATGAGAGGACAGTGTACCGCGGGTCGGAGAAGACACCCGTCTTCTCGCCTTCGTCGATCAGCTTTTGAAAAGGGGAGTAGGGGTTGATGCGGAAGTCGGCGAGGAGGTCGCGAAAGAGGAGGCGGGCGTCGGCGTCAGAGAGGGGCTCGACATTTTCTGCTTGTGCTGCAAAGTCGTATTCTTGGTCTATGTCCATACCATCGCCTTCCATCATGGCCAGCTGAGCGGCAAAGTCGTCTTCTGTAAACTCGATCGGCCCCTGGTTTTCGTCTTCGGTACGCTGGTGCTGGGAGGGGTGTTCGGCGTCGTTGTGGTCTGCGCCTTCGTCATCGGTGACTTCTACTTCTTCGTATTCTGAGCTGTCGTAGTCGTGCGTCTCCTCTAGGCCCTGTTGCCCCGAACCCAGATTCTTCCCCTCCGCCTTTTCCTCCTCCTTATCATGGCTCTTGTATTTCGGATCCTCCTCGAGCGGTGGCTCCCCAGCGGCCTTCCTCCTGATCCTTTCTTTATCCAACTCGATCACTGCTGGCAGGATCTTCTCCGGAATCCGCCAGTAACTCGCGTTCTTTACCGGATTGAAAGCAAACCTTCTCCCATATTTTGTGTATACCAGGAACCACGGCTCGCAGCCGAGGATGGCGATCTTGGCTTTTGGCTTGTCGACGGGCTGTGGTCGGGGCCTTTGCTGTTGCTGGCTACCGCCCCTACCTCCTGCTCCAAAACCCCCTCGCCCGCCTTGGTGTTGAGGCTGGGACTGCTGGGAATACTGCGCCATGAGGGCATTGGCAACGCGTGGATCGGAGAGGTTTATCGCGGGAACGGATTGGTGTTGGAGGTAGCTCATGGAGGGATTCGCTGGCGCTGCGGCGAGAGGATGGGCGCCGGGAACTGGCGAAACGGACGGAGGACCGAACGGAGAAGCGGCGGCGGGAGGAGTGGGAGTCGGAGTAACGCCGGGGCGCTTGTAGGTTGACTCTTTGGTTGAGGCATTGTAGTAGTATGTGTGCCCGGTAGGCGCTTTGTGTTCGGTCCAGCCTGGTGGCAGGGGAGGAAGAGCACCAGGAGAGGGTTTGTATGTTGATTTCAGCATGGCGGTCCAGCAAATTTTGCGGTGGGTGTGGTTTGGGTGGAAGTGGTATCGATAGGTAGGTACCTAGCTGGAGACACACGGAAGACGGATGGAAAGATGGAAAGATGGAAATCGAACCGAATCGCAAGACGAAAGTCCCGTCGCTTGTCGCAATTGAACTTGGAGCTGCGTGCAAGTGCTGCCCGGTGGAGACCACCGGTGGAGAATGCGATTCGCGTCACGGTGCAGGGATCAACAGCGCTGCGGCAACGCCCCCGCCGCCGGGCAAGTCGACACAGGCGCGGCAATTGAGGCACCGGAGAAGGGTTAGGGTTGTCTGGCAAATCGCCGACACTCGTTTGAACCTCATCGCCAACTGAATAAGTAGGTTTGTTTTGTTTTGGTTGCAGTCCGTTTCAAGTGGGGATTAAGTACGACATATATCACCCGAGGAGCTGTCATCACTGTCCGATTGGAACAAGAAGTCTAGCGCACTAGCTACTTCTCCAGTGTCATCAAGCTCCATGCTGGACAGTCCCTTTGCGAGAAACGAGTCCCGCTCTGCTTCTTCCTCGTCTGCCATTGACTTGGCTCTTTTAACCATTTCGTTTACGCTGGAATTGGCTTTTATCGGGTGCTCAAGTGAGTTCTTAGGGGGGTTCTCGGGAGGCGGTCTCCCCCCGACCTTCAACATAACCCCATCGACAACCATCTTCCCATCCCAGTCTCTTACGAGCCTCTTCATCTCTTCCTCATTATGTAGACTCACCCAGCCATGTGTCTTCAGCGGCCCCGACCTAGCCGGGGGACAGACCGCTACGGCCTTTGGTTCCGCAAAGTTCCTCGTTACAAAATTGAACAACCGGGCTGGTCTGCCAAGGGACTCTGGCAGGTGCGCTGTTCCGTCCTTGTCATCTGTTGGCACCGGTACAATTTTCACTGTCCAAGGGAACCTGGATGCCGGTCTTGGCACCCATTCCCATAATTTTCTGTTCCTATGCTCCTCCCACGTAAACCTTTTGACCACCAAACCTCCTGCCTCTGGCGCCCTCGCCAGAAGCGCAAGCATTGTTCCCAGTGTACGCACAGCGTCCATACCAGCCGAGTGATGCCTCGCTCGGGGCTGTATCCCATGGCTACGCCTGAAGTTGAGAGCCAACATGGTATCCCGCAACGAGATCTTGCGGTGCGTCTTGTGCGCTACCTTTCTACCTTCCCATCTCGCATCCGCAAGACCGGTATGCGAGATATCGCACCAGTGTGAGACATGGTCATCCAACAAAGGGAAAACCGATCTGACAGCGCGGTGCTCAAGCTCCATGTCAAATCCCACGAGGATGGTATGGGCCGTGGGGTCCTGAAGGCGGATGGACTGCAGTACGGAGACAATGGCGGACTGGAGGTGGGTGATGGGCCGGTGGACCACCTCGCCGTAGTGGAAATGCTCATAGGACCGGGCACGCTCACGGCCAAGGATGGCAAAGCAGTAAGACTGCAGACGGTAGTGAGAAGCGATGGTGTCGAGGTCGATTTGCCCTTGGTGGTGGTCTGGAAAGGGCCATGGCCACGAGCCATTCTCGGATGCCGTGCAGAGGGACAAGACGGGTGGCAAGATGGAGATGCCCACGGAGGTGACACCCTGCGCTATGCCCTCGATGCCCTCCACATCGATGCCGATGCAGTAAGAGTGAGGCAGCAGGGAGCGCAGATGATTGAGGGTGGTGATCTTGGTGGTGGATGACAAGTCTGAAGGTTCTGTTGGGTTATCGAGACATGTCGTGGAACATACAGACGGCGTGCAAGAGTCGAACGATGGCGCACGGTGCCGTGTGCATGTGCGAAGTGGCGCTTGTGCACGGGTTGGGGGGCCGGCGTCTAATTCGGAAAGAAAAAGCGAACCAAGTGACATTTGCGCCTTTTGGGTGGGTGTTGATTGTGCCGCTAACGGTGGTCGAGCTCGAGATACTATTCGACTGGCGGTGGTTGATGGATTCAATCAGATGGTGGGGTGAACTGATGAGGCACTGAGTGGTGAGGGTGTTGGCAGGACGTTGAGCGTGGGTTCTGATTAAGTCCGTGAATGGAGAGACACATAGCAAGTGTGAGCTCAGTAGTACCTAGGTATATAGGTCTGTACAGAATGAAAGTTGCAAGATGTCGAACCAACTTGAAGCCAAAAGTGTGATAAAGGGAAGTGACCGAATATCTGGAAAACGAAGAAGAAATGTGAATGGGTTGGGTGTACCTACCTACCTAGAGGTAGAGGTAGACACGCGGCCTGGACAAATTACCTCTAGGTATGTATAGGGCCCACTGCGCTAAGGGCGGGTGATTCCTGGATGACCCGATCCTGCCGTTTTAGCGTACTGCACTAACAATTTCGGACCCCACCCAACTTGGGATTCGAACCAAACACCAACTTGGCATCCACGTCGCTGCACCAGCTTCGTTCTTACTACTACTACACTACTACCTCTACACAGTAGCTCCCACCGAACACACGACACGGCATCTACTTGACTGGACGAATTCTGCCGCTTGTAGGCCGTGACAGCCCGATAACACCTACTTGACGGCAAAGCGGCCAAAGCAAGCTGTTGTTTTTTTTCCCCCAATATTTCTGGCCGACACTGGGTCATCTGCACATGGCAGTGGAAACTCTTCACCATTCACATCGTTCCGTATCGCAAGGCGAACCCAAGACCTGACAATGAATGTGACCGATTCACAAACCGCATACATATCGTCTATAGTTTGCGTCTGGAGATCATGGTCTATATGGCACAGCATGTCATGAGCGGCCTGGCCAACCGCCAGCCGCCGTCTTCATAGGTACCTACCTACCCTATCATCTCGACGTTTCTGCTCTCCAGTCGAGACACCGGCAGCAATGGCAGACTGTCGTCAAGCCATCCATTCGGATCATCACACGTCCTGATATCACGCCCATTCATGCTCGCGGCCCGAGACTAGTCGGCCGACAAAGATTGCACTGGGCCACAATTCGAAGAATGCCGCGGCCCGAGACACTAGTTTCAGGCTTCTTATGCGGCTGCACTTCAACTTTATCCATCGAATGCCATGAACCCTCGATGGACCCTTTTCTTCGCTATTGATGTCACGATGTTACCAGGTAGACCAGACAGTGCGGAGGCTATACGACCCTGGTGGTGATTATTCAATCCTGGGTCGTCGGATTATCTCGAAGCTTGGACTCGTGCATGCCATGTGGGTTTTTGATGTTTACGGACGACCTGTCTTTGTTTGCGAGGGGCACCCTACCTATATCTAGTACTGTCCTCAGCCAGGATCTCTGCCTTCGAGATCAAGTGCCTCCAGTCTCCACTTCCCTGTCATCGTCTTTAACAACTGCGGAGACCGGTTCCATCCTGAACCACCGTCAACATGCCTCTCCCATCAAAGTCAAGCGACCTGGTCCTCGTCGGTCATAACCCGATTAAGGACTCTGATGGTCAACTCACAGCCGACTCCGTTCGCCGACTCAGCACCATCTCGACAGACTCAGACTATGAACTCATCCACTTTGGCGAACCTCCTGACTTCTCCCAAGCAGAGGTAGACGATGACGCCTCCGAACATGACAATGCCTCCACAGTATCAGACAACTCCCACATCTCTCTGACTCCCGCCTTCTACCACCATCACATCTCCCCTTACGGCCGCCGCTACCACGGTTTCCAGTCGTCCTGCAGCTACATCCTTCCCAACGACCCTCCCGAACAGGATCGGGAAGACCTTTTGCACCTCTTGTCATTGGATCTCATCTACGGCCGCCACTTCCTGTCCCCCATTGGCGACAACCTCAACAAGATTCTGGATCTTGGCTGCGGAACAGGCAAATGGACAGTGGAGATTGCCGACAAGTTCCCGTTCGCAAAGGTGGTGGGGGTGGATTTGAGCCCAATTCAACCGGTCCTGAGTCCGGAGAATGTGGAGTGGTGGGTTGATGATATTGAGGATGAAGAGGAAAACTTTTTCGAGACAGAGAGGAATGATTACGATCTTGTACATGCCAGATATCTACTTTCCATGGTAGTCGATCCTGCGGGACTGATAGGGAAATGCTTCGAGTGAGTTTTTTCTTCCTTTCCATCCCAAAGAGAAGCCAGGGCTTCAATCCTCTTGCTTGTGTGGAACAAAGAGAGCGAGGCTAACACGAGGCCAAAAAGTCACTTAAACCCAGGCGGCTGGATTGAAACGCAGGACCTCCACCCTCGGATCATGTCTGACGATAATTCCATTCCCGCAAAAGACACGTATCCGCCCGCACAGTTTATGGACTTGGCACACATAGCTTGGGCTCAAGCAGGCGTCGATTGCCGCATCACTCCCCAGATAGGAGAGATGATGAAGGGAGCCGGCTTTGTCAACGTGACTTGTAGACAGTTTAGGGTGCCGCTGGGCCCATGGCCTAGGGACGAGTAAGGGCCCCCTTTCAATTCCATCCCCAGCCCCCCAAAGCGCACAGAGTTTTGGAAAAAGAAGACGAGTTGAAGCTGACAGAATACGTGGTAGGAGGATGAAGAATCTTGGAAACTTGCTAAGGGCAGCAACGGAAGGGTTGGTACCCGCTATCATGGCAACCTCATCGATGAGGAAGTGTTTTGTCGAAGAGGAAGTGAAAGAACTACAAGAGGGTTGCAAGAAGGCGATGGGTGATACCAAGATTCACGGGTATATGTGGATGTACTTCTGGTATGGGCAGAAACCACTGGTCGAGGAAGAAATCGTGCCGGTGTGAACAACGAATACATGGTGGAAAAATGAAGGCCAAAAAGAGAGGATAATGAATGAGAAAACATCAAAAAGAATCGATCCACCCAGGGGTCGAACCTGGAACCTCCTGATTCGTAGTCAGACGCTCTGCCATTGAGCCAGCGGACCTTGCTGTCTATTGTGTCAAAACCAAGCTACTATGACGGGCAAATGTGCAGCCGCTGTGAAAAAGTTTCCCATGTCACTCATCGGATGGTTTTCGGCCGAACTTTGTGGGCACGTGGCGGGGTTAAACAGGGGTTGTAACTCCGCGAGATGCACGACCCCACCTTGAGATCTCGACCCCGCATCGGGATCTTCCATTGCCAGCCTCAGTCGGATTCGCAACGACGGCCACAGACGGAAGAAAGTAACCTCAACGAATGAGTGAAGCGTTTGGACAACATCAGGTCGGTATCACCCGCCGCCGTTAGCAAGTGAACCGAGCAGACCTTCACGTAACATAATTGAACGTACACTGCACATACAGTGGCCATGTGCCCCAGACATAAGCGAACGAAGATGAACCCGACAACGTCATTGGAAACACAAGATACCTGTACATCTTGAACATATGGCTGGAGCTGTTGAAACGTAAAGTCTCGCCGCAAACTGGCGAGCATGCACATTCCCGTCGGATATCGTCTTTGTCGTATTATCTACATGTAACCCCAGATCTACGCGGACTGGGCGGCGGCTCGCACAATGACAAGTACCTACCTACCTCTACCTAGAGGTACCATCGGTGTAACTGAAAACCAACCGACCACTGCGTGGATATCATGTTCCAGCTCAAATATTGCCACGCTCCCGGAATACCGTCCAACGACGTTCCAGTCCTGACATCATCCGTTGGTCGTTCGAAAGGGTTTTGATACTGGGTATAGTCATGTGCATGGGAGCTCCAGTCCTCAAACCGAACGAATTTCAGGGTTTACTTGAAAACTCGGGCAAGTTGTATGGGCATCGAAATGGCTCACAACTTGACAAGCCGACAACCTGACAAACCGACGGTGAATGGTGAGGAACCCAGACGTTCCAGGATGCAATGTCTCGAGAGTGTCGACGGTGCCTTGGCGTACCTTGGGTCAACCAATGAATGGACAACATAATCGATGGACGCCGATCCTAGACCTCGCCAGCTTGGAATCCGGGGGAGTATATCCGGCCAAGAGTTGTTCAGGGGCTCCAGTCATGATCAGCCCTTCCCCATAATCCCATCAAAACCTCCGCACCGCCTCCTCATTTTCGGGCGACCGGTTGATCCCGCGACCCCTCACGGAGACATGCATACCTCTACTGTAAGGTAGAGGTAGAGGTATATTATAGACAACGGGACCTCCCTTCTCAAACCAATGCAACCATCTCACTCCCCCCAAGTATCACAGCGTGACAACATACCGCACGACAATCCCAAAAGGAACTCACCAACATGGCTCCCACTCCAGATCTAAACGTTCCTCCTTCCCCCTCCACCGTCTCGGTGTCCATCATCAACTCAACCGGCACACTCCATGGCGTGCCCGCCAGATCCTTCTTCTCTCCTCCCCAACATGGACATGACTGGCTCGCAGCCCCCATGTTCGCCTTCCTCATCCAGCACCCTGTCACCGGCCGCTCTCTCCTCTTCGACCTCGGCATGCGCAAAGACATTGAAAATATGCCTCCCAAGTTGCTTCACCACTTTGGCGAAATCGGGTGGACGTTGTCAGCCGAGAAGAACGTTGCCGATATATTGAAAGAAAACAAGTTTGACCTTTCGAAAGTGGAAGCGGTGGTTTGGTCCCATTACCATTTCGACCACATCGGCGATATCACCACCATCGGACCGCAGGCGGCCTTGATCGTCGGACCGGGGTTTAAGAAGGGGTTAATGCCGGGGTACCCTACTAACCCGGACTCGCCGATCCTTGAAGCGGATTACAAGGACCGGGAGTTGATCGAAGTGGACTTTACCTCGGCCGCTTCAGACGGCAAAAGCTGGAAGCGCCTGCAAATCGGCCGCTTCCCAGCAGTCGACTATTTCGGTGACGGCTCTTTTTACCTCCTCGATGCCCCCGGCCACGCCATCGGACACATGTGCGGCCTCGCACGGGTGACCTCCCAACAAACAGATGGATACGACAGCTTCATCTGCCTAGGCGGCGACGCCGTCCACCATGTTGGCGAGATCCGACCCTCAAAATTCAAGCCTTTGCCCGAGCAAGTCTCTCCCAACCCTTTCCTTCCTCTCTCGGCCGGTTGCGACAGCAAATGCCCCGGCGCGGCGCTCCAGAAGCTGCTGCCCAACCCAGAGCTACCGACCAAGAGCTTTTACGAATCCGCGAGGGGAGAGGCCTGGCATCATGATGTGGAGCAGACAATCGATACGGCGGGCAAGCTGCAGGAGCCTGACGCGCTGGATAACGTGTTTGTGGCAATTGCACATGATGACTCGCTGTTGGATGTGGTTGATTTTTACCCGGCAACGATGAATGACTTTGTGAAAAAGGGGTGGGTACAAAAGGGACATTGGAGGTTCCTCCGGGATTTTAGGGATCGTTTGACGAACAAGGAGAGGGGCGGTGTTGAGACGGTGGAGTGGCCGCATAATAGGACCTGGGGACGTGTTGAAAAGGTTGAGAAGTCGGCTTAAATACCTATTGTCTTAATAGTTTTGTGCGCAATACCCGAGGATAGATAGATGTCAGTGGCCTGAACACGCCTTTTCGCTCCTTTGTTCCAGAAGAAGTGCATTCACACATCAAAATCATGCTCAACGACATGTCAACTGAGATTTCCTCTCATCCTCAGACAAGAAAGACGCATAGATGTAGGTATCAAACTCACAATTTTACCGATAGAACGACTTTAGTCGTCTCCGAGCCGGAAGAAGCACAATCTCTCATTCCTATACCACCCAGTACCGGACTGTGTACGTGCGCACGCCTACCCTTGGAGGTACCCTACAGACATTGCGAATAATAATCATTCTGATACCGACACGCACTCCCGCTGGCGCAAGTCTTGCACCCATTCCAGTTCTTTCCGTTGCACTGGCCATATTTGGCGGTTGTGCAGCTGTTTGGAGGGTTGGCGGGCGGGTTACCACCTATTCACCTGTTAACATCCAGACTAGAACAAGTACCGCTTCTGCATAGCAAAAAGCAACGGGGACATGATAACGGGCAGAGAGAGAAGATGCGGAATGGGTTGAAGTAGATGAGGAAATAGCGGATGAGGAGGACGGGGCAGAGGCTGAGTAGAGTAAGCTGTGTGATGAGATTGAGGATAGAGAGAGGAAGGGCTAGCTATGGGAATGATGACGGGGTGAAATGGAAGTGCAAGAGGATACGGCTGTGTTGGGAGCTGAGTGAGACAGGGTGAAAACTCACCGTTTGGATTGCTGATAAGCACCGGAGTGCCCAATTGAGTCGTTTCGTCGATACTGCAAATATTGGCACAGCCCTTTTTGTCTCCCCACGGTCCAGTCACAGGCCCAGACGCCTCTGTGCTGTTATAAACCATCTCAATCCACTGCACCTGCATCTCCGCCTTCCCGCCCTGCCCCATGATACCTGACCAGCTGCCACCATCGCTCCAGACATTGAACATCACCTGGCTCGGGTCCCTTGGTGCCTGGAAGTTGATCTTGCTAGCCTCCACACCGTTCACGAACCAAGTTGACTGCCCAGGCGTCCAATCCATTCTATAAAATGTCCAGTCGCTCCACTTCTTTCCACTTGGCATGGACGCGTTCCTCGTCGCCTCTTTGATGTCACTAGTGCTGTTCCAAGCCGGCTGGTTGGTATACTGGACAAAATTAGGCGGATCCTGCGTGCGGATCTCCAGATCGGCTTCCTGAACCAGCGCCAATTGCTGAGGTTGAGGAGGAGGCCGGTAGGTGAACATGGCGGTTACTGCGCCCGGAGAACCGCGGGTACGGGCGAGCATGCGCAGGGAGAGAAATTGGTAGGAGGTGAGCTTGGATTCGAACTCGGCAGAACTTTGAAAGCCAGAGCTTGAGTTGGAACCATAGGGCGGGGAAGGGCCGTCTATAGAGTGTCGAACTGTTCGCATCACCAAGTATGTTTGCCCATTGGAGTTCCTATCAGAAGAGCGCTCGATGTAGATGTTGTTGAACGAGTTGACCATTGGCACTGTGGCGTCGTTGACGTCGGTGTTGTTGAGGCGCATTAATTCGGTGTTGTTCCAGGTCTGGATGCCCCAGTTGTCTTTCCATTGGTTCGAGTCGAAGTAAGAAGATGTCGGAGGAGCGGCCGCATTTCCCTCAAATGTCGAAATTGGGTTTGGCGGTGTGTTCGCGTATTGTTGGAGGTTGCGAAAGTCAAAGAATTTGTGTTGGCGAAAGTAGTTTGTGGAGGTGGCGTTGGTTTTGTAGCAGTGGCAGTTGGCGTCGGTGGTTAAGGGATAAGCTGCGAATGTGAGGTTGATGAGATAGCCAGTCGTGACTAAAAGGCCCCAAGGCCATGTACTCATGGTCACCATGGCTGGATCGGGTGATATGAGGAAGAAGAGGCTTGGCAGTGCAGTGTTTGGACTTCCCACGTTGGTGATGACGGGGGATGCGAGAGAGAGAAATATTTGGAGACGGACCGGGGCCTCAACTTTGCAAACAGGGTCATGAGTTACCACACTGGCGGCCATGTATACTTGCTGTTCCCGATTCCTGGATAATTTGGGTCAACATCTGAACAAAGCAGTCAAAGGAAGCATTCGCCCACCTTGTTGGTTGGTTGCTTGGACGGAAGAGAGGGAACATGTGGTGGAGAAGCAAGGTAAAGGAAAAGTACAAGGCACGCAAGGGCAACGGGTCCAACAGATCCAACCTTTGGCAGTCGTTTTGCTGACACGGGCTGCTAGGACGGCAGACATGCTCATTTGCTCGGGACTCGAAGAGCAGTTAGACAGTGGCGCATGTTTTGGTGTACATGCAATCGAATATAACCGTACAGGTTATATCGTCAGGCATATGGCTTGGGGTGCATAAGCGGCAGAATGAGAACCAGTCACAGGAATGAGGTTCGAGAGCAAGGAGCTTGCGCAATCGAAGGTCGATATATTGGGGTATCAAGTTTATATGGAACGCAACAAAGCCAATCTAAAATGGATCGTTACATTGGTGTGGTTGGTCCAGGCAGTCCTTGCCATCGGATAATAGCCGAAAAATAAAGAAGGACGGCGAGGCAATGCCACGTTTGCCGAATGGGTTGATGCGGTGATGAGGTATCGACCCAGACCCCGATGCTGCTCGGTACAGACAATAAATTGTCTTCGTCTGGTGAGAAGTTGGATGATGGTAACCGATGTCCTTGCCGAATCATACGGCTCTTCCCTTCGGTATTCTGATTCCTGACAGGGTCATCTGACAAAGTCGAAATGCAACTGGCTAAGATCGCAGCAACAGCATACTCAGAATAGATACTCATCCCATCGATCTTCATGGTACGCATAGAAAAGCTCGTCGAAGCTGTGTCCATGGTCCTCTCCCAATTGTTCCATGAATGCCGCAAATGTAGGAGGCCTCCGTGCTTCGCGTTCCGGATCCTCTTCCTCGTCGCCGGAAAAGTAGTATTCGGACGCTTCATCCTCTTCTTCCAGCTCAAGTTCGGTCTCTTCTTCAAACCCGCCATCGCCCATTTCGGGTAATATGTCCCCCCCGTCCTCGTCTTCAAAGTCACCCTCGTCCAGGGGTTCAACATCATCTTCATCCTGATACGAAGGGAACAAGTCGAACGTCCGAAAGGTAATGCCTGCTCTCAAACAGCGCAGCCTTGTTTCCTCGACCTCTCTGCCGAAGCGCCTGTGAAACCTGCTTTTTGCAGGCCATGAGTGAATAGCCAACGATATGCTTGACAGCTTCGGTGACTGGGTAGCGCAGAGGCAGGCTACGCCGTGCAGTATCATGTCGAGGTTGGCAAGATAGCTTTGCTTCCAGTCTTTAGCGGTTCCCCACTCGCACACCAAGGTGAAGTCACGCAGTGATGACGGAAGTAGCTGACACAGCCTCTCACCGTCATCTTCCTCCAGGATCCCCAGGGTGCCGAAAACGCCGCGGTAGTCGAGAGTAAGGCTCTCAAGCCGTCTAAGATGTGGGATGCACTTGAGTCGGTGGTTCTCCGGTTTCCTCGGACGTTCCCTTCCGCGCGTAAGGTAATGGCCCTCTGACAAAGCAACCAACTCGAGGCTGCGCAGCGAATCTGAAAGACCGGTTAGGGCAACGTCAAGGGTCTTCCCATCGGGCAAAAGATCCCTGTCATCGTCCGCAGTGCTCTCTTCGAAATGGACAAGTAGATCCTGTAGGTTGATACATGCCAGACATAGCGCAACCAGCCTCGGCTCATGGATGCGGCTGCCGTATAGACGAAGCTGTTGGATCTGGGGAAGCGGAGGGATTGTCATGTCTTGGTAGAAAAGATTCGACGCCGAGGAACAACATAGCTCGAGGGTCTTGAGATTCTTGAGATCAGGTAAGCAGGCAATGGTGTAGTGAGAGAGCAGCTGAGGGAAAGTCGCATCTCGACTAGGCTGTTCGTCTCTATGGCAGTAGATGCGCAGAGAAGACAGGTTGCGCATCTGATGGAAGGGAAAGTAGCGCGCGACGAAGGTCTGTCGATGGTTGACGGGTTCGGGGGAGTTCATGTAGCTCAATATGGTGGCGCGGAAGGCTGGGAGTAATACATCGTTGGCGGTGGGGTCTTGGAGTTCCTGGTTGGGTAAGGGGTGGTCGGGAAAAGCAAAGAGAAGATCTCTTAGGTTGGGGGCGTGCCACATGATGATCATGAGGAGCTCCAAGCCGATGGAAGCGGGACTGGCGCCGGGTTGGCCCTGCCATCTCACTGGCGGCGGTCAGAAGGTGAACAAAGACCCAAGCACCGGGATCCAGATATCCTACCTCCAGTTTGTCTTTCCCATTCTCGATGTATCCCCATGATCAGCTTGGTGCCAGTGATATTGGCCATACATGTGATGTGGCGAATCCAAGGCTTGATTTCCGGATGCTTGATCATGCGCAGATACAGTGACACGAGCGCCCTTTCGTTGTAGATGAGGATATTCCGCCACAGAAGCGGTCTGGCGACGGCGAGCATGCGATGGGAGGTCTGCGCGAAGGTAAGCAACTCACGGTGGGCGAGATGCCATGCCGCCCGCTGGTCCTTTGCTTCTTGACTGGCCCATGTTCCGACGTGACGAAGGGCGAAGCGGGTGGTCAATGGAGGTTGCGGGACGAGGGCTTCGGCTATGGGCTGTAGCAGTTCGTTCGGTAGGCGCTCGAGGGAGACGGTAGAGTTTTGCGCGGGCGCGGCCATGGTCTTTCCGGGTCTCGTGTATCGAAGCCGGAAGCTGTCGAGGAAGGCGATACGACAAGTATTGTAGACGGAGTATCGCTCGATGGAGGATGGGATTAACGAGTAGTTCGGACCGCAGATCGGGATGTTGCGAAGGGGCAGAGGCAGCTAGCTAGAGGTTCCTAAGGTAGGTAGGTAGTGTTGAGCTTAACGACGGCAGAGAAGGAGACCGACGGGACGGAGTTGCAATGGCAGCAGCGGCGGCGGCGGCGCTAACAGGTGGAATTGGGGAGTTTCTCAATGATATGTGGAACCGGAGCCGCATCCTGTCAGTTCTTCAGCAGTGGTGTCTGATGTGCCATTCGAGTACGAGATTAGACTCGAAACTGAACTGGAAGAGGGAGCAACGAACACCGGACTCGAGGTCGACAAAAGGCAGGAGGTACTGGAAGGGAAGTACTGATACACTTGTACCTTCCAGGTTCAGTTGTACGCGGTCGTACGGACGGACCAGGAGGTCAACAAGACCCGGAAGGAGTCATCGGCAAGCCATCAACAACACCATGATCCATGCGACGCCGGGGTTCAGGTTGTCTCTGCAATCCGGGCGGGCGGGCAGCCGACGGGCGGAAAGAGCTGAGCGAGCGATCGATGCAATGTGGAGGGTTGGACGAGGAGCTTCCACTATGGCGGGATGCCCTGGACACGGGGCCGATGACCGATGTGGACACGCGGAAATGGATTACATAGGTTGCGACGGTCCAGTGGATCATCCGCGGGTCGATGCCCTGGTGAGGTGCTGACAGAGGGGTCGACTCCACTGCACCGAACGCGTTTCCTTCTGGTCAACAAGCTCCCTCTCGAATGGAAAAAGTTCAGGTTGTCGTCAACTGTCTACGTAGGCCACACTGCAAGTCGTCGTCTTGTGTAAGACGGGCAGGCAGCATCGATGGCGAACCACCAATCGGCAAGTCGATTGACACGAATCCGACCTCGCGTCCCAATGCAGAAGGACGACAGGTGCATTGGGTGGGTGCAGCCGGTTAGTGTGTTCCGATCTCGGTTCTCTCCCTGGAAAGAGTGACGAAATGGGAAGCTGCCCAACACTTTTTTTGGTCAGACGAACAACTGAACCAGGCACACCACACCACGCCCATGTCACATTGGATTGTTACCACTCTTGCTCCCAGGGAAAATGGTTTGCTTGTGGAAACGAATCAACGATAGTATCTCTACCTAGGCAAACGTCTTTGTCCGTTACGACTCAGGCCGGTGAGAGGGCCATTACGCCCTACGGACTACAAGCCAAGGCAAAAGAGTCATTCAGCGGCTGCGACAAAAGACGGCTGCAGTTTATTACGAAAAGTTTTCCTACAAACAGGGCTGTCGGAATGTTGCCGACGTCGCTGGCTCGTGCTCAGGTTGGATATGGCCCGTGCACCCTTCCTCCCAGACGCCTGCGATGGCCATGTAACGACGACGACCTGTCAAATAGTGGACGGGAATCAGGCGGATGCTACACCTAGCCAAGGACTTCCAACTTTGCACCTTCCAATTCCTGTTCATTGTACCTCTCTGGCTGGGTCGCCAGCGAGATTGAAACGAAGAAGCCACCTAGACAACAGATTGCAATTCGCTAGAGACTGGACAGAGTCACAGAGCACTGCAGCCGCCAGTGAGATCCAGGCAGCCATTCAGAGCCACCAGATCCGATCCGTGCAGTGCCGTGGCCATCAAGGTGTCCCGTTTTGTGTTTGGGTCCTTCCTTATGCGGCCTCCGGGGTGTTGCATCCGCACCTGCCATCCTCCCACTGAGGCCACACCGAGTCTCGTTTCCAATTGAAAGCAGGCAACTTCAGTTCGTCAGACCACTTTAAACCACTCATTACTGCCTCTAGGTTCATTACTACCTCTAGGTAGAGGTACCTACCTATGCACTCTTGTTCTGGACTTGGCCATCTCCGACTTATGCAATCAAAGACTAACCTCAGCTTCTCAGCCTCTCACCTGCCATCTTGGGATGAACCACTGGCTCGCTCGGCCAACCGTGTTCCAATTTCACTCGAGGACTGACGACGCCGCCATGCTGATCAAACAACAAATGGCCCCATGAAGTGCTCCCGTGCGGCCATGGTTGGCTACGGAACCCGGACGACAAACCTCTGATCAGTGCCGGCCATGACACCGGTCAAGTGGGGCATTGCATTAGTTTCCTCTCCGACTCCGACCCACGAAACTCCGATCCGCTGCCCCAGTCGAGTTGAGTACTGTACACCCAAACAAGTTTCATCGGCTCAGTCATCATGGCTGTATGATTGCGGCCAAGTTTTCACACTTAACATTATCGAGAACAGAGTTGACCAACAACAGGGTAACGTACCCTTCCCCAAGCATTACTAGGTCCAGTACAATTGAAGCAACCGTTAAAAAGAAAAGGCCCTGTCACACTCGCCACCACCCCTCCGGTATCAAGTCCTCCCCGTGGTTCAACGCATGCCTTCGCTGACAATGTCGACTGGACATGATCAATCAAACACTTCTCAACAAAGAATGATCTTCCTCCAAATCGTTGCCCGAAATCTTCACTCTCTTTACCACCGGCTCCGTGTCGTAACCACTGTTTCAACGATCCACCCACATCGATCAACATCCCATCGCTACAGTCTCGAGCCTCACCCCGTTGCAGAAAAAGAAGCCAGACGTCGTTCGGCAGCACAACCTGTTTCGGCAGTAGCACGAAAGCCCGTTGCCCACGCCCAGGACGATCCGAATCTAGACACGAGTTCCGTTCGCCGCATCGGACGCAGTCGGAGCACCTGTTGTAGCCCCAGGAGTAGATGTCAACGGCGCTGAACCCTTCTCTCCATTGCCAACACGGCCACCGGCAGTACCGGGAGAAGCAGCGCGGCAGCGATACCACATCAGACTGTCGGCCACGACGTTTGAGAGGAGGGAAACGCTGTTGTCCGGACATGTCAGCCTCACTTTTTGCCACATTATCGACCTAGAAATGACTTACAATCCTATGATATTAAAAGCCTGCACAGCATGCTTCAAGCGACAGTGCCCTACCCACGCAGGGCTGTAGTAGTGGCACCTGTGGCCGCTATAGTCTTGGGAAGAAAAGATGAGGTTGGTCAGCCACAGATAGGAGAGGGCAAGGTTGAGCGGCAACAGGTAACCGCGATAGCCCTTGAGAGCTGGAGCGAAAATGGCGAAGAGGTAGAGAAAGAGGGTTACCACGGCCTGTACGTCATCAGCATTACTTTCCGCCATGCACACCATGTGCGCAATGAACCGGGCAAGGACGACGGTTGTTCTAGAAGAGGCGAGCAAGGGACTCGAGAGAATGGAATACTCACGATAACCTCCTCAAAGATGACGTGCGTGCCGCGCTCATGGTATTTGCGGATGAAGTGAGCCAAAATGCCCGTAACAATGGCCGAGGACGCCAAAATCAGGGCATCATTGATCCAAAGCCATATTCGGAGGAGGCGCTGGACTGTGTCGGGGCTGCGCCTTCTTCCAGCGGAATCCATTTTTGATACTTCTGCCAATGTTACTTTGCTGGCGGCGGCTAAAGTGCTAACTGATCACAGTCTGCTGGGGCAGGTTGGAAAGCTCCTGAGTCCAGGCAAGAGTGAGCGAAGGTTGGCGACAAAAGCACCTCCATGTCGCAGCCTTTATGGGATCTTGAATATACGGACGTCGATGGGCTTTGTGATGCTGTCATAGGGATGACGTTGGAGTGGTGATTACCGTCCGCCATTGTACGCTCCAAGATCCAGATCAGGACCATATCATCCACCATCAACCTTGAAAAGTCGGGGATCAAGTCCGACCGCGGGAACAGCTCAAGCACCGGCCCCGCGGTGAACGACGGTCAATGAAGGACGTGAAGGTGCACACCAAGCCTGCAGTCTCCCTACTGAAGCCGCTACCCTACGTTGGACTTGACGCACAGACGCCTTGAACCTCTCGGGTCTAGCACCTACGCATGATAAACGTCATGATAGCGTCCTGAAGTTGGGCAGCGCAATTGTCTATGGCTGCGGTAACGATGCTATCATTGTTCCCATGGCATCGGAGGGAATGAGACTCGGTCCGCTTGGGTCACTGAATAGTTTTTGTTCCCGGTCATGAGAGAAGTCTACGACGGATCGCCGACCAACTATCAACTCTGTACTGTCCTTGGATTTGATGCTGACTCCAAGTGCGGTCAGTTCATCTTAACACCTCAATGCATAAAGAAGGGAACAGCCTAGCCAAAGAGGCAGCAGCACTCAGACTGGTATGGCACATGGGATGCTTCGTGGCTCAGGCCAACTTGGAGTAAATCAAGCTCCAGCTGGAAGCTACCTAATCATGCTATTCATGTTACGAGCTCAAGTTGTCAAAACCCCACGGTAACAAAAACGGTGACTTTGCGTTTCCCCAGTGATCACCTTCCCCACAAACGCCAAGATCAACAAGTCCAGTCCCCGACCTTGCAGACCCGACTTTCAGAGGCCGAGACAGACGTGACAGGGTCCTCATTCTCCGCCGATCAGCGCTCTTTTAGGGCTGGAGCGGAGGAACTCTGCCCCCCTGTCAGGTAGATGCTAGCGCTGTATCTTCAGGTCTCCTCTCATTGTCCAATAGAAGGTGGACTAAGCAGCTCGGTTCTTCACACTCCCGTCTTCTAGACGTCAATTTAGCTCTTCACGTCGGCTCCTTTGCGTTGCCTTGCATGGTGAGAAGGTCTGGAGTGGTCGCGCCCGACGGCGGATCAACGTGTCGTGCGACACGATCGTATGGTCTTTCGGCCTTTTCAAGTCCTGAACTGCAACCAAGCCCCATGATGGACGAACCGGAGTCTCTCCGCAAGAGCGGTCTGGGATTACGGACGCAAGACAAGGGCTGGGCGTCCTCCACTCGTCAATGAACTGGCGGTCGAAGATCGACACTGAGACGCGAAACAGAGCGGTGATGGAGAGGAGCTTGCGGAGCTTGGTCTTACATTTTGAAGACATTCAAATGCTTGAGAGGCGCTTAAAAGATTGAGTGGCCGCTATTCAGTATGTTAAAACATGCCTCTGACTATCTATATGTAAGTTTTACGAATTTTCACTCCAGCGACTGGACTTCTCGCAGGCCCAACGCCGAAGTTTTTCCCGAGCCTCATCACCAACGATACATCATCATATCGGGCAATCAGTCATCCTACACCTAGAGCAATACCAAGTCTTGGCCCACGGCGTCCTTTCGAGGCTTTCAAGCCCAACAAAATGGACTCCAGATCAACAACACCAACGCCGTTTCCAACCCTTCAGATCCAACACGCACAAACGCCAACCACAGACCTCCAGACAGCATTATCACCGCCTAAGCCACCATCTCCGTACGGCAGCCTTCAATGGACTCAG
Organism: Neurospora intermedia; assembly: GCA_037102815.1. Taxonomy (NCBI): domain Eukaryota; kingdom Fungi; phylum Ascomycota; class Sordariomycetes; order Sordariales; family Sordariaceae; genus Neurospora; species Neurospora intermedia. Next base: position 3,392,749 of record BTPP01000006.1, read on the forward strand.
TTCCTTTTCCGTCTTTTTACCCTCCTCACATCCGCCGCTCTCCTCGCCCTCACCGTGTTCATCGCGGCAAAATGGGGACAAGAATACCCGGAGAAAACATACGCGGTTATTATGGCCGGGGTAAGTTTCCTTCTCTTCCTCCCCTTCCCTCATCAGCTCCTATTCGACCACGCCTGTTGCAGGATGATAACTAACAGTGAGAAACAGGCGGCGATAGCAATCATCACTGACCTCGGCACTGTTTACTTCCTCTTTGCCAGGATGTCACAAACCTCGACGCCGGTAACCATCGCTGTCCTTGATGCTGTTGCGCTGGTCATGTGCGCAGTGGGCATCCCAACCGTGAGGGGAAGTGTGTTCAAGACGGAGTATGACACAGCTGTGTGGGCGTTGGCGGTGGTTGTAATGTTCGTTTTTATCCGTTCCCCTTCCCCTTCGGCATCAAGTTGCTAACGATGACCCGGACTTATAGCGTCGAGAGGGCCGGATCGATGGCTACTTGCCTTTGGGATTGGGTTGTCATTAGGAGAAGAAGGAATGAGGGGATGAAGCCTATCATCTTCAAGCAGGAGATGGGCTCGACTTCCGAGTCTGCTTTGGCGGCGAGGAGACGGAGGAAACATGAAGAGGCTGCTGGCCAGGGGGCCGAGATGGCTGGGGCAGATGCTGGGGCTTCAACTGGAGAGTATTTACAGCCTGTGAGTGCGAGAGCATCATTGGTTGGTGGTGGGAGACCCAGCTTGGTGCTTGCGGGAGATATGTCGGGGAGAGCAAGCTTTCCTAGTATTATTGTGGGTGGAGAGGGTGATGATGATCGAGTATGAAACCTGCCGCCCCTTGGTCTCAATATAAGGGTTCTATTGAGATCCTATTAAGATTCAAGACCTTTGTATGCTTCTGAGTGAGTTTCATTGTTTTTGAGTTAACTTACCGACACGCACCAAAAACTTACAGGCACGCACTTTTGGGGTCTGACAGCTGACATATAAATTATCTCGTTTTGGGTGTAAAAATCGTGATTTTCAATATCATAAAGTGGGTCAACCCAATAAATCCCTAATAAATACCTTATAAATTTTGGTCTTCAGCGGGCAAGTAGGCAAATCTAATAGCGCTAATCTAATAATACTTTTATAGAATTGAGGGGTTACTCTACTCTACTCTAGTCTAAATACTTATATTTGACAATTTAGAATTCACATTTAGTAGATTAGAAAGTTCAAAGAGTTCGTTAAACAACTCAGAGAGGTAGGAAGAATCTAATAATAACTCAATAGTATTATCCTCCCTCTCCCTCTCCTTCTCTCCCTCTCTCTCTCTCGCTATTTACTCCCTTACCCTCGCCTCCCAATATCTCCCCAGCTCGTCATCCTCCTCCTCATTATTATTAACCACTTCGATATAGTTACGTACTTCATCTTAAGCATCAAACTCCTTAATACTAGGCCCCGTCTCGTATTAAGAATAATTACGGCGCACTAAGGCTCGAATAGTACCTAAGTTACATAATTTACCCTTTAGTACGGTTAATATACGTTTAGCCTTCTTTAACCCAACTAGTAGGACTACAAATATAGGCTTATTAAATAGCCCCCCTTACTTACGTAAGCGGCCTTTAAACATTACTCTAGCGGCTAGCTTAAATCTAAAATATCTATCTACCGCATCCTAATATAGTAATTAATATAGGAATTATTCGGAATATAAATAATAATTTACACATCGTTAATATAAGTACTAAAATAAATAACAAGCTTCCTTAGTAACCAAAGCCGTTTTACCCTCCTCCTTCAATAGCACCTCCATTTTGTAGGCATAAAGTAATCCGTACTAGGCTCTAAAGCTCCTTATATAAGGCTCGAAAGGGGTACTAGGGAGTCTCAATCGTATAGAGGGTAGTATTGCGTTGAGTTTATAGTATTAACGATCTATAAGATCAAATACCTACGCAAATAATTTATACGGGCAATTACCCATCTACTCGCGGTTAACCCACTTTACACGTACACAACTATCAAACTTGGCCAACAAATTAATATATACCTTATAATAGTAATTTACGTACTAGAGATAAGCCTTATAGAGTTCAACTAACCTACTACGAGCTAATAGACTATAACTCTTAAGGGAGCTATTATTAACTTTATTTAATAATGTTATTCTTTACCCTTAATTAAAATAGTATTTAATAAAGTAGCCTACCTACTCCGCTTTACAAGGTATAAACTTCTCCTCTATTATAGAGCATTCTTGGTGGATACCTAAATGCTCTATCTTATTATAGTAACTACTCGTTAAAGCGTATAATCTATTATATAAGAGTGCTCGTCCCGTCAACCTCTATTAAGGTTAACGGATTATTAATTTATATTATACCAACCTTACATCTATTTTACTCACACTCAATAAAATCGTATACAAGGTCCTAGGTTGAGGCTCGCAACAAATCTTATTTTTAATTTCCTTTAATAAGATTATCGTCAATTGTTATACACTATTACTCTATCTAACAACCAATTACTTACTCTATTATTCTCTATTATTATTATTTATAAAGTATATTTTCGCATAACAAATAGTACCTACAATTTAATTTTAAACTGACTTTATTATTCTTTACGTCTCTTCCTTTCGTCGAGGGGGGAAATATATTAGGATTTAATAATAATTTATTAAATTTTTCAATTATTATTCAACTTTACCCTTTCAAACTAAGTATTTACACTTTTACTCCTTAGAATCCCCTTTCTTTACTATTTTATTACTACTTATTTAAGTCTAAAGGTTAAATTAAATAATATTAAAGACCGATTAGGCAAATCCCTAGGCGGCCTTTAACCTTTAAAAGGAAAGTCTAATACGTAAAGTACATTAAATTATTAAATTCACTATTTACGAACCGTAGTTTTACTATAAGGAAAAACTTTAACCTCTAGCTACCGAACTACTTATTAAAGCAGTACAACTACACTTAAATAGAGAAACCGGTTATATTAAAATTAAATCTAATTAAACTACTAATACTAATAATAATATTTATAATAAAGGATAAATTATTAATCTAAATATAATAAACCGTAAAGTTTAATAAATCCTATATAAATATTACTAATTAGTCGTTAACTATCCCGTTCTAATACGCTAAATTTAGCCCTTTACAATTAAAGAAAGAGTATTATTATAGCTACGAAAAAAGAATTAGAAATAATTTATAGCCCGAATTAAAGCGAATAATACTACTATTAATACTACCACTCAAATACTTATTCCCCCTAATACCAGCAATATAAATATTCACTCCTCTCTAATAAACTTTTTAAATACCGTTAGGATAATTAATATACTAACCCTTATCGACCTAATATAAATTCCTATACCGCCTTCCTTACCGCCTATACCTACTAAATAATACATTTAGCTAGGCCCGATTTAACGACCTTTTTTACTTATAGAGTTAATAATTTCGCAAACGAGCTCGGTTATTAAAATCGCTACCAATATTACTTAATAACTAACTACCAATCCTATTACTAAATATTTCGGAAATCTCGCGCAAACCGAAACTCTTCTACGCCTAGTATAAAAGTAATAATAGGAGTAAGTAAAATAATATCTAGGAACGGTTCTTACTAACTATTTTCCCGTATACCCTATTAATTTAAACTAAAATACTATACACTTTACCTAATATAATATAAAGACCGGAGGTAAATTTTCGAATTATTTATTTTATTTTACCCAACCGGTCTATAATACTATATATTTAATTTAAAATAGTATAAAGCCTAATTTTAATCTCCTAGCACCTACTACTATTAAGCGCAACGCCTTTCAACCTTATAAAAATCCTACTATTTATTATAATTAGCACTCTAACAGTCTTATCGGTCCTACCGGCGAAACAGCTATAATAAACGCTAGGGACTTATATAATACCGCTAATTTAACTAATTAAATAAAAAATCTTCGTATTAATCGTACTAATTAGTAACCCTTATTCAAAAACATTAACCAACTTCCTATTTACTTTCGCAAATATATACTAATTTCTACTATCGGTTATAACGTTTCTAATTAAATTCTATAAATAAACCCTAAAGAATTAATAAATTAGACTCCGGTAAGCGAGAAATAAACGGAATAGTAAGGATTACCGCCCGTAATTCTAAATAATAATAGTTACCTTCCTTTAACTATTCTAAAGGCTCCTATTCCTTCTATATATTCAACTTTCCGCTAGAACGTTTATCCTACTAGTAACTTATAGGCTATATACTTCAATGTTAATTCTAATACCTCTATCCCGTCGATTAAAGTTAATAGTAATAGTATAATAACGGACAATTCGGCGCTTTACGAAATATTTAAGGATTTATATAATTGTATTAAGGAATTAGAAAATCGGAATTAAATTCTTATTAACTCTATTTCTAGAGCTAATATAAGTAATTGTTAATTAATTAAGGAAGAACCTTTTAAAATTTTGGATATTAGAATATATTTCCCTAATATAAAACTTAATAAAATAAAGAAGGGTATATATTAAAATAGTAAGGTTAATATTTATACTACCTTTTATAGATTTAATAATATACTTAAAGGATATTTAAAAAATTATTTAGAAAAACGCCAAATTCTTACTAATAACTTTAATTAATTGTTCTACGGTATTATACTACATTAGTAGAATTTTACCCTCTCTAAGGAGGAATATAATAACCTTCGTAGTAGTTTTAATAAAACTCTCAATATATTTAATATTATATTTAATACTAAACCGTATAAAGTGTAAAAATAGTTAAATACGAATAAATTTATTATAGAACTATATAAAACTAATATATAAGTGCTTTATAATTATTTAACCTAATTATTTAGATACGTACGCCTTTAAGGAGATTCTTCGGACTTCCAACTATATACTCACTTATAGAATAGCCTATACCCTATAATATAAACCGTATATATTATTCCGGAATAGAATATTAATTTTAGCGACTATATTAGTAGGGTTAAATAGAAGGCTATCCTAATACGCTACTTATTCCTAGAATTTTTAAAGAATAGATAGTTAATTTACTATACTACTAATAACTCCGATAATAAGGATAATAATTCTAATATTTATACTAGCTTCTAAAGAAATTATAATAGTAGTAAACCTTTCCGAAAAAACTTTTTATTCTATAATAATAAGTTCAATAGTAAATTAGGCGGGAAATTTTATTTTAATAAAAAATTCAAGAACTTTAGTAACAAATTCGATAAGCGTAATATAGGCCGATTGAGTAATAATAATAGCCGCTAATATTATTAGGGTAAGAAATTTAAATACTATTAAATTTCATAGGACGGTCGTTATATTTATACTTCTACTATAATAGTTTTCGCAAACGATTCTAATATAAATAATAAGGTTTACTACCTATAGAATAAAAATTATTATTTTATTAGGGACTTTAAAGAAAAAGTAGAAGAATTTATAATAAATATTTCCGAAGTTAAATATAATAATAAACCTTCTACCTATTTTACTAGCTATTTAGCCCCTAATAAATTTTCGTCTCCTAATATCTCATTATTTTATATTATTTCGCATATAATAATTAACAAACCAATAATTATTCTTAATATAATTCCTATTAAAAGTACCGACTCCGACGGGCCTATACGACCCCTATCGTTAAATTTATTATCCAATACTAAATTTATAACAATTCTTAAACGTTTAAAAAAGGCTTAAACGTTTTATAGGTTATTTAATCCTTCGTTTAATAATTGAATAACCTCTATAGAGAATAGTCAAAAGCCGTTTAGCCGGGCCGGAATATTAAAGAAAGCAGACGTCCAAATAAACTTACTAATATTAATAAACGGACAGAAATCTAACTTATTAGAAATTTAATATAAAAGCCAATATATACTACTTACTTTTACTAAAGGATAAACTATTAAAGCAATTCCGGATATTACTTTTAGGAATAAGGAAATAAACTTACGAAAAGTTACATTATATTTATAAATTAATATTAAGTCTAATCCTAGTATACCCATCGTTACCGTATATTTTAATTCGGGTTATTTATTAATAATAGTAAATAAAACGTTCATTAAAGAATTTTCGCCGAATATAAAATATAAAGCAGTACCGCCTAGTATTATAAAGGGTATTAATTCGAAAATTATTATCGATACAATTACTAAATTTAACTTTTATATAGAAGGAAAGGTTAATAGTATTAAGGTTAATAGGTACTTCCAAATATCCGCCTTAATTATTAATAAATTAGGCCCGAATATACTATTAGGAATAAACTTCCTTCGCTACTATAGTACGAAGCTAAACTTTAATACTACTCTATATTCTTTCAAATCGGTTTTTAGTATAAAGGTTTAAAGTAAAATCTATTCTAAAAGAATTAAAGGGGGGAAGGATATTCTTATTACCAAAATCTTCGCTAAAGTTAATACTTTATTATTAGGAGGGCAATTAGGAATTATCCTAATAAAATATAGTACCCAGCTTAATAACTAATATAACCTAGGTAAACGTCCTACTTATAACTTTTATATATAATATCCTCATTTACTAAACGCTACCGTAGATAGTAGGACTCGCAAAATTATACTATATCTAAACTAATCCAAAGAGCCAATATTTATTCCTAGAGGAACTCGGATAAATATAATTATATAACTATTATATAAGGTTAACGAAACTACTATACTAATTAACGCTTCGGATATAACTTTTTTCGTCCCTAAAATATAAACCGGACTTACCCAAAAATAATATACTATATTTATTAATAAGACCGCCGAAGACGAAAAGGAAGAGGCTATTAAGAAAAATACCTTTAAAGTACCTTCCTACAGAATTACTAAACCTATCGATATTAAAACTATTCTTTTCAAAGTAAATATTAATATTTATAATACGGATCTCGAATTCTTAGAGTAAATTAAAAGCCTCCTAGATAAGTACGTCGATATTTTTAGAGATAGAAGGATCGTACCGATAAAAAAAAAAGATAAAATACGTATTAATTTAATTAAGGGATAATAGAATTAGCGAAGGATTATTAAACCTTACCCCTTAAGTACTAAGGATTGTAAATTTCTTAATAAGGAGTATAATAAAATATACGCCCAGGGCAAAATATTATTTATATCGCAATTAATTCCTATTACTTACTCGGTATTTATTATTTAGAGAAAAATTAATAGAATCGATAAAGGGCGTACTATAATAAATCTTTACCCGTTCAATAGTATTATTATACTTAATATATACCCCTTACCCGACTAAAAAGATATTATTAACGCTATAATTAATAAGAAGTTCTTTTCGATCTTTAACGCCGCTAAATTCTTCTATTAACTACCTATTTTTATTAAATATTATAATCGTATAATAGTTATTAGCCCGCAAAGTTTTAAATAATCTAATATTATATTAATAAGCTTTAAGAATTCTCTAATATTTGTATAAAAATTTATAAATAAGCTATTCTTCGAGCACCGCTCCTTCGTACGTACCTATATTAATAATATTATTATTTTTAGTAATACTTAGAAAGAATACTTTACTTACTTAGCTATTATTATAAATCTCCTTAATAAATATTACGTTTATATTAATACTAATAAATTTTTCGCGGGGTATTTTTTAGTATAGTTATTAGGTAGTATTATCGACGGAAAAGGTTGTAAACGTACGGAAGACTATATTAAAGTTTTTTAAAAGCTAATCTTTCTTAATATATTTAATAATTTTAAAACCTACTTTAATATAGTTAGGTAATTACATTAAAGTATACTATAGTTCGCTATTAAGGAGGAATTATTTAATCGAAGAAAGATTAAATTATTAAAGTGAATATACGAATCGGGTAATTTATAGGCAGGTTCGATAAAGTAAGTACAATAGGTATATACTTCCAAAATTAAATTCGAGCCGATACCCGAAGAATACGAAGCCTTCCGTATTATATAGGAAAACCTATATAATTAAATATATCTTTTTTACTATATAAAAAGCGATATACTTTTTATTAAAACTAATGTTAATAGTTCAACCTATAGTATCTATATTTTCTAATTCAAGTGCTGTTATAGGGCTAGCCTGTGTGCCTTATGCCTAGTGCCAGCGTACAGCAGCTTCTAAGACTGCTGTACGCTATTATCACTGCCGGCGAATTGCCGGCAGCTAATTAGTTAGAACGCCGCCTGCCGCGGGTCGGTTAGACCCGCCGGCGGTCGCCTTTATAAGGCCAGCCTTCCGGGCACTCGGCTGTACTTCTCTTCCTTTTTCCTTCGTACAATTACGTATAATCACATCTACTATCTACCCTTTGCCCGTAATAATTAATTATACCTTTTAACTATTGTATTTACAATATAAAACTTTTCTTTTATTGCGCAATTGATCTTCAGTATTATTGCGTACGTATAAGAATCGCCTTATTAACAAATCGCCGAGTCTAATACCCTAAAACCCCGACTAATAATTGTAGTTACAATAGTTGCAACTTTAGTCCCGCTCCCTTTATTTAGTAAATAAGGGCAAGTACTCTTTATCTAAGGAATAAGAGACCGCTTCGTACAATTATCTTTCTTATATCTAACGATAAGAGTAGCGATTATACGTCTTTTTTACCCGTTAGTAGTACTAACGATCTTATTAACTTTAGTGCCCCTCTTAAAAGTATACTGTTTAATTTGAACAATATTTATAAAATATTTAATAAAATTGTTAATACTACCGACGTTGCTGTTTATTAAGCAATATTTATTAAACTCCTTCTATCGGTAGCGGTTAACGACCTTCTTATTAGTATTAATAATAACAAGGAAAAGAAGACTATTCCCTACGCTTATTTCGATATAGTTAATAATATTATTTAAAACCCTACCTTCCGTTCGATTATTACTCTATTCGGTCGCTTTTATTATAATAACTTCGCTTAATATAAGGATATTGCTATCGACTTCGAATATAGTAAAAACGAATTAAAGACTACCCGCGCGGTAATTACTAAGGTTTAAAACGATTTCAATTAAAAGAACTTCGACTATTTTAATTTAATAACCGAATTTAGTACCCTTTAGAAGAAATTCGACAATCTTACTATAGACTACGCCGTATTTAAATCTTATAGTACTAATATTAGGACTTTATATAATAACCTTACTAAAATATCCAGTACCAGTACTAATACTAATAAAATATCGTCCTTAAAGCAAACTATAAAGAATCCGCCGATCTTTACCGGTAAAGAGAACGTTAATACTATTCGCAGGTACAAAATCTTTAAAGTATAGCGTTTCTATATTTAATCCTAGTAGAAGTACAACCCCCTCCTTTATATTAATAAGGACGTTAAAATTATTTACACCGCTATACTATTAGGTCCTAAAATTTTATTAGGTATTTAAAATAATTTAAATATTATTTAGAGTAGAGGAAATACAGATTCTTAACGTTGGAAGATAAGCGCCGAATTTATAAAGTACCTAATTACCTATTTCTAGAACGTTAATTTGAAAATAGACATTAGTCGTTACTTCAAAGAGTTCTTTATAAAGAATATATTTTTTATAGAATTTAAATTAGAATTTACTAATTTAATAAACTTCTATAACTTTAATAACTCTATAAAGGTCTACTACCTATATAATAAGATTAATAAGCGCCTCTATAATACTTTCGTATATTGCAACCTTCCTAAGGCTAACAATTTTAAAAAATAGTTTATAATCTACCGTATAATCGCCGGTAATTTAAAGGATACCAACCACCGCTATAAGATAAATGCCTATATTTTTAATAACGGTACCCCTACTAATAGAAGCTCTAATAGTACTAATACTAATACGGACAGTACTAACTCCCGTAGCGCTAATAACGTTCCTATTAGTTAGAGTAGTAATAAAATAAACTTCGACACTATCGACCTTACTATTTTTATTTATAAAGATATTTTCGACTAATATACCTATAAGGGTAAATACCGCTACTATAATAGTAATAATTATATTGCCCGTAATTACTTCACTTCGGTTAATTATAATTCCTAAAGTTCTTAATATAATAAGGGTAAGAAGAATAAAGGTAGAGGAAGAGGTAAGGGTTATTATAATAAGGAAGAAATCCGCATTACTAAAATTATATCTACTACTACTACCGCTACTACCCTAATTATAACCGCCGCCGCCGCTGCCACTACAGCCGGTAATAAGTATTATAACGAATTGGAAAATACTTAGCCTCTATACTTAATTGCATATAGAAGCCCTTCCTATTATTATTATAGAGACGAATTTTAGACTTTTTAAAGTTAGAGGATTTAGAGGAGGTTAAAATATAATTGTTAAATAGTTCTACTTCCCTAAATTTAATACTTTTATCCTTTTATATTATAATTAAATCGTATAAAATTTATTGTATCGCCCTTATTAATTTTAACTATTTTGCGTTTATTTTTATTAATCGCTCTTTCGTTACTAAATACAACCTCCCTTATTTCCGCCTCCGTTAGGCAAAGAAGTTCGTTCTCGCTAATAGAATAATTAAAAGTATTATTTTTGAAGGGGTAATAATTAAATTCTACGTTAAGTATTATACCGAAATAATTACCTTCCTAATTTATAATATTTCGAGGAACTACCTAATTATTTTAGGATTCCTATAGATATAATATTATAAATTAAAGATTAATTACAATTAGTATAGGGTACGTTTTACTAGCCCGGTATATAGGGGATAATATTTGCCTATTAACTTTTCTAGAAATTAATTAAAAGCGTCGAGAGCCTTTACTAACCGGATTTTAACTGCGGCTATCTATAGTAGGGTCGCCCTAATTCCCTAACTTTTATTAAAATATAATATAGTTAGGGAAGTACTAGTATTAATAATAGTAATAACCCTAGGGGATAAGGTTGCGGGCCTTGCCGAAGATATACTAGTATTGGTACTCCCTTCGCAAAACGGAGCTACTAATTTTATTTAAGTAGAATTATTACCGCCGCCGCCGCTACCGCCGCCGCTACTACCTTCTAGGGTAGAAGAAGTTATAGCGATTTTACTTACTATTTAAACCGGCTACCGACCTATCTCGCCCCCTATTAAAATACTAATAGCTAGTAGGGCCGAATTTAAGGTTAGTATTACCGGTACGGCTACTCTTCTAGTTAAGATTAAAAGCCTAGTACTCTACAAACTTTATATCTACTTTAACGGCTAATATATTTCCGTAGGTACGAAGCGCCCCTATACCGGTTGCTACTATAATTTTAATACAGACTCTTCTATTAAACTAAATAATATTAAGGAATTTAATATAGTTACTTTCAATTTTGTTTATAAATCCTAATAATTATAATTGTACGTTACGAATTATATTAAGTTCGAAAGGTTGGCTACCGCGGTAGAAATCCGGGATATAGATTTAATTAAGGAAATAATCGTAAATATTATAATTAGTAACGGTTAATAGTATAAGGAAAGTCTCCCTCCCTAATTCTACTCTTTTATTAATAATTTAGCTAGCGCTTACTTATCCGAAGAATTTTGAGAAACGGCGATTCTAATTAAAATAATCTACTTAACCGATATATTCAATTAAGATACGCTTTTTTATAAAGAAACGATTTAGCGTATATATTTAATTAAAATTTTTAACGAAGATATAAGGAAGTTCCTCGATAAAACCGACCGTCCAATTAAAATAAGAAACGAAATTATTATTATCCTAAAGAAAATAAAGGGATAATATTATATTAATAAAGTAATAGCCTTCCTCCTATCCTTAACTAAAAAGATCCCATTTAACCAATCCTACGATTATAAAATTAAATTTTAGCTGGGAATAATCCCGCCCAACGTAAGGCCGCACTGTATATTCCTAATTGAAATTAGTATTATTAAAAAATAGATTAATAATAATTTAAGAAAGAGTTTTATCCGCCTATCTTAATCGGCGGCTACTTCCCCTATCCTCCTAATAAAGAAGCTGGGCGGTAGCGTCCGTATTTATATTGATTATTAAAGTATTAATAATATAATATTAAAATTATACTATCTACTACTATTAATTAAAAAAATATTCGACGCTATCTACCGTACGAGGATTTTTATTAAATTTAATATAATTACTATATTTAATAGAATCCGTATAAAGGAAAAATATAAATAGCTAATTACGTTTATAACCCGTTTCGGCCTCTATAAATCTATTATTTACCCATTTAGTCTCTAGGGCACCCTAAGGACGTTTTAGAACTATATTAATAACGTTCTATATAATATTTTTAATATATATACGATAGCGTACTTTAATAACATTCTAATTTATTTAAATAACGAAATAAACTATAAAAGCTACGTTAGGGAGGTCCTCTAGCAAATAATCCGAACGGGATTTTAAATTAATATTAATAAGTACGAATTCTATATTATAAAGACAAAATACTTAAGTTTAATTATTATACTAAGAGGATTTAAAATAGACTCCGATAAGGTTTTTACTATTGTAATTTAGGAAGTTCTAGAAATTAAAAGAACGTTATAACGCTTCCTAAGCTTTACTAATTTCTATCAACAATTTATTAAATACTTTTCGATTATTATTAATTCGCTATACGAATTAATAAAGAAGTCGGTTAATTAGTAATAGACTAACTAATATTAAAAGTCCTTTAAGGCCTTCAAAAAGGCCTTTAATAATAGTTTAGTACTTTAAATCTATAATTAATTTAAATAGACCGTCGTTGAGACGGACGCTTTAAATTGGGCCTATAGTAGTATACTATCCTAATATAATAAGAAGAAAATTTTATACTTAGTCGCTTACTTTAACTAACGATATTCCTTAGCCGAATATAATTATAATATTTATAATAAAGAATTGTTCGCTATTATTAAAACCCTCGAAAAGTAGCGCCTTAAATTAGAAGGTACTTAAGAATTGTTCGAAATCCTTACTAATTATAAAAATTTAAAGACCTTTATAATTAATAAATAATTTACCCCCTATTATATATATTAATTTTAATTCCTCTCCTATTTTAATTTTATAATTAAATACCGCTTTAAATCTTTATAGGTACGTCCCGATGTATTAAATAGGAAGCTAGAAGATTTGCCTAAAAATAAAGCCAATAAAAGGTTACTAGCTAGGAATAAAGTTTTATTCGATTATAATATTTTTATTAACGGAGTATTCGTTCTAAAAGACGAGGGTGAGGAGGTTAATATTAGTACCAAATATATTTACGATTTAAAGGTACTAAACGAGAAATTAATAAATAATTTAGTAGTAGAGGGTTATAAAAAATCGATAATACTTTAGAATATTATTATATATTTATTAGACCCCAACCGTCGAATATAATTTAAAAAAGTTAAGGACTATATAAAACGGATCCCCTTCGTTGAATACCGAATAATTTAAAGATAGGCGTACTTCCGTAGTACCGTCTTCGTCGACCCTATTAATATAGAACTTTATCTCTCGCTCCTCCGATATATTTATAATTTGCTTACCGCCGGCTACCCGGGTCGTAAGAAGACCTATTTACTACTATCGCGGTCTTTCTTTTAATTTAGAATATACGCTACGGTCCGGTTATACTACAAAGCTTATTTAATATATACTAAATCTAAACTATTATAATACGCCCCCTATAGTTTTTTAAAACCGTTGGCGGTACTATTCGTACTATAGAAGGATATTTTAATCGATTATATTACCCTACTTACGCCCTATCTATATTATAAATAAAATTTTAAGTACGTTACTATTGTTATTAATTAATTAATAAAAATATAATATTATATCCCTACCGTAGGCTTAACGGCGGAGGAATTAGTAGAACGTTTTATAGAGAGAGTCTATAATATTTATAGACTATTGGATTCTATTATCTTTAACCGTAGTACCCAATTTATTTCGTAATTTTAGAGAGCTTTATTATTATAATTAGAAGTTACCTTTAAACCCTCTTCTACTTTCTACCCTATTACTAATAGTTAAATCGAACGTATTAATACTAAGATAGAAAAATACTTTCGCCTCTATATTAATTGGGTATAGGACGATTAAATAAATTGGTTACTAATTACAGAATTCGTTAGGAATAACTTAATTTCTAAAATTACTAATATCTCCCCCTTCTTTACTAACTACGGTTTTTACCCCTATATAGGCATCGAACCAATTAAATTATACCTATTAGAGATATTGGCGGTATAATAAACTAAATACTTTAAAGCTAATAAATTAATTAACCGGTTTAAATAAATATTAGACTTTATTACGAACTAAATATAATAAGCTTAGTAATACTACAAGGATAATACGAATACCTATCGATTAGATATACTAAAGTATAAAAAGGGGAATAGGGTCCTTTTTAATATTAAGAACTTTAATACTAGCCGCCCCTATACTAAATTTATACCCCTCTTTAAAGGACTATTCGAAATCCTTAAAGTAAATAGTTATCGAATTATACTTAAATTCCTAATTAATATAAAGTATAGCTTAACGTTTTACGTTAATAAAGTTAAATTATAGGACGAAGAGGGTTTACTAGGATAGATAGACGTAGAGGAATAGGACGTTCGCGTTAACTATAGCCGAATTATAAAGAGGACCGATAATAGGGAGGATTTTATAGAATATAAATTCGAGAGGATTAATAAATGCCGGAAGAATAATAAGGGTCGTTAGGAATATTTCATCGTTTGGGTACCCCTATATATATTGTTATAGTAGCCGTGCGCCGATATATTTATAGCCCCCAATACTATACGGGCTTTCTACGACAAATACCCGGAAATATTATACTTATTAGCCTAGGCGGTAGTAGAGAAGAGGCAGAAAGAGAAGGAGAAGGAAGTAGAACGGGAAGTTCCAACTCTATAGTAGAAGTTACAACGATAATTACTAGTAGCGGTAAAGGCTTTTCGAAAATAGATTGTTCGTTTAATAGGGATTTCTATTATTTTATATAATATTAGTTAGCTATATAGCTTCTTTTAGTCCGGGGAAGTATTATAGGGCTAGCCTATATATTTTATGCCTAGTGCTAGCGTACAGTAGTTTCTAAGACTATTATATACTATTATTATTGTCGGCGAATTGCCGGTAGTTGATTGGTCAGAACGCCGCCTGCCGCGGGTCGGTCAGACCCGCCGGCGGTCGCCTTTATAAGGCTAGCCTTCCGGGCACTCGGCTACACTTCTCTTCCTTTCTCCTTCGTGCAATTATGTATAATCACATCTACTATCTACCCTTTGCCCGTGATAAGTGCCTATAGGATAGGGAATTTATTCTTAGAATAAGTAAAATCCTACTAACTATAATTAAACTAGTATATTTCCTATTAAAATTAACGTCCCTAGCCGAAAAGAAATATAGTTCTACGGAAGTAGAAATCGCAATTATTATCTAAGCCCTATAGAAACTTCGAAAAATAATTCAATTTAACGAATATTGGGTCAACGTTATTACTAACTATACTTCCACTACCGGGATCGTTAAGTATACTTCGTTACGTACGATAGATCTAGCTAAAGCTAACTTAAAGCTTATAAATACTGCTAATTAGGCGTTATAATTCAATTTAAATATATTTTATATTTCTAGACTATTAAATATCGTACTAGATATACTATTAAAACTACCGACCGCTAAGACTACGGATAAGAATAATATTTCTAATAAATTGGCTAATATTTAATTTAATTTTACAGAAGTATAAAATATTAATTATTAAAATAATTTTAACGCCTTTTTATTTATATATATTAAAATTATCCCGGATACATATTAAATTTTATTAATTATCGTATTGGAATTTCGCTAATAATTAATCGAGGTTTATCCTAAAAATCCCAAATATATTAGGGTTCTCCAGTTAATTAATAAAATTAATACTCTAAAGTATATCTATATACAACGATTAGGAAAGCGCCTAAATCTACCGGCAAGCCCCTATTTATTCGAAGATAAATTACTTTACTATATTAACTATTAAGACGTACGTCGGTTGTATATTCCTCGGATTTACGTACAAAAAATATTAGAGCTAGTATATAATAAGAAATACTATTTTAGGATTAATTGGATAATAAATAATTTAGTATACTTTTATATAAAGTAAAAGACTTAAATAGTGTACGAATACGTTAAATATTACGAAGTTTACCGTTAAAATTAGCGGGATAGGTAGCCGACCCTTAGAGAACTACTATTAATTCGGACGTTCCTAAGGCTATTTTATATAGTTATTATAAACTTTATTACCAATATACCGATAATTAAAGCGGCCGGTACTATATAGGCTCTAGAAAGTTTCCCGGAATTTAATACTATATATACTATTATTTATAAATTTAATAAAAAGGTGCTATTTATAACTAAATATTCTATTTATAGTACGTAGGAATAAATTAAGGTATTACTTTAGATTTTACAACTTTATAAGTAAGGTTTACCAATAGTTATTATTAACGACCGAAATCCTAAATTTATTTCTACTATTTAAAAGAATATTTTTAAGGTATTAGCTATTAATTTACTATTTTCAACGGCCTACTACACTTAAACGGACGGACAATCGGAAAAAACGAATTAGATTATTGAAATAGCTATTCGTATATAGTATATAACGAACATTATTCTTTAAACGTTAATATTAGTAGTATTATAATATAATTTAAATAATATTATCTAATCTACTATCGGATTATTACCAAATAAACTAATATATAACTTCAAACTACGGGCGGCCTTCAATCTACTTATACCGGATAATTAAAAAGCTACTACAGTAGAGTCTTTAATTATTATATATTAAAAATATTAATTCGAAGCTATAAAGTTTATTAATCGGGCTAGAATAGCTATTAAAGAATAATATAATTCTAAATATTTTCCAATAACATTCAACGTAAATAATAAAATTTATTTACGTTTGGATAAAGGTTATTATTTATTTAGAAGTCCGAAGAAGAAATAGTTAATAGAAAGAATAGGCCCTTATCGGATTCTCGAAAAAATTAGCCTACTAATTTATAAGTTCGACTTACCTAGTATTTAACGTACCTATCCTATTATTTCCGTAATACATCTTTATAAGTTAGTATAAAATTCCGATCCTTTTAATCGCAAAGTTCTACTACTATTGCCGGTTAAAATTAATAGCTAAAAAGAATAAGAAGTCGAAAATCTTGTAATTAAAAGTTAAGGACCGTTAAATATACAATATTTAATTAAATAGATTAGGTACTAAAATAAGGATAATATATAAAAACTATATAATAAATTTATAAAGAATTCGAAGGAGCTAGTAAGGGACTTTAATGTAAAATATCCGCTAGAATTACCGTTTAAAAGCAATTGTAGAAGGGTAATTTAGTATGTTAGTAGTATAATCCTATAGAAGCGTCGTTAAAATAAATAAAGGAAGTGACCGTTTTTTCGCTAAAAGAAGGGGAAGTTACCGGAAATTATAAGAGTTTGAGAATTTTTTCCTTTATTTTATATTTTATTTTCTTTTTTATTAAGTATTTTTGTAAGAAGTTATATTTTCTGTAATTTTCTATTAAAATTTTTAGAATTCTATTTAAAAATACGCTTAAGCGGAGGTAAGTTTAGTACTAATAGTATATAAAATAATATACTACACGCTATTTACAATTTCAATTAAAATATTTTCTATTTCAATTAGGTAAGTACGTATAGTCGTATAAAAGTAATAGTAACTATAATTATATATAATAAACAGCCCCGGTAGGTAGGTACTTGTAGAGGAAGAGTTTTAATACGTATATACAACTTTCAAAAGAAATTAAAATTATCCAACTATTTTTACCCTCTCTCTTTTTTACCCTAGTAACTTTACTATTACTTATTCTATCCTTATAACGTTTAATTCTATTACGGTTTTTGTTATATAATAATTTTATTAGACTAATTATTATTTATTAATTTACCTTATTTTACATTCGTTAATTATAACCTCGGTATATTAAAATAGCTAACGTTAATATAGAATCCCCGCTGCCGGTTAATAATATAATCGCTACCTTTAATAATTAAATTAATAGTTCTAATTATAATAGTAACCTACGTAATTTTACTATAAACCGGCAATTTGCCCCGTAATCGCTCGAATATAACCCCTAGTTTAATATACTAGCTAATATAATAAAATACTTCAACCGTTATACTATTAACGGTATTCCTAATAAGATTATCAATTTAAAAATTAATAGTATATATATTATACTACCCAACTTTATAGCTAATTTTATTAAATAAATAGACGTAATCCCGCTCGGATAATTCTTTAATTATGTCCGTTATAAGTATATTATTAATACGTTCAATAATTTCGGTTAAAACTGTACCCTCTACAATCCGTTTATTTGCTTCCCTAAGTTTTTTAATACTATTTAAAGCATTCTAATATATAACCCCAAAAAAATAGATAATAGTAGACGTATAATATTAATCTTAACCGCTAATTATCTTTTTATATTATACGAAAATAAATTGTACTCCGTTTTATATAGTATTATCGATTATACAAATAAATTAATCAATTTAGATATAGTAATTTTATATTCCTTCGAAGGCAATTTTACTTACTTTACGCCCGTATTCTTATTAAATAGATTGCTTAAAGATTTAATTCCTAATAGTTACTATAGACCCTAATAAGAGTAAATATCTAACGCTATTACTAATTTTAACGATATTTAAATTTAAGAATTGTATTCTAATAGAAAGTTCGATTTAATTTATATAATAGTAATTAAATTCGGCGATACTATTTTTAGAAGAAAATATATAGAGGAGCTTATTATTATTAGTAAACGCCTCTAGGCGCGCTTCCTACCGGCTCTCTATACGGTTTACCCTAATAGCTATATCGTTAAGAGTAGCGACTTCGATTTCTTCGAAATTTAGGAATATAGGGAAATCGTTTAATTAATTAATAAAGCTCGTGAAATCTTATAGCTAATAATTAAACCGGCCTCTATCCTATTTCGTATTAAAACTCTAATTATTAAAGTAACTCCGAAAAAGGTACGTAAAACTCTAACCCGAATTGTATAATTCCGTTCAGCTATTGTTAGTAAGAGTAATAATAAAGGAAAAATATATCCAACCCTTGTTAATACCCTCGTTAACTATAATAAAAATTATATTAATTTTAGCGTCGAGGTCGATTAAGAGTTATATACGGAAATCGAAAAGATTGTTAAGGTATATATAGAGAATAAAGAAGAATATAAGAGATAATTCGCTAGCAATTACTCTTTCTTATAATATAAGTTAATTTATAATACTAAAGCAATTCTTAACCTTACTTTTAATAAGAAACGCAACGGTAATACTAATTTTACTAATTATATCCCCTTAAAAGCAATATTGCTTGCTATCTAGTACTCTAACTATAGTACTAAATTTCCTAAGCAAATCGGTAGTTTATTAAGTAAATTTAATTATTTTTATTATACTTAGGTAGTACCCGCTAAATCGGCCTTAAATAAACTTCCTATAGTTAAGAAAATAATTAACCGTACTATTGAAGTTAATAAAGAACTTATAATACCTATTAACTTTATTTCTTACGAAGAGATTAAGGGAATATTAACGAGCACTTCAGAAAAATAAACTACAGTATTAGCAATTTCTAACGAATATTAAAGAAGAATTATATAAATAATATAAATAAAATTAATATCCCTTTATACTAAATTTAAAAAAGCGTAAGAGTTTTATATTTAATGCTATCCTACTATTTCGTTTATTAATAGAATTCGCGTACCCGATACTCTTCCTAGTATTGCTACTCCTCGTAGTATTTATTCTAGTAATCTTTCGCTTTAACCTATACCCGGCTTAACTAAATTATCTAATAAATTTTATACTATATTAGTTCGCTCGGGCTTTTACTTTAATACCTTATCTTCTACCTACTCTCTTTACTATAGCTACCTTCCTACTAATTAGGAGTAAGAAGACTCTTTACTAGGACGCAAGCAGTCCCATTAAAATATATATTATATAAACGAGAATAATAAAATAAAAGAAAATAAATTTAACGATCGCTTACTTCGTCGCGGATATAATTACTAAGGGATCGGTACTAGGTTATCGAACTATATACTCTATTCGGGTAGGCGTATATTTTTATATTTATTAGCTAATTTGGATATAGGCGAATAGATAGAGACTCTAATAGATAACCGGATTTTTTATATATATAGTTAAATTTAATAATATTATGTAAATAGCGAACACTCTTCTCCTTTTATCAAGGGGGAGATATTATAGGGTATTTTTAGTAGATACCTAAATACTTTGTTTTATTATAGTAGCTACTTATTAAAGCGTATAGTCTATTATATAAGAATATTCGTCCCGTTAACCTTTATTAAAGTTAACGGATTATTAATTTATATTATACCAACTTTATATCTATTTTGTTTACACTTAGTAAAATTGTATATAAGGTCCTAGGTTGAAGCTCGCGATAGGTCTTATCTTTAGCTTCCTTTAATAAGACTGTCGTCAATCGTTACGTACTATTGCTCTGTCTAACAACTAGTTGCTCACTCTATTATTCTCTATTGTCATCACTTGTAAAGCACATCTTCGCGTAACATCCTCGATCTACAATACTATATCTTCCTATATACTCCCAAATTAGTAACGTAGAATAGATTATATATATTTAAACTCTGTAGTGTTAGAGGAGTAGATTATATACTATTATATAAAGAATAGTACGGACTTTGTATTAGCGACCTTATCTAGTAAGGGGTCGAATCCCGCTTTAGTTCTAATAGTTATTATAACCCGGGCATTGCACTGTTTTAAATCTTTAAAATCCTCCTTATTATATTACTCCCCGTCGTAGTTCGGCTATACCCAATCTTTCTTAAAGTAATTAATAATATTACAATTAATATACTATATATAACGTTATTATTATATATTAAGGAAGGTCTTATCGATCGCGCTAGTAAGTTAGGGGTTACCGTCGGTTATAATTACCGTAGGGTAAGGGATTTTAAACCTATTATACGCCTCTTTGATATACTAAATTAAGAAGCTAAAACCCTCTTCCCTCTCGTTATTAAGTATTATTTAAAAGACTAGTATAGAAGTTCTCTCGGGGGTAAAAATCACGCTTTAAATATAGGGGAGATAGTAACGGTTAGTCTTATATATAGCGTCGATTAGGATAGTATATAGGAACCTTATTTATATATAGCGCTAGCGGTTAATTAATTAGAATACGTAGCGTAATGTATCCTTATTTTTATCCTCATCCTTACTCTTAAAATTAAAGTAAATATAATAGAGAGTTTTACTTTTGAAATCGTCGTCCAACCGCTTAATAAATACCTATATATTATTGTACCCTTACCTTATATTATAGTGTATTACTTGGCGTTTATTATTGAAATCGCTATAAGTCTAGGGAATTTCAAAGTATTTTTCCTTAATTATAATAAGAATTATCTATATTATAAGGTCCTATTATAATAAGAGGCCTTTAAAGAAGCGATTCGCTTCTGGGTTAACCTTATAATCCTATACCTTAGTATAAAATATAATATAGCCTTCTAAAGTACGTAATGGAGGGTAGCCTTAGTATATTAGATTTATAGCCCGGGTAGTCTACTTCTACCCTGTACGCTTTTTAACTTAGAGTACTACTTTAAAGGGGTAATAGCGCGCCTTCTTTCGTAATATAAACTATTACTTTAAATTCTCGTTAGCGACGACTGGTAGGTAATAATCTATATAGTCGCAATAATATACCTACTTAATAATAGACCTGTCTTCTTCGTAGCCTAGCTTTTTAAACTTTTAAGTATATTAGGTAACTATACTAAATCGGTAACGACGGCAAAAATTAATAAGGTAGGTAAATAACTTAGTATAATCGTCAACGGGGTTGAGAGAAAAGAAGGGATTATCTACTAGGATAAACTAGGTAATAGAAGAGTCGAAAATATCGTTATTAGAAGCGAAGGTTTTAATTGAAGAGTATAATGTACGACGGGGGCGTTGGGCAGCCGTACGAAGGCACTTACAAGAAGAGGGTATTTAGAACGATTAATTAGTATAAAAATTAATTAAATACAATAACTTTATATACGTTAAGGGTATTATTAATAGGTATAGAGTACTAGTATAAATATATAATATGTGGATTGCTGGCGCTAGTTAATAGTATAGCTGTATGTAAAGTGCTGGTGCAAATGGCCGTATGAAAAAGAGCGAAAAGAAATGGCTAAGGTATAGCGATGTTGCGTGTATTGAAAAGACGAAATTTTGCGGGTAAAAACGGGATTTACGATGTTAGGTGTCATCAGCTGTACTGGCCCCATTTTTCTGGAAAGTGCGTGCCTGTAAGTTTTTGGTGCGTGTCGGTAAGTTAACTCTTGTTTTTGGACACCCTTGTAACCAGGGCCCGGTCTATACTCCAGAGGTAGTGTAATGACGCAGCGAAATTGTCCTCAAGGCCGTCAAACGTGTAAATTTGCGGTCTGTGGTAGAAATGATCAACGGCAGCTGACAAGAAGCGTGATAAAGAAGATTAAAACGGTGCAAGCTAAACATATCAGCGGAAAATAGCTTAAGCTGACTCTAGGAAAACTCCATATCCCGATTCCAGCCCATCCATCCCAATTCCTTTTAGTATCATCAAGAAGCTAAGGGGTATAAGCGTAGGTGAACGTGTGACACGAGTTAGTACAAAATAAACAAAAAAAAAAAAAAAAAAAAAAAAAAAAAAAAGAAAAAGAAAAAAAAAAGAAAAAAAAAACGTAGGCCAATTTTGAACCACAGCTCACCATTACCTCCTCCCTCATTCATACCTCTGCCTACCACTTTTTCTCTGCCTCGCATGCCCTCATATCACTATCCCCGCTGCTCCTCCAACTCAATTCCACCGTATCCGCCACCATGCATCGCCCGATCCGCCTCCAACGGATTCCCCAAAACGCCCTTGTGGGAGATCTCCTTCTCAATTTGTCGCATATCAACATGTCCAACGGCATTGACACCATCAAAGATGCGTGCGACTTCTTCAAGAGTCGGGCCTTTTGTCTCGACGTAGAAGAAGTAGACAAAAGTGAGTTCCAAGCAGTTCCATGTAGTGTACAAGAGAGTAACGTTCCAGTGGTGGGGGAGATCATCCCAGGCTAATTTGTTGGTTTGGCTTGGGGGAGTTAGCATTCAACCCGTGGAACGGCATAGCGGCAAAAGAGGGAGAAGAGCGGGAACAGAATCAAAGCGGGTAGTGGAGGGTGGTGATGCAGAGTTGGTAGAGGAAAGAAACAGTGTTTAGGTGAAAGCACCAGGAAGCCCACATGCAAGGAAGGAGCGGCAAAAGTGATATTAATAGAATGTCTTGATGAGATGAAAAGGAAAGGGTGGGCAGTGAAAAGAAATGAAAGGAAAAGAACTCACTTGGAGATGGCAAGCACAGCCTGCACCGTGATATTCATCAACATGATGCCTTTCGCCCTCAGATGAAACGGCAGGACCTCCAACGCATACGCCACGAGCAGTCCTGAAAACCCAATATCGTAAAAGATACCAAAGATCCAGATGGACACCAACTGCGTATAGCCACTGGTCATGTTTGTCTCCCCACTATCCTCATACGCTGCGCCCGTTGCCGTTCAGCACGCAAAGCTCACGACCATACCGCACGTCGACATCAAGAACAGCGGCCTGCGTCCAAACCGGTCAACATTCAGCGCGGCGAAGATGGTAACGATCAGATCCAGGATGGTCTTCCCTGTCGAGATGGCCAGCTTATGGCTCTGCTCCGTTATCCCCGCCCCGCCGTATACAGCATTCATGTAATTACTGAACAAGGCATTGCCGGAGTACTGGCTAATGACACCCAGCGAGATTATGATGGCCAACCGCCACCTATTTCCCTTGGTCCTGATAAAATCGACATAGCTCGATGCCTTATCCAGCTGCTTCTGGATGCGAATCGTCTCTTTGATCTCACGAAACTCAAACTGCACTGTTCTGTTGAGTCTATCACCGCCGGCATGCCACTTGGCGAGTATGTCGAGGGCCTCATCATGGCGTTCCTTGTTAATAAGGTATCGTGGAGATTCAGGAAGCCACCAAATGCCTGCGAGTTGGACGGCCGAGGGCAGAATCTGCAGGAGCGTGATGGAGCGCCATGACCAGCTGGAGGCAATGTTGGAGGTGCCCCATGCTATGCACGACACCAAAAGCGCGCCGGCATTCCAAACACAGTTGTAAATGGCGGTGACGGGGCCGCGATGTTGCGGGTGTACGATCTCGGTGAGAAGGAGGGGAGATGCCATTTGTGCGAGTGAGTTGCCAAAACCGAGGAGGAACCGGCCACCCATGTACACTGCCATTGTTAGTAATGAAACTCCCTGAGGAAGGCGAGAAAAAAAGGCATGTTCCTAGGTACTTCTGCAACCGTTGCAAAAACCTGTTAGAAACCCCCCGAAGATCATGGGCATGCCTCCAGCTACGATGGAGGGCCTTCGTCCATAATTATCGGCCACGTATGGGGTTATAAAGAACAATAAGATTGAACCGATGTTGACCACGTTAGTCAAGATTGCCAGCTTGCTATCCTCAACGGGATCTGCAAGGTCCGGGTTCAGCTTTGTCTCCGGGAAGAAGAAGTGGTTCCACACATGGATCTGTTGTGATGTGTTCAAGAGCATGCTGTCGTAGCCTGTCGTTGCCGATGCCACCAGAAGGAAGAAGGTCATGCCATAGAGCTTTCTCAAATGCGGTTCCTTCGTCCAGTCAACCCTCTCAAACCGCGGAGATTCTACCTCCGCAATCTCATCGTAAATCCCCGAGACATTGTCTGGGTTTGGGTTGGGTAAACGTTCATTCTTTCGTCGGGGGCCCTTTCTTTGGGGTCGGCCCCAATTTCGACCCGGATCGTTCGTGTCGTAGGCGTCGTTGTTGGCATTGACGTTGAGGACCAAGGCTGCTGAGCAGGGAAAACTCCAAGTTGGGTTTAGACAATGACACGTATGTGTAGAGGTAGGTAACCTTTGATCAAACTGGAGTCGATAGCAGGAATTGAATACCACGACAGGATATCGGAGAAGGAAAGGAGTAGCAGTGAGGGTTCCATCTCCGCGTAGTATATGAGGATCCCCAGAGCATCTACGTAGTAGTGTGTGATCCCCAGCGGGAACCAGGCGAAAAGGGGTCGGGGAAGTATCGATATGCTGAAAGAGGCAACAAGAATAGGTGATCATTCTGGGGTAAGCCATCGTCGTGACATCCCGGTACCCATGGGTTGACGATGCGAGGCCACTAATAGACCCCTGGGAAGGATTTCATCTCTGTTCGGTATGGTCTGTCTCAAACTTCACTTACCTACTTGGCCAAGTGTGGTATCATTCTTGATTTAAATAGAAAAAAATGCAGTAGTAGAGGGCCGGTACGAGGTCTGACTGGACTATCATCCAGAACTTTAACAAAACGGTGAAAAGACGGAGTCACCAGCCGTTGTTGCATCGCAAGTGGCCGGCTCCTCTCATCAATGACACTGTGCCAAATAAGACTTCTTTCTGGATGTTCTATGCCTGGAGGTGGTGCAATGTGGATGGCGGGGAAGACGGGTTCTACCTTGCGGAGGTTCTGCGCAGTTGAAGGCATTCTCTCACCCAATCGTAATGATCTCTTGTCTAGTGTATAGCGGTTATTGATGACCTGCACTAGCAGTTTTGACTTAGACAATCGCCCAATATGGGCTGCATGCCACGAGATCCTCCACGTGTCTGTGCGTCTTCGTTCCTCAAACCCCTAGTCCGCCATGATTGAACATAGTTTATCGAATCTGCGTGCAGCATACGCGAACTCAATTCCTGAGACATCTTTGCAGGTTGTAGAGCCCCTCGCTACCTCACGGTCGGTATCGCTTATTCATGTGACGACTTACAGGAAAGGGTTGTGAGACTGGCTAGACCATCACTTGTAATTACCTCTAGGAAGCCTTATTCCCAATTCCCAACAGTCGGGAGATTATCGAACGTTCGACGCGTCGGATACCCCATGGACGGGTAAAGAGCATGGCTCGCTTGTCGCTGAAATAGAGCCAGGTGGATGGGACTCGGTGAGCAGGGCGAGGCCGCATTGAGTCGGAAACGCCAATTTTAATTTCGCTGAAGCACTTGTCGTGTTGCGCTACGGACCAACAACTTGTGTGGACGAGCACATCAGCAAGCTCTGCATCCGCCAGCCGTCGCCTGTCGTATTCGGTTTAGGAAAAGAGGTTGGAGCAAATATTCGAGCTGTGGCGCACAGTCTTGAAGTGGTGATGAGAACTCGGAAGGTCTGTGAGGTCCATATCAGCACAGCTGCAACTAGTGATGATGGATAAATGCCCCGTTGGTAGGAGGAGGCTATCACTCATCCATCTTTTCCACGTGGAAGGGGACGGGAGCAGCAAGAGAGCGACCCAGGTGCTCAACCCCCCCAGCTTTCACTGTGGAGATCTTTGTCCATAAGGTTCGAGAACATAAGATCCAACCGCCAGTCCAACAGCAACTTCCGGATGGTAGGGCAGGGCTGTGACAGACATGGAGTGACATTATCCGCCGTAAACCCCACTTCCCGTCGTTCCATCAGTGTCGCATCCCTGACTGGAGTTTAACTGCGAAAGGAGGACGTCCCCGACCGGGTCGTCTCAAGCGGGCCGCTGTTCCCATCATTTTCTCCAATTTCCCCGGATTTTCGAAGCCTTCAGACTGTGCCACCAATACCAACGCCGATTTGGGATCCACGGGGAGTTTGGAGTAACTTGGCGTGGTCGGCAATAATCGGTTGTGTGGGAGGTGCAAGACACGGAACTGAAGGAGATTCATGTGTTGTGACAATTCAGTTCCAAGGCAAGATGGAATGCACAGGATGCAGTGAGGTGGTCACCCATCGAAAACGGATACTTGGCAGCCCCGCACCGACCACACGACGGGCTACAGCCGAGTGCTATTGGTGCAGTCTAGCCCACACAGGCAGCTGCACACCCACTGCCTGCCGCTGAATGCCTTTACTGTACTGTCGGAACACCACAGTGCAGTGCCTGCCCGGGCCCCACCTGCTCGTGCCAGTGCCCTCGCTCAGGAGCACTTTCCATGTCCAGGCTGGGCCCGAAAAGTGACAACCACCAGAGAGAGGAAGAAAGAAGGAAGGGCGACGCCATAGTGATGGGGTCCCGGACCTGATGAGTGAAAACAGCTTCCTCACCAATCACCGTACTGTACCGCTTCAATGGCAAGAATGCGTCGCGACACAGAGGGAAACACCAACTCGCCGAGTCGGAAGATGAACGGACGATAAAGTGCCTGTTTTAATCCATCGCATATCCCAGTATTGCCTCCCGCTCCTGGGTCCCGTCATTGCTAACAGTGGGATTTCACTTGGCAGCCGAGGCAGCAACGCACCCAGAAAATGGCAAAGGGAACTTGGAAAGGGCAAAGGGAAAAGCCGTCTTTGATGTACCTACGGTCAAACTCCCGTCAGCTACAACTTTGACACCAGCAAACGAACATCAAAGCAGTTCTCAATGAATCAGTCAGTCATTCCTTCCGGCCCCTTGCTTTAGCCTGTCACCTCAATTGCCCTCCTCAACATATCACACCAAACTCAGTTCCCATCAAGATCATTATCATCACCATCGTCATTGTCCTCCCCCTCCCCACTACCACTCAACTCCAACACTCCAAAAGCCCACTCGTCCACCGCCTCATGCCCCTTTGTTGTCAGATTTGTCTTCATCCAACACGTGTGATGGGTTTCCTCGTCGCCCACGATCGCACCCCATCCCGCTCCGGTGCATCCCTGCTTTTCCGCACACTTATCCAAGCACGAGTTGAAGCTGGTCGTGTTTACGGAGCCAATGTCGGCGGCTTCTCCTTTTCCAAAGTCAACGCCGCAGAGACGCTGGAACTTCTTGCTGCTGCTGCTACCGGGGCTGCTAGCATTACCGGCCACCGTTGCCGTGTAAAAAGTTCCGTTGATGGATGGACACTCAATTTTTGCGATGGCGGTCGCAGTCGAAGACGCACTTGAAGCGCTGGTAGAGGTGGTAGTTGCGATTATCGGGGATGAGGTGATTGCCCTAGATGGGTTCATTAGTCCGGGTCATTGGGTCGGATATAGGAAGGAAAACCTACCCAAGTCCTGCCGTGATGCTCGCTTGCGCCAACTTCAAGTCATTCTTGGCATCGTGGAGGTTCTTTTGGCTCACACCTAGACCTGCCGCAAGACCAACGACCGTCGCAAGAAGCAGGGCCAAGGTACCGATGACGGCAAGTGCGATGCTCCGTTTCACCGTGAGGAGGGTTGGCCCCGACCCGGCACCTGTGTTCTTTTCTGGCAACATCGGGGTGCGTTGGTCCGGATATGGATGCTGACTCTCGCCGGGCACAAAACCTGTCTTCTCCGCTTGCTGAGGATCAGGGAACGGCTGGTAAGGGAGTCCAGCTCCGACCTGTGTTGGTGGGTATTGTTGCTGGTAGCTGTAGCTCGCCATCTGGACCTCGTCTTAAACTCCGACAATGGTCGAGACCAGACCTCGATGTTATATGTCCAGTCGACCAAGCCGCGATCCACACAAGCGGCGCAGCAAAACCAAAGGCTGAAGATGATCTTAATGAGATTCTGGACCAGCCTCGGACTTACACTAAAAGAGGCGTCAGGGGCTCGGTGTGGTACGAATGAAACGCCCGAATTTTGATGCTGTGCAAGCGCGCTGAGTAACACCACCCTTCAATCTTCTTGGCGACAACGGCTGCTATTCTGCGGACCAGTCACGATCGAATTTATCTCGGTGCCTGAATAAGCGCTAAGGATAAGCAAGCATTTCATCCTGCGTGATAACTGCCGTTGTATTTGATATCAGCCTCACTATCTTGAGATAGGTGTAGCAATAATAAGGCATTGGGAGTACTGATTTATACATGAAAGGCAAAACCGCAGACAAATTCCAAACGACTAAAGTTCTGCATACTCGGTCTTTGAGCCTAGATTATACGAATAACTATCACGTAGTGTCTCGCGTTCCAGGTGTTTACCTAGGTACCTCCTCTCTGCGTTATTGTCAATCACAGCCCCTAACCCTTATCTATCGATCTGGCCCTCGATAGACCGGGGCACTTTGAGGGTGACGTCATCGTACCATGCCGCTTCCATCGCGACATTGCAGCTGAACAAATCCGACGTTATTCATCTTCCCTTCCTTCTCTATTGGGCGAGCGCCGAAAATAATCTTATGAAATTGTTGACGAGCCTACGCTGGATCAGCTTGCGATATATTGCCCATCACCATTCCACCCGCATCCTGCATTGGTCGTCATCGGAGATGTCCACCTCTACCCCGTCCTCCACTGCTCCAAGTACCTCTACCAACCAGAAGCCACTAAAACACCGATCCGTGGTCTCTTCTTTCATTTTCAAACTCCCCCCTGCTTACTTTTCCCCTCCATCCTCCTCCCCCTCCTCCTCTCTACCGACTACCTCTAATTTTGATCCATCTATTCAAAAACCGCTCGTGGCTCTGTTCAAACGCTCGGACAAAGTCAGCACTTACACCCATCACTACGCGCCCATCTCCGGTTCCATCGATTCAACCGACCCTTCCCCCCTTAGCGCAGCCTGGCGTGAGATTCATGAAGAGACCACTTTAACTGCTTCCGACCTGAAACTCCTTCGGCAAGGGAAGCCGTACACTTTCTCTGATGAATCAGTCGGGCGAGAATGGACAATTTGGCCGTTTGCATTTTTGTTGAAGGACCCGGCGGGGGATGGCGAGGGAAGCGAGAAAAGAATAAAGATCAATTGGGAGCACGAGGGGTGGGCATGGTTCGATCCGTTGGAAGTGCGAGACACTGAAGATTTCGGAGGAGTGCCGAAGCTGAAGGAGAGTTTGAGGAGGGTCTGGTTTGAGATTGATCTTGGACTTGAAGCCGGCAAGGTGCTGGCGGCGGGGTGTAAACGTCTAGAAGAGGATTATGTGAGTGGGGCGAGGCAAATGGCAGGTGATGCCTTGCGTATCTTGCGGGATGTGATCGACAAGATGGACGACGGTGTCTTGGCTGGAGAAAATGGAGATGGGAAAGAGGCCAAATGGTGGAAGGACATCAGAATGGCTGCATGGCATCTGTGGAAGAATGGACGGGAGAGTATGGGCGCGGCGATCATGTCTGCCTTGTTGTCTGCTTTGGCTTCCGTTGAGGCTGAAGTTTTCCAGGACCATACCACCAGCTCCAAGAGCAGCGGAAAGCAACTCAAATCGACCATCGTCTCCATTTTGGACCGGGAGATCTCCGCCCGCCCCTTGACCAATGATCAGATTTCCCGATCCTTCGCCTCCTACATCTCCCGTAACCCCCCCTCCTTCAATACACCTCAAAAACCTATTTCTATACTGACCTTGTCAGAGTCCTCCACGATCACCCACGCCCTTTCCCATCTCCCCATTCTTCTCCCCAATTCCGTCCTTGATATCCGCATCCTTGAATCCCGCCCCCTGCTCGAAGGTGTCTCTCTCGCCGCCAGCCTCGCCAAAGCTCTCTCCACAGACTTGGCATCCAGTAACGACCGCCAACACAGCATCACCATCTACACCGATGCCTCGGCCTGTCATGCCACTCAGGGGGTGCAGCTGGTGGTGATAGGCGCCGACCGCATCGCTTCTGATGGCTCAGTGAGTAACAAGACTGGCTCGCTGTCTGTTCTCCTTGCCACTCAACACAACGCAAGAGAAGCCAAGGTGGTAGTCCTTTGCGACTCGGAAAAGGTGGCCCTCCCTGGACCGCCAGAACAGCACGTAGTAGAAGATCAGGGCTTGGAGCAAGTGACGAGGGTGTGGATGGGCGAGGGGAGCAGTAAGCGGATCAGAGGGGCTGCCAGGACAGTATTGAACTTTGCTCATGCCACAAGATCTGAGGGGAAGAAGAAAGGGAAGAGACATGAAGAAAAGGAGAAGACGCAGGTAAAAGTGGAAGTGAGAAACGTGTCTTTTGAGTGGTGTGCTGGAGGGCTGATTGATGCTTACGTTACTGAGGAGGGTGAATGGAATGATGAGAACGTGAAGAAGAAGTCAGAGGCGCTGCAGGGTTTGGAGAAACGACTTTTTGAAGTCCTGTGGGCTGATGCTGCAGTGGTACCGAAAGAGGGAAATGTGAAAACGATACCAGCTCAAAATATCAAGTGTCAACTGTCAAGGGAAGCCCATGGAGTGCGCGAAGGTACAGAGTTTTACCAATGTGTCATCGAAAAAGGCGAAGGACGCTGTGAGGTCTAACAAATTTAACGCTAATTCTATCAAGTAAAAGGGGGTATAATCGCTAGTGCCAATGCCTGCCGTGCAATTTGTATCATGAGACTCCTAACAAGCAAGTGCATCCGTGGTGTTCAACACAAGGGAACTTCCAAACGCCAAAGACAAGAAGGATGCCACGAGAGAACCAACAACATAACATGGTCTTAGGCAAGCGAATTGCCCGGTCTATATACCTGCATACCGTCATCATCCTGCCATGTCTTGAGCTCCTGAACAACCGTGGTACCGTCTTCAGGTCTCACATTCTGTAACCAGCCTTGGACGTGACTGGGATACGGCTTCGTCGGAGAGCCCGTTATTGGACCCGAGAGGGCACCCGGCGTGGTCTCTCTGTTCACAGGGCTATGCACCGATCCGCTCTGCTGCTTCTCCGTGGGAACAGACAGCTGCTCATGCTCCTTGCGGTGAATTACTTCGTGCAGCTTATCGACCAAGGGCTTCAGATCGTTGAGGACGTTGTGACAGTCCTTCCCATAGTCACTGCCCGTCATCGCCTCATTCTTGAACACCTCCTTTGCCTTGTCGATGAGGAACATGTCGTACACTCTTTGGTTGACAAAGAGGATTTGATGCATCAGAAGGATGATGGCAGCATTGAAGATGTGATGGAGGTCCTGCACGAGCAGCTTCTGGCCGGGGCTGATGATTTGTAGCCGTCTGCCGATGCGGAGGTTGCGCCGTGCGGCATCGCTGCACTTGCGGATGGCTCTGGTCCAAGGGTTTTCCGGTTCCGCTCCGGGACCCTCAAGCCCAGGTGTCAACCAGGTATTGGCCACCTTCTTCTTAACGGCGGTGAGGAACGCGGGACGGATTGCCAAGATGATGAGCTAAAACCGTTAGCTGTCTGTCATGCACATCATGTGAGGGGTGAAAAACAGGGTTGCATACCTGATTGTAAGCCATGTGCAGTGACAGCAAAGCCCGGTCGGTACCGAGTGCCGGGTCCTCGGCTTCGGGTTGGAGTGCATAGTAGTAATAGTTGCTGGGACTCTCCTCCAAATTCTCGAGCTTCAAGCTCGGGGGCAGGTTCTCATGCCATTGATCAAGCTTCCCAATTGCGACCGAAAAGGGCAGCTCATCGAACCCGTCGGCCGGCTTGTTCGCATGATGACGATAGCTGTTGTTGACGATGTAGGCGGAAATCTTGGACAGTTCCACATGTGCACACAGCCCAAGCGGCGAAGGAAGGCCCCTATTGAGACACACCATTAGGCCAAGTACGGTGAAGGTACGATTGAAGGGTACAACTCACGGTGCTTCCTGTGGCAGGGACAGGGTGATGGCCTGATGAGGGACCGCGGGTGGGCGACCCATCAAGCAGCTCAGCCAGCTAGAAGAAACAGGTATGTGTCAGCAAGTGGTTGGCTAGTTGACGCTACGAGGCATCACCGGTGGGCAATGGCATGGACTAACCGATCGATGTTGTAAACCGTCCAGAAAGTCCTACGCTCAATCTCGGTGACTGAACTTTCCCTGTGCACGCCGTGCATCACGCTGAGATGCATGGCGTTGCTGATGGCCATGTAGGCGGCATCTCGGCGATTGTTCTCCACCAGGTACAGGGCCATCAGGGCCAAAACGGCCACGTTGTAAATTGTGTAGGACGTCATGTCCAGGGGGTTTCCGATCAGCATCCTAGCCGCCGCATAGTGGGCTTCGCCCAATTGGCCATCCACCCGGGAATTCTCCTCGGTCAGGGTCAGCAGATGGGTAAAGGCAAAGGCTGTGTAGACCAATGCCAGTTGGCCGTGCTCCCGAGCGGTGTGGTTCCGCGGTTTAGTGGTGTCCAGCTTGAAGCCAGTGCCAAAACCGGACTGGTCCGGTAGCGCCATCTTGGCGGGGTCCTGGAATGGCCAGAAAAAAATGCCGCCGCACCCTGCCTTGCCGTTGTCGTCCTGGAGAAAGGTCTTGAACTGCGTGATCATGGCCTGGATTTCCAGCTGCGTGGGGATGCGCGGCTCCACGTCCATGGTCGGAAGCAGGAGAGGACGGGAATCGAACGTCTGGTAGCGACCAACCGAATTGAGGAACGTTGCATTCCTGCTGCCGTCGGGCGTCTCAGGGTTGGGAGAGAGACCTTTGGAGGCCAGCGGCTGCGTCGTCTTGATGAAGGCCTTGAGCGAGTCAAGGAAGGTGGCGCCAGAGGTTTCTCCAAGGTAGCGAGCGGTACCCTCGGCATCGGCCAGCATTCTGCCGTCGTCGACGGGGTAGTCCATCTGCATCTCCGTGTCCTCATCGATGGAGAAGGCGGGCTCAAAGTTGTGGTTGTGCGCATGGACAGGGTAGTCATAGTGCGACGTCGTGGACGTGACCGAGCCTTCGGTGAGATAGGCCTGGCCGGCGGCCCCTACGCCATCTGGCGAGTCGATGCTCATGCCGCCCTGATCCCCTTCCTGGACAGCCTGCAACGGCTGAAGCAAGCCGCTGAGGTCAATCTTGCTGTTACCATTGCCATTGCCGCTGGCCGCTCTGCTGGTGATCTGGAGTTGACTCTCGTATTTGGCGATCTTGCCGAGCAGCCCGTCAATGTAAGTCTGGGGGACGGTGACCTTTTTAACGCCCTGGGGGTAGATGCACTGGCGCTGGGCCTGGGTGCACTGGCGACACGGCTTCTCGCCCGAGCACTTGATGCGCTTGACATTGCAGTTGTTGCAGGCGAGGGCCACGCGCTTGCGTTGCTCGGGCGCGACCTTTTTCCTCCGCGGGTTGACGGGTAAGCGAAAGTTGGGATCGTCGGCGCCCGAACTCTTGGACGACCTCGGCATATCTGAAGCCAGCTTGTCGGTGTGGTGTTGCTGTCACACCTGTATCCCAAGTGGTGCTTGCCTTGGGTTCTGGAAGGAGGAGGGGAAATGCCGAAAAGGTTGGCGAGAAGAGACGATAGGTCAGGGACGGTAGGATGATGAGGCGATTGGGATCACACTGGCACCCGACCACACTTTCCATCTGGCAGTGTGCGTCAAATAGCCTTGGTTCTTGCCAGTGCCGCGTCGTCCTGTCCACCTCCTGTCGACGGCGAGGATGGTGATGATGCGTTCAGCAGGTAGTCTTTGTAGTTGAGAGTGACTTGTCAGCCGGTGAGGTGAGTGAGGTGAGAGCCCGGGAGTGTCGGCGTCGGCCGGCGTCAATGAGCGATAAGAGGTGAAGTGAGGCCAGGTTATGTCGATCGAGGTTACAGATGTGCAGCTGAGGCTTGACCACTGCACACAACGAAGGACTCGCTGACAACGGCTCCCCCTCTTGACCGACCGGTGTGGTCCGTGTGGTCGCGATGGTGGTGGCACGTCCAGACGGGCGTCAGGCCGTGTCGTTGGGGGGAGGAAGGAGGGTGGTTAGTTGGGTGAAGCTGAGAAGAAGCACCGAGGGGAGACGGGAAGGATGGAGGAAGAGGAGTGGAGGGAGTGGAAGAAGGAGGAAGTGAAGAGACGGGAAGAGAAGACTGGAAAGAGGGGGGGGGGCGAGTCAGGTGAAGAAAAGACGAAAAGGCAAGACCGAAAGACGGCAAGTGTAAATGCAAGTTCGTTCCGCCAAGTCACTCACTTCCTCGCTCCAGAAGAAAACGGGAAGGAGAAAACGGGGGCAACGGGGGTCAGTGGTTAGGTCGTCATCCACAACGGGCAGCAACGACGGAGAGACGGGACAACGGGACAAGGAAGGTCGGGAGCAGCAGCAAGGTGAGTAAGGCAGCCGCCGGAGAAGAAGTGGAATCAGCCCAGGTCGGGAATCGAGACGTCGACTTTCAAGAACCACACTCGGATTTCCAATTCGTTCCCTCGTGCTCAAGATCCCATCACCGTCGGCCACACAGCACACAGGTCCCAGTCGAAGAAAAGGAAGGAGTCGGCGACAAGCGGCGGCTGATGATTAAGCTAGCAGCGAGTACCGCACTGGCATCGGTGTCAGTACCCGTCCGTGGATTTGTACCCGCGCCGGCCACTTCCATGCGCTTTTGGCGGATTCGGATTGCGTGGTGCGAGGATTGGAGGGATTCCTTGGGGAGGGGACGGACGGGAGTGGATGGGAAGAACACCAAGGAAATATTTGCAAGGTACTCGGTGATAGCAGGCTTTGTGGCAGCTAAGTCCGTTGCCGGGGCCTGAGAGGGCTTGCCAGGGGCTACCAGGGCTCGCTGGGGCACCGGTGGGCACACGGCCAGGGCATACACGCGGGTGGGGGGGAAGACACCCCGCTAACCCAAGCTACATCTGGAGGTAACGTACCTGCCGAGCTGCCCTAGAGCATGTCTTTGGTACTGTATCCGGAAAAGAGCCCGTGCGCACCCGCTCTTCCATCGACCGTCGGAGCCCACTGTTTCCTCCCACTGGTCCCGACTGGGTACAGGGGCACGGGGCACAGATGTCGAGGGGACGGAGTGGGCAAGTGGAAATGTGGGCTCGGAGGGGTAACACGATGTCCATAGAGGTACTGGAGGGGACCGGGCCACAGATGGGTCGGAGGAGGAAGGTGAGGCAAGGGCGGTAAGTACCTACTGCAACTTGCATTTTTTTTTTTCCCTCTTTAAACCCGCGACCGCCCTTCTTCGTTCCCTTCTGTTTGTTTGGCCATCAACATGTATGTAATAGCTGAGACGGGAGGTACTTATTCAAAGCCTTGGAGGCAAAAACATGGGACAGAACAGGCCCGGGCTTGACATTCGCTCCTTGTGCTACCACAACTCGGTCCTCACAGCCTGTTCTTGTCTGCTCTTGCCAGTTCATCCTCATGCATCAGCCTTCACCGGGATGCATGGACCATTTGCGCCGACGGCACCGGAAGGGGGGAAAGCACCCAATGGGCTGATGCCCGATTACTTCCCGACTCCTCTCCGTGCAGTGTCTTCAAAAAAAAAGCTTACCTTGCGTCGAAGTTGCTTGCCGACAAGGCAATAATTCGTAGGCCCGGGGACGAAACAGTGTCTTCTCGGTCCATCCTTCAATGACACGATGCAAACGAGGGACTGGTCAATCATCAACCCACACTCCCATGACAAGTCACCTGTCACTCGACAATCGCTCTTTCATCAAAGCGTGGTGAGGTGAGCTGGTGAGCAAAAAAAAAAAAAAAAAAAAAAAAAAAAAAAAAAAAAAAAAAATTGGAAGGAGGGGAAACATTTTGTTCGACTGGGGGGGTGGATGGGACCGGGAGCCACTCGCTGCTTCTGGCCGCCCACCATGACCTACCTAGGTACCTACCATGACAAGCGCAGCCGCGAGACCGGCGAAGGATGCTAGGCCCAGAGGGGTTAGACCGGCCTGTGCAAAATTCAAGGTGAAGCTTCCAATCTGACAAACCGAACGGCGGCGTCCATTGATGCTGACAAGCAGTCCTGCCACTGACTCGGAGTGTCCAGTGACAAGACAATGACAAGGTCGACATGGAAGGTACAGCGCAGTGCGAGTGTACCCGTGGGATCGGATGATTGGATTTCCACTTTCATGGCTCTGGCTCAGCACAGCGAGCATCAGCATAGCTCCCGTCTCCAGCAAGCGTCGAGTGGCATTCGGAGCTGCTGAAGAAACAGAAACCGTAACATGGGTACCCCGTGGTCAAAGAGGATACCCGGCCTTGCACTCACCTCCAAAGTATTGTACAACCAAGACAGTGCTAACCCGTCAGGACCCCGTGTCATGGAATGGCATGGTTGCCATGGAGTGCCCGGCATGGCAATCCTCCTCCGCCTTTTCACCACCGATCCTGACAACAATGGGTCCTGGGACGGGCGGTGTGTCTCCAGTGTCTACCAAGTCTCCATGTGTGATCAATGTGAGCCAGAACAGGCAACGCTGGGACGCACATGAATGTGCGAGAGTGGGGGGCTGGCCGCGTAGCATTGGAACCAATTCACACGACATTGATTCACATCCAGTCCAGTCTAGAATTTCACCATTCGAGAACTCGGTCAGGCAGATCTACGAGAAATCCACCGGGCAAGGACCAACAACGCAGCTACATACCCACAAGCCACACTTGCTGGTCCTTGCATTGCACTAATGACTGCGATCGTTGATACCCAATCTTTTTGTCAATCAAGAGGACGAGGTACCCGACATACGGAGCTATGTATACCTACATCCACCACCTACCGCCGTTTGTTTTTTTTTTTTTTTTTTTTTTTTTTCTTGCACGACCCTTGGCCTACAAGTTATGACCCCTAGAACTTGGCTTCCCCTCCCCATCCATTGTCCTACATCGATTCTCGCTGTCCCATTTCATGCTGCTCTCCTCCACCATCTTTCCAACCTCAGCCTCATCCATTCTCCTGTTCTCCCGCCTCAGCACCTCCGTATACGCCCAATACCCCATGATTGCTGTCCCAACAAACCCAAATGTGATCAATAACGGCTCCCTATATCCATGTCCCCTATTCTCTTGACCATGGCCCCCGTCATGGTCACTGCCAATCCTAAACACCCAGCTCCCAATAACCCCCGCCAGATTACCCCATCCGTTGACACCCAGCACAAGCGCTCTCTTGTTGGGGGAACGCGTGTTATTGGATAGCCAAGCAGCGGTTAGGGGCGGGGGCACGTAGGAACCGAAGAGAAGAATGCACAGGGCCATGTACTTGCCAGACGAGGAAGTGGTGAAAACAATGCCTGCTAACCCGACTGCGGAAATGGCAAGTCCAGCCATGATGTGATACCCCCGCTCTTGACGCCGGTCGGAGGAAAGGGCAAAGAGGTAGACGCCCAATGCGCCAAATACGAAGGGGGGTACTGACATCTGTTTGCCGGAGAGTATTAGCGGACATGTACCATGAGTGCGGGAATCTGATGCAGAGATGAGAAATCATGCAACGAACCAGGTTGGCTCGCAGGGCCGAGTATCCCATCCCCTCTACTACCAAAGGTAAGAAGACCGAGAATGCGGTGCTGGGGATACTGGCGCAAATGTTGCAGAGAAGAAGGAACCAGAGCTTCCAGTCACGGACAGTTTCGACGATTTCTCGCCAGGTTACAAAACGCCCGGATGCTTCTTCTTCAACACCTCCTGCTACCATCCGCTGACTCTCAGTCTCATCGTCATTATGGCATCTTCCGTTCCCTCTATATCCATGTCCGGCCGCTTCATCATCGCCCTCTTCTGCCCATTCAGTACTAGCTTTGACTCCATCTACGACTCGATATCTCCTGAATAACGCTCTTTCCTCCGATGTCAAGAACCAAGCACTCTCCGGCCCCTCGGGCAACCATACCCATGCAAACAGTGCGACAAGACACGTCGCACCACCTTCAATGAGGAACAGGAGCTGCCAGCTCTTCAACGTCGGGTGCTCTATCCGGAATATAGCATAGGCTAGTCCACTCGTGGTTAGCGAGCGAATCCCCAGGATGAGAGCAACTTGTACTGTGACTGTGGTGCGTGCATAGATGATTGTTGGGTTGATGGACATGGGCCATGGCCGGGGATGTGAATGGCGCCGTGGATGCACATCCACACCAGTCCACGTCAATGTTAACGTCTGCTGGCCGCGACAGGGTGGGCTGAGTCATGGTTTCACCATCATTGCTGCACCTCCGGCGGCACTGATGACATGTCGAAGGTTCACGGAGACACGGAAGGGACGTTGTACATACCTATGGCCCCAGAAAACGCCCCTGCCACGGCGTATTGTCCATAGAACAGCGCAATGCGCACAGCAAGGTCATAAGGGGGGTAGAACACTGTCAAGTAGGCGAGGGCTGTGGGATAAAATCCGGCTTCGAAGGCGCCGATGAGAAGGCGGGTGGTTAGGAGAGAGCCTATTTTTATGGTTCGTGAGTACGTTAGCCTTGGGAACTGTGTGCGTGGGTGGAGGTATGTAAAGAGTAGTGACCAGTTGGGAGGTTGGGAGGGAGAACCAGAGGCTTGTAACTTGATGGATGGAGTTCGAGCAGTTGGATAAAACTGCCATGCAGGGCTACAGTATGAATATCTGCGCAGCTCAACTCACCTCTTCCTTTGATAAAGGCCTGAGACAGTGTCAATGCTCCCCAGCTGAGCTACAGTTGGACAAACAAGACAAAGTATGTGTTAGTCAAGTGTTTCGTGATCCAGTTTGAGGATCCAATTAAGAGAGATTGAGCCAGTGAGCCATCCGCAACTCTGGTCTTACCCAAAATCTCACTCCATCGATCCATCATCGTCGCGATCCCAAGAGCCAGACAGATTATATCACAATTCAAAGACCTACCATAATTCCAACAATCCACACTCTCCCTCCCCATCTCCTCCCAAAAGCAGCGGATACCGGCTGACAAGCAACAAACATGACCCAAAATGCCGAGATAGCCAGGTTCAAATCGCGCGGCTCGCAACCGATATCCGCTGTGAACCCCTGCGTCTGAGCGTTCCCGACGTTGCCGCGGTCGAGGCCATTGAAGAGGTAGAGGGTGGAGAGGAGCGGGAGAAGGAGGAGATCTGTTTTGCGGTTGATTCTGTGCCTGAGCTGGAGGAGAGAGGGCTGGGATTGGGACTGCTGGCTGATGGAGACATGGGAGTATGAGCAGGAGTTGGCGGTGGCGATGGAGCGGTACGGTTCATGTGAAGGACAATCATGGTCGCGGGCAAATGGATTGGTAGATCGTAATAGGGGATCAGACTCGGTATCCAGGCCCGGAGAGAAGTCAACAACTGTGGAATCGAGTCTTGAGCAACGGCTCCCTTGGGACATGGCTATGGTGGACGACGAGTACATGGCTGCTATTGTTTGGATGACGATGATGACAATGGCAGAGTTGAAGACAGCAATAACGGCGGTGACACGGAAGAAGAAGGTGTATTACACATTGTAGCCATGGGTTCTTCCATACAGCTTCTGAGTCTGATGGCATGGATCGACTCCATCGGCGCTGGCCTAATTTCTTACTGACCTCCTGCCTTCCTTGTAGTCACATTATATTGCTGACATGAGCGTGTTTGTTGCACAGATGGCGGCACCTCCGACACCATACTTGCTCAATCCGCGACATGGTCACACATCAATTGACCATGGAAATGGGCGAGGCGACCGGACGGGCAAGACGGGATGTGAATGGAAAGGAAACAAGGCGAAGATGTCACATCGACAGGGGGTTGACAGGAGTGACAGAAATGACAAGGGCGGTGGCATTCATGTCTTGTCTGTGGGCTGGGACTCTGGACTCGGGCCTAGAAAGCAACTTGAGGCACTGGAAGCCTTGGCAAGGACAATCAACCAGGGGGTTGAAGGGTTCTTTTCTGCTTTGCTTCTCCTGCGTTTTGGCTGCCCTCTGCAGACTGGTACCTCGGCTCACTGGTGTAGGTAGTAACGTCCGGGTGGGTTCCGTAACGTGCTGGTAGGCGCTAAAGTCACCGTTTCCCAGTCTCCTGGACGTAGGCATCACTTCGTCCATCATACACTAATTGTCCAATGTGGAAACGTACCTGACACCAAAGACGCACCCAGCCACGTGTAGAACTCATCCATTGTCCAATCTGTTTGTCCCTGGGGGTTTTACCTTCGCCGCGTAATCTCCCTCCCTGAACCCAGTTCGACGCTTGGCTGAAGGTTGAAGATGACTGGACGACAATAATCCGAACCAACCAATGGTTTTAGACGGTCGTTTGATTTATTATCCGGGCCAGCTATGCAATGGAAGGCTCATAGGGCAGCACGGAAAAGGCGATTATTAGGACGATAGGCGGCATTTCAACGGCATCAAAGCGCACTGGAGTTGGCACAGAGACCCCGCGTTCTATGACTGGTGCGTGTCTCTTTCTTGGCTAGCGCACTGTGTAGGCGTTGGCCGCGGCGACAAGTTGCGCCCTCTATGAACGGGAATTTTTCGGGAGACGCGGCAAACGGGGGTGGTCGATAAGAAGCTATGATGTACCTGGAGGTTCAACAGTTGTCAGAGATCGTTGCGGCCCCATATGGCCAGTGTATGGCGTGGCGAAAGAATTGAAGAAGCAAAGTGGTTATTGTCGGGGGAGTGGGAAACGCAGAAACGACGATCATGGGAGCTGTCATTCTTGGCTCTTGGTGTCCAAACGGTCGGGCACCCGGCACATACCTCTGCAGAAAAGAGCCCTAGGCAGGCTCGTCAGTTGGCCTCGAGATATGCGGTCGTGGTCACGGTCTCGCTGACTGGCAGCGCCATGCCAACATGATGTACCCGAACAGCTCGGAATATGGTGCATGGTGACCAAAGAGTCGTGGGTGCAATTGCTTCAATCCGATGCGCGGAAATTGAGACGAAGAAGATTGGACCGACTGACCGACAGCTTGTTCCTTGGGTTCGGGAGGATCCGAGGAAGACAGCCGGTGGACCCGGACGTGCTGATAAGGAGTTCGGGCAGTAGAGGTACAAAGGGTACGGATAAGGGAAAGCGGGGCCCCTGACGGCCGCCCGCTTGCCTGGTCGATGGAATGGATTGACGCAGGGATCGGGTAGTGTAGGGCTCAGTTTTGCAGCAATCTTTCTTGACCATTTCTCACGGTTCAATCTCAACGTGTCATCCAATTCTTTTCGTCATGTGATTGTTCGTTGCCCTCCTCAGCGCGATACGTGATGGAGGTATTCCACAACGGGAACGAACAAAGGGGCAACGGGATCGCTGACGGCCGCTGCCTGATGCCGTCTAGAGGCCCGCCCAAGCGGCCGCGATGCCAAGATGAGAACCCTAGGTTACCTCGAGGTATGGATCCTTGTGAGAATCAGATGAGATTGCTGGAATTCCCCACCGTTCCTATGCTCTAACGGGCTAGACCGACTCCCCATGTCTCCATAGCGATTGAAAATCCAGCGCGGCCCCTTTTGGCGGTATACAGAGTCCGTTTGAGATTGAGACTGTGACAGGATTCAACAGTTTAACAAGTGCATCGATAGGCAAATACAGGCCAATGCAAACACCCGCATCATGAGGCATCTGTCTGAGTTCCGTCGGACGAGCCAGTCTCATCATTTACCATCGGTGGTTTCGGTCTCAGTGTCGGGGCCGTTGCAGCGCTGCACGCAGAGGAACGCACGCCAAGACCCTCTACAACAGCAGTGTGCGTTCGTTCCGCATTACAG
Source organism: Neurospora intermedia (assembly GCA_037102815.1). NCBI lineage: Eukaryota > Fungi > Ascomycota > Sordariomycetes > Sordariales > Sordariaceae > Neurospora > Neurospora intermedia. The sequence goes on from BTPP01000006.1 coordinate 3,435,177, forward strand.
CTTGAAGGAACGCACAGCCGTAAGGCTTGCCCTGCAGAATTTCCCTTGGTGCCCAGGTCGTGATGCTTGGCATGGCGTTGAGGTCGCTTGGTTAATGTGCTCATGGCTAGGTGAGTGTAGGTATGCGTGAAACCATGGCAATGGCCAGGGCATTTGACTGTCGTCATCGTAGGTCTCAGCTGTAAACGATCATATAAGGCGGGGATATCCAGCCAAATGAAGGAACCATCAACTCCCCTCCCTTCCCTTTGTTCCCATGACGCCTAATTTCGTTGGTACCTACATATACCCTTCATTATCCCAAACCAGTGACACCAACACCACCAACACCGGTGCAGCTGTTCAGACTGTACCTGAGGTTGGTGCCACCAAACTTGCGATGGGTTTTTCCTTCCGTACTACCAATACACGCTAAGGGCTGGAACAGAAAGCAAACGCGGGTAGCACGGCGCGGCCAAGCTGAAAGCAGCATAGTCGCAACCCAACCGAAGGAACTTTGTTGGTCCCCATCCAGGGTCTTCCGGGGCATCCAGCCAGGGTTCTCGACTCCTCTCAGCGGTCACTTCACGATACCTGCCTACCTGCCCGCTTCCTCCCTGCGCCACTCTGGCAGCTTTTCCCTCCCTTTCTTCCATTCCCCTTTCTCTTCTCCCAACGCGACTGCTGGTCTGGCTCTTGTCTCGCTGGACTTCGTTTGTCCTTGCGACAGCCGCTCTTTCGCTCTCCATGCCATTGCGGTTCCTGGTCAAGCCTTCGCCTGCTCTTCTTTTTGTTGTTGGACTCAGCAGCTGTTAGGGACCACCCACCGCGCTTCAGCGGAACCATCGCTCGCATGTCGGTCCTACCTACCTTCTCTCAGCCAGCCCGGCGCCTCCTCATCATTCTCCCTGCTGTTTTCGTTACACTTCTCCTCCTCACCGGCCTCTTCAACCATGAGTCCTTTCGCTCGACCTTGTGAGTATCCCGTCGTCGATCATAGCCCCACCACCTGACCGTCGCTAATCCCTTGTTCGTTCCTCTGCCAGGCCAACGGTGGTCATGCCAAAGGTAGTCATCACCACCAACCCCTCCTCCTGCGCTGCCAACCAAACCAGTGGCCCACTCGACAACCTCTCGTCCATCATCCAGGCACTCTACGCGCCGCTTGTCGTTCCCATCACTACCCCCACATTTACCACGCGCGATGGCACCGTCAAACGCCTGCCTCCGGCTTCAGAGCTGATCCACCACAAATCCCTCGGCAAGCGTATCTGCATTCTCGATGTCGACACGCGCCCCCACACCGGTGCTGGCGGCGTCTTTTCCTCGTCTTTGCCGACCTGGGACGCCCTCAGCCCAGCTTCTGCCGGGTTTCTCTCTCACTACCTCTACGCCTTGATTCACGGCTATACCTACAAGTTTGTGCAGGCGCCTACATACCAGGACCGAGCCCCGCACTGGACCAAGGTGATCTTCACGCAGGAGCTGCTGAAGAAATATGACATAGTGGTGATGATGGATTACGACGCCGTCTTTCCCAGCCCCGAGCTGCCGCTGGAGTGGATGCTCAACTACTGGAAGATCGACGACAAGGTTATGGTGGCCATGGCGGAGGATCCGAATGCCGAGGTCAACCGCGACAAGAGGGGGAACCTGAACGTCAACACGGGCTTCATCATTGCGCAAGCCTCGGAGAACACGCAGAGGATGTTCAAGGACTGGGCTGAATGTCCCAGTGAGACGAGATACAAGGGCTGTGCGGAGTGGAAGGGCGTCTATTTCCACGAACAGTCGGGTTTCAGCTCCCACGTGCGGTACGACTTCCTGGACGGGTTGACCATTGCGGAGGAACCGGGCAAGAGCATGATAAGAGCGCTGCCATGCAATGAGGCAAACGGGATCCCCGAGAAGAAGAACCTGGGTTGCACGGGACAGCTGGTCAGGCATCATTGGGGCGGCAAGGAACTGGCGAAGAGGGAATTTAATGACAACATTATGAATGCGATGCTGCCGCTCTTGATACAGTCGGCGTTCAAGGGAGGCGAAGCGACGAGTGCAGTGGCGGATTATAGGAACAAGACCTTGGTGGGAGATCAGATTCTCGATAAGCCTCTTTGAGGCAGCACCACGAAGGAGACAAGAAAAGGGAAACAAAACCGTATCTTAGTAATGTGGAAAACGGCCAGGCGTTTGGGAGTAGACTGGATCTGGTGGATTAACGAACCATGAGCCTTGGACGGCTTGGTCCCAGGAAAGACGGATTTTTGGGTCTAGGATGATCTTCAACGAACAATTCTGCCATGTGGGCATAATATGTATACAAGTAATGTTTGATAGCGAAGATACGAAGACGTGGATGTAGCAGATAACATCGCAAGTGTAGGTCCATGGGTAAACACTGTTCAAGATGATACTTCTAGATCATAGGTTGTGATGGAGACTCCTCGTTACAGACGTTGAGGTTGCAGTGCATTGCCTGTACAAATGCCAGACGATGGATGATGCATACTGCCTGCAAGGTCTACGGCTGAGAATGTCTCTAGAACTCTTGAGATGATGACGATATCTGTGCCAACGACCCGCCTCCCTGGTTCTCAGCAGATGTCCGATAGTTCAATATTCCTCACCTCTCGTCACAATCTCCAATCTTCCGAGACGCAGACGTTTTGCTCCCTCTTGATGGAGAGAATCGCTTCGTTTTGTGCTCTTCGTTCCTCCAGCCGTGACCCAAACTTGATATTTTTTCCCAATTGTTGTCTCTTGTCGCATCGCTTCGAGGTTCAATCTCTCTTTGCTGGTCTCGCAGCAACAGGCCCAACTTCACTCAGACCGTGCTTCGGTCGTCCATCCCGGTCTGAGTCAACCCGAGGATCCAAGAAGTTAGCAATGCGTGAGCCATGAGGACCATAAGTTCCCTTGGGGGCATTGAAACCCACCCCGGATGCGATCTTTTGCGACTCCTGCGTTGATGTCGCCGCTTTTGCGTCGGGGACGTCGCCTGATGGAGGAGAGACTTGTGACTGCTTGGTCTCGGTCGCTGGGTTGACAACGGTGGAGGCTTGGTCATCGGGATAAGGACCGCGCGTGTGAGGGTCATAGTCTGGCACCGTGGCCTGTTCGCGCTCTTTTGGGTTGAGAGCTTCCTTGATGTTTTCAATGATGCCGGACATGATGGGCGCGCGGATGCGGTTGACCGCGGCTGAATTCGCTTGGTGGATGGAGGAGGCGGTCGCTTGGTTTTCACTCGTTCCAAGTTAGAGAGAGTCTGGATTCGGACAGATTAACTGGAAATTCTGATTGAAGAGAAACAAGAGATGCGGTTTGCAGAATCGTTGCAAGCTCAGAGTTGGTTATGGCCAGGAGGCACAAGAAGACGAGACGAGAGAACACAAATCGTAGCTGAAGCCATGACGTCATGGCTGTTGTGCTGGGTGTAGACGGGAGGTAAGAATGCGATAAGATAAGACACAACGGACATCGACCGACATCGACCGCCGTGGGCTGCATGGGATGACAGGCTGGAACCCTGCAGGGAGCCCGATGATCAACTTTACAACTGAAACATTTCACGACGAAACAACTTCGGAATGACCAGTCCCATCTGCCAAGCGATCCAACATGATGGACCTTGACTTTGGACCCCTTCAGGTTTACCTTGACGGCCCCTAGATCCCATAGCGACATGGGGGCGTCTCAACATCGTCACATCCGACCGGACACAAGCAGTTTGCTGTCCAATTCGATCCTCGCTCGACTCTTGCAATATCTCCTCCCCAACGCAGTTGTTCTACAATGGCATTGGCCAGTTCCGATCAAAGTACGTCCCATTTACGGTGCTTCGAATCTGCCTCGTGCCTTTTTCCCGGATATTAACGAGTTCTCGGCAGGATCACATCTTGTGGGGTAACCTCCCGCCTGTGCTGCCGATATCCCCGAATCGGTGCGGTTTCCTCCATTTGGACGTTGTTGTCTACCTCCGGCCACACCGCACCCATGTTACCCTGTCTCGCCTGCGTTTGACCATCGAGTTTAGCCCGTGCTGCCTAGCCGTCATATACTACGAAGCGTTCCAATCGCCAGCCGCATTCGTCTCCGAACCCAGCCTGGCATTGTATACAACTCGAATGATCTACAGCACCAAGATCGTGTTTTCCGGCTAAAATCAGCCTGTCAAGCCGTGATGGACGGCCCTTCCCGCCAGGTTCTGGGCCCACAACGAACACGTACAAAAGGGCATCGCCAAAGTCGTTGGCATCACATCCAAGCCAGCACTCCTCAACACACACACTCTCTCTCGTCGCTATCAACATGGTTCATCTGTTGTCCAACTTGCTGGTCGGCCTCGCCCTGGCCCCGTCCGCCCTGGGCGCCACTTTGCTGGTTTCCCATTTCAGCGGACCTGTCTACACCCTCTCCCTGACCACCAGTGGCACCACCGGAAAACTTTCCATCACCTCGCAGGCTGGTGGCTGTGGCACAACTCCTGCGTGGCTGGAATATTACAACGACACCAAGACAGCCTACTGCTTCGACGAGTCTTGGACTGGAAGTGGTGTCATCACGCAGTACAATGTGGGAAGCGACGGACGCCTTACTCAGTCTGGCCAAACCCGGACCAGTGGGAACACGGTCCACGGCAAGGTGTACGGAGGGTCCGATGGAAAGGGCTTCATTGCCACGGCGCAGTAGTAAGTACCCCTCGATCCTCGACAAGACTTGTCGTCTGACCCCACCGCAGCTCCCCATCAACCATCACCACGTACAAACTTCCCCTCGGACAAGGCCAGGTCCAGCTTGAGAAGTTCACCATGTCGCAACGTGGGCCGAATTCACGTCAGGATGTTCCTCATCCTCATGAGACTCAGCTTGACCCTACAGGAAAGTTCATGCTTGTTCCCGACCTGGGTGCCGACCTTATCCGCATCTTCAAGATCGACGCCAGCACCGGCCGCTTGACCGCATGCCCAGCTGGCCAGGCCTCGCCTGGCGACGGCCCGCGTCACGCACAGTGGTGGAAATCCGCTGACGGCGTCCTCCGCCTATACACCCTCAACGAGCTCGGCAATTCGGTTTCCTCTTGGAATGTGGTGTACCCCACCGACTCCAACGGTTGCCTCGCCCTCAGCAGAGCGCAGACACTTTCCACCTATGCTCCTGGCAAGAAGGGTGGTCCGACTACCAAGGCTGCCGAGATTCGTGTTGCTGGCAATTTTCTGTACGCTTCCAACCGCGCAGATCAGACCTTTGGTTCCAACCAGGACTCAGTCGCTATCTACACTATTGATTCTCAGACCGGTGCTATCGCCTGGAAGGAAGTCGCCAACTCGTACTCTTACTATCCTCGGACCTTTGACATCAACAAGGACGGCACCTTGGTTGCATTTGGTGGGCAGACGTCTTCCAATGTGGCCATCGTGTCGAGGGACCCTGCGACTGGCAAGCTTGGGAACTTGGTTGCTAACTTGCAGGTTGGTAATAAGGGTAGGGCTGGCGAGGAGGATGGCCTTAGTGCTGTCGTCTGGGTGGAGTAATTCGTTTAGATAATTCTCCCTTATGGGTTTCCGAACTTGGATTTTTTTCTCCTCTAGGTTTCCCGATTGGGGTTTTCTCTCGCTTCTCACCAAACCGGATAAAGTAACTATACAATGCGTTAATACACGAGATCTGTTAATAATACTACTATTATAAGGTTAGCCAATTGCCTCGTGTTAATATATAGCAGCTTCTAACTAAAAACTACTATCGCTACTATCGCTACTATCACTACTGTCGCTACTGTCGCTACTGTCGCTACTGTCGCTACTGTCGCTACTGTCGCTACTGTCGCTACTATCGCTACTATCGCTACTGTCGCTACTGTCGCTACTGTCGCTACTGTCGCTACTATCGCTACTGTCGCTACTGTCGCTACTGTCGCTACTGTCGCTACTATCGCTACTGTCGCTACTATCGCTATCGTTACTACTATCGCTATTGTCGCTACTATTGCTATTGTCGCTATTGTCGCTATCGTCGCTATTATCGCTATTGTACTGTGGCCGATAGTTAATTAGCTAGAGCGGGGTCTATTGTAAGTTTAAAAACCTGTTAGTAGTTATTCTTATAATATTAGTCTTTTAAAGTACTTAAATATACGTTTAATAAATATTTAGAGGGCCGATATAGTAAGCGCTAGAACGACTAGCGAGAGGTATAAAAAGAGATTTAAAATTATTATAAAAGAAAAATTTATAATAATATTATATTTAGAAAGTTTTTAATATAAAGCTTTTATTACAAGTATTACTACTATATTCCTATATATAAATAGGTACTATACTATAGTAGTATAGCTAACTTATAATTATATAAGTATAATATAGTAATTATATACATACGTACTATAGTCCGTATATTAGACCTATAGTATACTCTATATAATTCTCGTACGTATATAGGATTCTCTTTCTATTCCTCGTATAATAATTCAAATCTTACCTTAGTACTTACTCGCGCCCTATAATAGCTTTCTTTTTTCTATATAAAATTAAGTTTTAAAAGCTAGTTAAAAATAAAATAATATTAAAAGAAAGTTTTTAAAAATATAAAGAATAAAAAACTATTATATATAAGAGGTTAAAAGGTTTATTATATATATTAAAAAATTAAAAAACTAATTTATTAATTAGTAAATTAAATTAAATTAATATATAATAGAATTTAAAAGTATATATACTAAAGGAAGAATTTTTATTAATTTTAAAGAAATATAATATATAAAATTAAAGAAAAAAAATACTAATTGAAAAGTAAATATAATAATTAAAAGATAAAACTATTAAAATTTAAATAATAATTAATTAATTAAAAATAAGGGACTCTTATAGAAAACTAGTACCTTCACTGCGAGTGGAGCGGAAGAGAGCCAGAGGCGGTTAGGGTTAGGGTTAGGGTTAGGGTTAGGCTTAGGGTTAGGGTTAGGGTTAGGGTTAGGGTTAGGGTTAGGGTTAGGGTTAGGGTTAGGGTTAGGGTTAGGGTTAGGGTTAGGGTTAGGGTTAGGGTTAGGGTTAGGGTTAGGGTTAGGGTTAGGGTTAGGGTTA